>CM077513.1:5434203-5981703 GCA_039654745.1 Houttuynia cordata | reverse complement strand
ACCCTAAACCCTAAACCCTAAACCCTAAACCCTAAACCCTAAACCCTAAACCCTAAAACCCTAAACCCTAAACCCTAAACCCTAAACCCCAAAACCCCAAACCCTAAACCCTAAACCCTAAAAAACTCTAAACCCTAACCCTAAACCCTAAACCCTAAAAAACTCTAAACCCTAACCCTAAACCCTAAACCCTAAACCCCTGACCCCTGACCCCTGACCCCTGACCCCTGAACCCTGAACCCTGAACCCCCCTGAACCATAAACCCTAAACCCTAAACCCTAAAACCCTAAAACCCTAAACCCTAAACCCTAGACAACCTGATGTTAGTAGTGACATATATAAAATGTCAGAGGCCCAAAACAGACTAAAACTAAAATCTGATCAACCTGTAACTCTTAATTATTTAAAAAAAGAGGTAAAACATTTAAAACAAAAAATAGTCTTGTTAAAACAAGAAAATAAAGACATCAATCTTAAGATAGGACACCTAAATCAACATATTAGAATAACTGAAGAAACTTCTAATTCAGAACAAACTCCTGACCATTTGAACTTATTACATCAAGTAACGAGTCAAAAATGGTACATTAATATAACTATTTTAATTAATAAAGAATATATTTTACTAGATTTGTTAGCCTTGGTTGATAGTGGTGCTGACATGAACTGTATTAATGAAGGATTAATACCAACCAGATATTATGAAAAGACCATGCAGTCTTTGACCTCAGCCAATGGTAATAAACTACAAATAAATTATAAAATTTCTAATGTTCATATATGCAATAATAAGAATTGCATACCAATATATTTCTTACTTGTGAAAAATCTCTCTCGCTCGCTCGCATAAACAACATATCCCAACATACATGACCTCTATTTAACCAAATTTCCTTGCTAAATTAGGTCGACGATTATTATAATACATGTAGGTATTGTTAGAATATAAAATAAATAAAAAAAAATTTATTTCCTAACAGCTCGTGCTTTTGGGAAACTTGGTTATCTTACATGGTATAAGAACTCCAAGTTATGGGAGGTCCTGGCTTTTAGTCTCATTAGAGGCATTTATATCCTAATTATGTTCCACGTGTCGCGCTCTGTGGACGCTTGCGCATGAGGGGGGATGTTAGAATATATAATAAATGAATAAAGATTTCCATTTCTTAAGAGCTCAAGTTTTTGGGAAACTTGGTTATCTTACAGGTATCTGTAGAGTCTAGACTCATAAAGTATATATGAATGAATTTAAATTTCATAATAATTAAGCTAGTGCCAGGGAGTTAAGATATTGAAGATAAATATATTGATGGAACATAGAGGTGAGAAAAACAAGCATACATAATATAAAAGAATGGGCAGAATTGCCTCATTGTTTTGCCTATATAGACATTTGTGCCTATCGAAAAGAAGAAACCTGAGATAAATTGATGTTGGAAATGTCAGGGGCAAGCAGCTTGGCAAAAACACCAACGAGAGGAGCAGTATTATAAGTACATGCCTCAGTCTGCATGTAGTTTCCCCGCTCATCTTTGAAATGGTCTTGACCATCGGGACCACCAACCAGGGCTCCCACAACGACGTTGGGGTTGGAATCTTGGCGGCCGTACCAATTATCATAGCCTTGGGTGCAACCGATAAAAGCTTTGTTCCATCTGTAGGACACAATGGATGCCCCGCGGTGGTGCACCCGGCTCGGATAATTAGGGCCGAAGCCCACCAAATAGCTAATGCCCAGAGGGTTGGAACCGAGGATGTAGTCTACTTGCGACTTGGCGAAGGCGAGCATTTCCCCGGGGTTGACCGGCCTGCGAGGGCAATTTAGAGTCTGCCCGACATCCTTCAAGTAATCCGAGTAGACGGTTTGGAGGAAGGCCGCCGTGGAGACGTACTGCATGTTGTTCCATTGGCGGACGTAAACAAGCCCACCGCGGGTGCGATCCACGTTGCTGTTGCTGTCATTATTTTTCCCAAGAACGGAACAGAGGTAGTGCTCTGCCTTCTCGCGATATTGCTGGAGAGTCCGCATTACAACCTGCGACCGTTGTTTTACATCCCCATCCAAAAGAACCTGCAAAGAACAAACAACCCAACCACATAAGAAGTCAAATCTCATTCCCATAAATTATACAGGTTTATGTACTCTCTCCGTCCCGATTTGTTTGCTAGGTCAGTATATAACAAATCCAGGCGGAGGGAGTAGTAATCATCCTCATCTTCATAGATCGCTTCTCCTTTTTTCCTGAGGACTTGGTTCTATCCGTTTCTGCAGTGTTCAGTGGACCTGGTTCGCTTACTTACACCTCTATTTAGAAAGAAGAATGTGGCCATTGACCCTAATAAACTCTTGTGTCCACCATTACTTGTAACCCCTAAGCATATTTCTCAAAATCTCTCATCTATACCCCAGTTATGGAAAATAACATTAATATTCTTTTCCCCCACATCCCCCATCTCCTCTTCCTGCATCGGCGGTTGAGCACGGAATGCCTCTGCTGGCGCCGGTGGACAGCCTGTCTTCCTATGAGCCAGGCACGACCCACCCACGCCTCTTCTCTCCCTCCTCCAACTCCTCTTCTTCCCCCTCTTGTCCATCGAACTACTTGCGTCCAGTGCCACCAAAAAAACCACCAAAATTGAGAAGCAGAGGATAATGAATAAGAGGAAGGAAATGGATTCATGGCACGTTAGCGGCATACGGAATCGCTGGACGCCTGCCGCTGGAGGACAAAATCTGTCGGTGATTCAATTGAGGGGAAGAGGATGGAAGAGACTGTTTTTGGGGGCTCCTGAGAAAAGTAGCGGTTGGGAGGCTGGTGTTTCGGAGTAATAAAATAAACAATGGTGGACACAGAAGTTTATTGGGGTCCAATCTCTATGGCTTCCCCCTCTCTCTTTTCCGATATGCCTTGGATCTTCCATTCCAATTCCACCCAAATAAATAAATTAATGTTGAATGATGAAAAAGTTTAAATGAGACCAATCACATGCTGGTTATATGAGCTCAGTATAATAAATCATATCTATTAGATTGAGATCCGATGCCGATGGCGCTCCGGTTGCCCTTATATCAGAAACCACCGTATCGAAATCCAACTGCCGAAATACCAGGTCTCATGCCCTTATATGAGACCCATTGCATATAAACAGGTCTCATGGAGAAAAAAAAAAGTTGAGAAACACAAAGAAGAGCAGTTAGACAGGACTCCGCCACCGCTATTAAGGCGCGAGTTACGGGCCCGGGAGAATACAGGGAAAAGCAAATGAGACAGAGACAGAGACAGAGAAAGCAAACCTTAGCGGCGAGAATCTGAAGCCCAGCAAATTTGACGTCCCAGCTAAATTCAGAAATAGCCCAACCCACCCCGCCGAAGGCCTGGGCGTTATTGACGACGTAGGTCAAGTATTCCTCCCTTCCCCCGGTGGCTCGGTACAGCCAAAGTGCTGCCCACAGCAACTCGTCCCCATATCCACTCATCGATGCGTAGTAATTCTTCACTACTTCGATGCTGCTGTCATAGCTCCCTCTGAACTTGTCTGCAAACTCAAACAACTGAAAAGAGAAAACATTCCCCGACATGGAGTACTAGTGATTAGTGCAAGAATCTATGGATTGGAGGGGCGGCAGTGTTTCTTGTGCTGTGAGAAAGCCTCGTCACTCACCTCTTCGGCATGATGCAGCAAAAGGTGGGAGTAATGTGGATTAGTGTGGCGAAAGACAAGAGATGCAGCGGCCATAGCGGCGGCTGTCTCCCCAGCAATATCGGAACCCGGATGGGCAGCGTCAATCTTGTAAGCTTGCCTGGATGTTGTCATGTCCTCAGGTCTTTGCCAACAATAGTGATCCGTGCCGCCATCCCCAACCTGAGTCCATGGCCGTCAATATTTCATGCGTTAACACTCTAGCATTAAGATTACATATTGAGAGACAGAGAGACATAATTAAAAGGAATTCCTTCCTAATCCTAAGTCCCATACAATCTATTAGTACTACCCCTACCCCACTCTCATTCGTCCTTCGTTGGGACACTTTTGTTATGTATATGTAGTGGATAGAAGGTATCGGAGGACGGGTGCCTACCTCGGCCCAGAGGACATGGGGGTGCGTGTGAGCTTTTATGAAGTAATCCGTCCCCCATTTGATGGCTTCCAAAGCGTGGCCATATTCATCTGCATCCGCGATATTGCCTCCATACTCGAGGACGCCCCAGGACAGCATGCTAATGGTGAAGGCCATGGGAAAACCGAATTTGACGTGGTCACCGGCGTCGTAATAGCCACCTACCAGATCCACCTGCAACGTTCCCATTCCAGACTCATTCATTGGCTCGTTACTAAAAAAATCGTCTCTTTCTAATCTTCAAAAATGGTAAACAAAGAAAAACCACATCCTCTGTTTTTCTTATTCCAAAAAAAAATGACGATACCAGAGAACTCTTAAGACGAACAGGAAAAGAATAGAAACATGCTGCACTATTATTAAGAAGACACATTATCATTATTAAGAAGAACAAAACAAACAGAGAAAGGAAGAAAAAAAGAAGACAGGCAAAATGAATTACTGACTCCTTGCTCTAGCCCATCGGTGAGGCCGGAGTGGTCCCGCCAAGTGACCCGCTGATTGTAGGGAAGGCGGCCGGATCTCTGAGACTCGAAGTAGAGAAGGCTCTTAGTTAGTGCGTCCTTGTAATCGAACTCCAGCGCTTTCCCGGGAGCTGTAAAGAAAAGCATTGCCAAAGGGATTAAGGCTGATGTGATAACAACTAAGGGCCTTGGTCCTTGCTCCATGGCCACCCACCTCCCCCGAGAATCGAGATGGATGGCCTTGACAAAAAGAGAAGACGTTACAGCAGCAGCGAGGCTAGTCCAAAGTAGAATCTCCAATCATTCATTCACACCGCCATTGATCCATGCGCATCAATGCGAAACCCCGTTTTAATTCGTATTCTCTTTTGGCTGTCGTGAGTGACAAGTTTGTTCTTCCCACCTTGCCTTTTCCATAAACGAATTTGCTGGATGCAGCGTATAAACCGGTGGTAATGAATAATGAGCTTACCAAGCTAATAAAGTAGCAAATCGTTGGCAGGCGCGAGAGATTTTTCTAGGCAGATGTACGTACACATCAAATCTGGAGGGGCTCGCCCGGCATATATACGTCGCACTTGTAGTCTCCAGCCTGCAGACTCGTTAGTCCTTACCCGAGTTGGAAGAAGGCTTTCATTCTCTCCGCTGCAATGCCGTCCTAAACGAGAAGGCCAAGTTTAAGAAAACGGCATCGGTGGATCGTCCACAAAGCGACTGTTTTTGGTGGGAAGGTTTCAACTAATTTCACTTTCCAGTCCAACGTCTCTAAATATAATACTCCAGTCTCCATCCTAGTCTAATTTGTGTCTTATTAGATTCGTCGTAGCCAAAAGAGCAGGCGTCTGCACTGTGTAAGTCAACTATTAATTTGTTGTGATGTCTGGGCCACGACGAGAACAATGGGGTGTTTTTACGATATGTTTTGCATTACTTGTGAGGACGGAAGGGGTGCCCCCAGAGGAAGCTTTTATTAGTCTTTGTAATGGGAAGAAAAAAGGCGTAGATTTTCTTTCGCTTTTGTTTTACTGGCGAAATGACCGGTCAGAAGAGGTTGATGAGGAAAAAAAAGGAGGAGGGAGGTCCGTCATGCCGACATTTCTCCTCTCCCCCCGTTTCGTGCCGAAATTTCCGTTGCCGTTGCAGCTAAATCTTGTCGGTGGCGCGAGTAGCCGTACGAGCTCTCTACCCCAGCTCGCTTTAAAGTGCGTCAGCCGTCCACCATCTCCTGGGCCCAACTTTGTTCCCCCCAGCCGACAGATTTTAACATTCGCTCATACTCAAAATGGGAAAATTATTAGATACGCGCCGCGCAGGGTGAACAGTGTGCTCATCACCAATGGGTGATGGGCACGTTCCCCTTGCTTGTCATGATTGCCACAAGGGACCCACAAGCAAGGGGAACGTGCCGTGATGAGCACACTGTTACCATACGAGGCGCGCAGGTAATAACTTCTTTGGCATTAGGGATGGCCGAATAGCTCCAACTTAAGTCAATGGGCCGGTAAGCTACTAACTTCAGTAACTTGCAGCTGCATTATATACCGCCCGAACGCCGTTTTTTCATCCAAAAAAGATGCCCATCCAATCAATGTTTAAAAAATCGGACCGGCCATCAACTCCGGAATTCTGCAAAGCATGACTACATCAACACAAAATAATGAAGACAATTCCCCTCCCCCCATGCCCCAGCCTTTTAAAGATACATAGTTTCTCAATGATCCCGGTATACTTCGGTTAACTAGTTTGATAGAACATTACAAGAGACTAGCTTACATGAGATAGGCCTAATGTAAGCTGCATGAGCCAAAATCACCTCAAGCTGCCAGATTTTGGTTGGACAATGATGGTCAAATCAGAGGCAAGTGGGTCATGTGAATCACACCTGCCATCGGATCAAAATTTGACGGCTCGAGGTTAATTGGCTCATGCAACTTGCATGAGACCTCTCTCATTTAAACTTTTCCCATATTACAATCTACATTTGAAAAATAAAGTTCCCAACTCGTCTTTCTAGGTACAATTTTTTCCCATATTTTTTCAATAAATCAGACCAGCCCATTATTCAGTTTGGTGGTTGGTTCGACTGAGTTATTAAGGAGACCCAGTTGAGTCCACTCGAAAAATCACCAGGGTAAGGTTCAACAGGGTCCAACCAACCGGACGGTTCCATTTTTTAAAACTTTGCATAGAGATGGAACTGGAGCGGGTTTGGGTCGGGTATTGGCATACCCACCCCATAACCATTTTAATTCATCAAACTTAGAACCTTCCCAAACCCACAACGGGTCTAATTTTAAGGACTCGGAACCACCCCGGTACTAAAACTTGAAACCCAGACCCGCCCCACTAAACTAGTAACTCTTTTAATTTTTTATTAATAATAAATATTTATATATATATAAAAACTTTTATATCTCCGATGTTATATACATTAAACTAGTAACTCCTTTAATTTTTTATGAATAATATATATATATATATCATATACCCTGGTCGGGTCCAGGTTTTAATGCAATACCCAAACCCGCCCCGACCCGATAGGTCGATTCATCTTTCAAACCCGGAGCCGGAACCGGGTACTATATAAGTAATCCCAAAACCAGCCTAAGAAGGCCGGGTAGGGTAAAAACCGGACCCAAGTTCCATCCCTAACCTTGCATCCAATGCAGGCTGATCGATGGGTCACCTAGGGTTGGCATTAAGGAAAGGATCCCACTCCCACAGAGTTCAACTAGATGGAATTGGTTCGGATATGATGAAGCATAGAGGAAAAACTAGGCAGAGAGACGTGGGATCGATCAAAATCAGGGTGCAAGTTACCCAGTTATATTTTTCACTATTTAATCTTTTTGGGAGCACCTAAATATTACATACAAAAATATTTATAGGGCTTCATGAGAATATGTGGAAAACCTCTTGTATGAAGGTTTCTCGATGGAGCATTGGACTGGTGAGAAGCTTGAAGGCTTGTCACAACTTAACGTTTGAGAGAGGGTTTGAGTTTTTTGTAGGTTTTTTTGTCGAGATTTTCTGAGAGGCTGAAAGCATACTTATACTTCGTGTTTTATATTGTCACAACATAGATGAACAATGAAATGCTTTTTTATTTTCAAGTAAAAATGAAATCGCTACTAAAAATAAGCCGTGGTTGTGATGGCTGCTTATTCGAACATGCAGCATGCAAACTATTATATAGTTACTGTGATTGAAACGCATTTTCAAACCAGGCCACAAAATCTCCAAATACAAATATACATAATTTATATTACAAACATTAGTCTGGTAACACAAGCCAAATGCTGAGATTGCTATATCCAATCGATCGCAGTTTGCTACATCTTTCAAACTTAATGAAGTGTCTATGCAATCCAACACCTATATATGCCTTGATTCCCTTGATCACTTGAATTTTAACCTTGAATATGAAAGCAATGGTATTGTTTTTATCAAATCATTCAATTCCAAGAACTAACTCGACTCATCACCAATCGACTTCATTTCCAAGATTCAATTACACACATAATAGACATAGTTTTGTTCGATAATAAAGCCAATACAATTTTGTCCTCTCACCCACGACTCACGTCAGGGTTTATCATTCTTGTTGAGAATCAAAAGAATAGATTTCGTCTTTGCCACTGAATGCTTTTATCACATAGGAGTAAGAAAATAAATTTATAAACCAAGGGTGTGACACCCCCTTTCATGGGAGCTTCTTTTCTTCTAGTGGACGTAAAGAGCTTCTTCCAAGGTGAACTTTTGAATGAAGCCTTTATAGGAGCCAAAGTGTGACACCCTGTAATTTTTTTATTGTTATTACCGTATTTTAATTTTAAAATACGAAGAAGGTAAAAACTAAAATTTGAACCGCCTTCCAGATGCCTTGACATCAGTCGCCGTCACTGTCAGCTATTTTGTTGACAGTTACGGCATTGCTGTTCCAAAATTCTGTAATTGCAATTACCGGTTTCTCCTTTGTGTTAGTGGGGTGAGCATGACTTTAGAAGACTTGTTTGAGCGAGGGAAGCCATTCCAAACAAGTGGAAGACTTGAACTTTAACGCATTCATAAATTCATAGGTGGATTGACAAAATTTAGGGGAAAAAGGTTTGGGCTTCTGAGTTTATCAATAAAGAAGATCATCATGGGAAATTGGATAAAACAAGCAAGAGGGGGTGTGGAGAGCCAAGATGATTGCGTGAATGGAATGGCTTTTAGTAGGGAAAAAATAAGATGAAAGGGGAGTGCAGCTTGGAATTGATTCTTATTGCACGTAATAAGTGCTACCTAGTGGGTGAGCAATGGCTGAGAGTGGGCAATTGCGAGCGCTAGTAGCATCTCTCTTTCTTTTAGATACAAAATTGTCTCTTACTTTTTTTTTGTAACGGCTTTGGGTGAATTCTTTGGTTGTTTTGTGACAAAAACTGTTCTTTTGGTTGTCGTTGGATGTGCATTTTGCGATTGAACCCCCGCTTCAGATGGAAAGGATGCTTCTTCATCAAGTCTCTATTCTGCCTAGACTTCTTTGGTTCGTTTGGAAACTATAATGAAAGGTGAAAAAAAAAATCAGGCTAAAAATAATCAAGGTGATTTGTAGGTAATTTTTTTTATTGTAGAAAACCTGTTTGGGAACATAAAATTAATCATATTTTCAGTCTTTTACCATCAGTCTGACTCTTGATTGGTGACTTGTGTTTGGGAACTTAAAAAAAATTAGATGTGATTTGTGTTTGGTAAAGTCAGTGAAAAATATATGTTTTGGACGGCGGATGGCAGCTGTGGGCGACAGTGTTGGTGGTGGGTGGTGTCGGCGATGACGGCGATGGTGGTGGTGGGTGATGGCCGGCGGCGGTGTTGGTCGACGGCGGTTGGGCGGTGGCGGCGGTGGTCGGCGACGGTGGTGGGTGGTCAGCGACGGCGGTTGGGTGGTGGATGATGGCGGTGGCCGGCGATGGGCGATAGGCAGTGACTAGGGCTGGGAATCGGGTCGGGTCGGGTAAAATAGGGTCGGGTCGCCCTTTACCCTAGCTAAATAGGGTCGGGTAATTACCCGACCCTATTCATGAGTAGGGTCGAGAATGGCCGACCCTAACCCTACTTCGATCGGGTCGGGTCGGGTAATAACCCGACCCTACTTTTAAAAAATAAAATAAAAATAAATAATTTTATTTGCTAATCTAGTATTTAAAAAATCAAAATTGACCTTTATTTGACTAAATTTTAATATAGATATGGTTAATATAAAGTTTTTAGTGATTTAAAAATAAAATTATATTTAAAAATTAGATTATTCAATATTAAATATATATTATAATATTTTATAATATGTACATCGGGTAAAATAGGGTTGTGCGGGTAATTCGGGTAATTACCCTACCCGACCCTATTTTAAATAGGGTAAAATTTTCAAACCCGCACCCGACCCTATTTTGCAATAGGGTCGGGTCGGGTCGGGTAATTTTAGGGTCGGGTCGGGTCGGGTAATAGGGTCGGGTAGGATTTTCCCAGCCCTAGCAGTGACGGCGGTAGTGGGCAGTGGCCGGAGATGGTGGTGGGCAGTGGGTGGTAGCGATGGTGGTGGGTGGTGGGTGGCGGCGGCGGTGGGCGATGGTAGTGATGGTGGGTAGTGCCGGCCGTGGGCTGTGGCAATGGTGGAACTGACGAGGAAAAAATTTTCAAGCTAATGCTCATTCGAATGAGAGTCAGCAAAATCAACTCTTTCAGGGGTGATTTGCTGATTTTTTTTTCAGTTTTCACTGTCAGGAAAAAAAATTACTCTAATCAGTAATCAAACACACTATTAGTTGATAGGTGAAAATATGTGATTTTTTTCACTTATCACCATCAGCAGCTCCTATCAGTAAAATCAGTAAACAAACACCAATAAGAAGAATTAGGCCCTTTCAGCCTAATTTTTTTTCAAATAATCAGTTTCTAAACGCAACCCTTGTCCACAATGCAACTTTAAATAAAGCGAGTCTTTGGAAAAATATATTGGTTCCACTCACTGAACCATTTTTTGTTACTCCCTCCGTCTAGAATTAGTATCAACTTTAATTAAGTAAAAATATTGCTAATAATTCCGGACTGAGGAGTATTAGTTAAGTTGGGTGATGAGTGGTTACCTTGATCATTTTTTTTATATTATTATAACTTCATCATTACTAACCAAGTTCTACAATGGACATTGAATTGCAAAAGAAAAAAAGAACTTGAAGAAGAAGAAATCTATCGGCTTTAAGTCTTGAATCACAGCTCTCCATAAGGAAATATTGGCCTCCTATTGGATAAATCCAACTAGCTAGAGAGTTCACTAGTCAATTCTCCCTTTCCCGGAAGCAAAGACATTAGAATGAACTACAAGTCTACAACAATGGAGATGCATTCTATAGTTCACTCCTTGAAGCAATATTGTTGATGTTAAATAATTCTATTGTAAAACAACTCAAAATATATAGAAAACAATAGCACCTGACTAGCCTTGATACTTGTTTATTTGGGCGTTAAACCACTCAAAATAGACACTTAGACTTTAGAGCAGTTGGAGGCAAAATGTCAGCTCAAAGATTGATTGCCCTTATAATTGATCGGTAGCTAGACTTACAACAACTTACATTCATCCTGCCAATTGCTAAATTCTGGCAATCGATCAATAATACAATCAATAAAATTTGATCGATCGTTCCCTGTGTTTACGCTAAAAAACCAACACAATAGGGCATCCAAACAGGGCCCCTTTTGCTTTATACTCCCTCCAGTCACGTTTAATCTAGGCCGTCACATAATTGGTCAATTTTATTGAGAAATGGGGTCCGCAGTAAAAATATAGGCTTTTTAAGTGAGCGAGTCACCTTTAATCACATAGGCATATCGACTTCAACCTCTATCTAGTGTCGCTGCCGGTCAGCCATTGTCACCATCTCCGGCCTCCTTGCCGGAGAATGATCAAGGAATTGTGTCATCTAATTTTATTACACATATTTTGGTAATTGTCTCAATTAAAAGTGAGGGAGTAGCATTTTTAAGCAAAAGTCGCAGCTTTGCTAAAGAAGCAACCCTTAGGATAGAGTGTTTTGGATAGTCTTTTTCTGCTTTTTTTTTTATATACTCCTATTTGTTGGTTGGGGGTAGGGGGTGTTAGCGATCGTCTTTCTATCTGCCTAGGGTTTTTTCGCGGTCCGATGCTTCAGGCGGCGTGCATCGAGCAACACCCGAGTAGAAGAGGAGCCAAGCGAGCCCCATCTCATCCACCTGAATCAGAACCACCGAAAGTCGATAACGAAACAGCGGAGAAGCTGGGCATTCCCTGTGTGCTTCCGTAAGCTATTCTCGCTTCCCTCTTTGGCGTTTAGAGTGTGATGATTGATTGCTTCTTTGCAAAAGTGATTGGCACGGGACAGCAAGCTTTTCATCTACCACTCGGGTCCTGCCATTGATCATTTGCATATCTGTCAATGCCATAACCTAGGCCTCGAGTTGAATTCTTCTTTTTCTCTTTCTCTCAAACGTGCTATCCAATAGAGGGAGAATTGTAAGATTGAAAATGGGAAAATCAGGTGGCAGGAGAAAAAAAGGTGGAAACTTTGTTGCCGCTGATGGCCATCAGCCCGCCTCCTGTGGAGTGTTGGTCAATAACGGTGTGATGGCCAGCCCACCTCCTGTGGACTCGTCTATGCTCCTGAAAAGAGCCCATGATCTCAAAGAAGAGGGCAATCATCTGTTCCAGTCCAAGGATTATGCAGGAGCTCTCAAAAACTATGATGATGCCCTTAAACTCACCCCTAAAACTCATCCTGACCGGGCCGTCTTCCACAGCAATCGAGCTGCCTGCCTCATGCAGATGAAGCCCGTTGATTACAATGCCGTTATCACCGAGTGTTCCCTCGCCCTCAAGGCACAGCCCGGTTTCGGCCGTGCCCTCCTCCGCCGTGCCCGCGCCTTTGAGGCCCTTGCCAAGTTTGATCTCGCCTTTCAAGATGTGCAGTCCCTCCTTGCCGCTGAACCCAACCACCGCGACGCCCATGAGATAGCTCGCCGCCTCCGTGTTGCACTTAGCCCCCGCCATGAGGCGCAGCAGGACTTGCAAAGCCGCCCTTCTCCTGCTGCTCTCGGTGCCTCTGCAGTGCGTGGTGCTCCCATTGCCGGACTAGGCCCCTGCTTGCCTGCCCGCCTCATGCCTAAAAAGCCGACGCGCGTGCCCTCACCCAATTATTCCAAACCAGAAAATCTACTTGCTACGGGCGAAGTTCAACAACAACCGCCCCTTTCAACTCCCAAAACAGTTTCATCTTGTTCAGGTAACTCGTCAAAGTCTTCCAAGGATATCAGCATTGTGCCAAAGGACGGTATCAATACTCCCCTGGATGGCTTTTCTCCTAATCAACTTCGGAATGGTGCCAGGGCTTCTTTGATTTCATTGACCAGTCTGTGGAGGCCACTCAAACTTGTTTATGGTCATGACATTAGACTTGCCCAAATGCCTGTAAACTGCAGCTTCCGTCATTTGAGAGAAATTGTAGCGAAGCGGTTTCCGTCATCAAAATTTGTCTTGATAAAGTACAGGGACATGGAGGGCGATTTGGTAACCATTACTGGAACAGAAGAACTTAGATTAGCTGAATTATGCGTGGAGGGTCGCGCCCTGGAGGAGAAGCTTGTAGTCTCTAAACTAGAGAAAATAGACTCGCTTGGACTTTTGAGGTTGCATGTCGTGGAGGTTGAATCTGAGCAAGAGCCATTTGTGACTGAAGAAGAACAAGAAGAAGAAGAAGAGGATGTGTGCGTCAAGGTCGAGGAGAGTGGATCTCATTCTATTGCTGAGGAATCTATGTGCAAAAGAGTTGCTACTGATATTATGAATGGGTTGAGTAACGATGAGGAAGGCCTGAAAGAAAAAAATGAGGACAAAACTAATGTCAGTGTTGATTGCAAGGAAGTTGAGATTGATGATTGGCTTTTTGAATTTGCTCAGTTGTTCAGGACCCATGTGGGGATCGACCCAGATGCCCATGTAGACCTACACGAGCTTGGAATGGAGCTCTGTTCAGAGGCATTAGAAGAAACTGTCACAAGTGAAGAAGCACAAAGCCTTTTCGAAATGGCTGCTTCAAAATTTCAAGAGGTTGCAGCCTTGGCCTTCTTCAATTGGGGCAATGTCCACATGTGCGCAGCTAGGAAGCGCATACCTCTAGATGATTCTTCATCAAAGGAAGTGATAGCCAAACAGCTTCGAGCTGCCTACGTCTGGGTCCGGGAAAGGTATGCTCTTGCCGGACAGAAGTACGAAGAGGCCCTCCGGATTAAACCAGACTTTTACGAGGGGCTACTTGCTTTAGGACAGCAGCATTTTGAAACTGCCAAACTTCAGTGGTCCTTCGCTCTAGCAAGTAAGGTAGATTTTACCAGTTGGGACTACTTGGAGACTATAAAGCTTTTTGATAGCGCAGAGGAGAAAATGAAGACAGCCACTGAAATGTGGGAGAAGTTAGAAGAGCAGAGGTTAGAGGATCTCAAGGATCCAAGTGCGAGCAAGGACGAGTTGTTAAAACGGAGAAGGAGACAGGCTGTCAGTTCTGATAGCCAGCGTTTAGGAGATGGACCGGAGCTGTCTCCCGAGGAAGCTGCAGAACAAGCAGCTGCCATGAGATCCCAGATACATCTCTTCTGGGGTAATATGCTTTTCGAACGGTCGCAGGTGGAGTTTAGGCTGGGTTTAGACTTTTGGAAAACTAATCTTGATGCAGCTATCGAGAGGTTTAGGCTTGCTGGAGCGTCCGAAGCTGACGTTTCAGTGGTTCTTAAGAACCATGCATCGACCGGACTTGGAGAATGCGAGGACATGAAGCCTACCACTGGTTCTATTACTGGTGTTTCTGAATAAATCATGTGTGAGTGGTATTTTAGATGGCCTGAATTACTCAATAGTTACCTTAAGTCACAAACGAAAAATTTTGTTCACTTGGATTCGTCCAAAGAACCGAAAAAAAAAGACTTCCCTAGACCTGTTACTTTATTGTGGAAGGAAACTCGACGGGCCAAGATTGTCGGCTTTTGACAAGTTTGCGAGCTTCAGACAAAAATTAAAAAGGTGTGGTGTTTTTGCGATCTAAACACTATATGAAAAATTATCATTTTTAGGTTTTGTTACGACTTTCATGGATCTTTTTATTGCAATTCGATCCTGTGTATCCAAATGTAAACTTTTTTATCATCCTGAGCACATTAGGAAGAATATTAATAGTGCCTTTTGAGAGTGTTGGATAATTTTGTCTTTGTCTTCAAAGTAACATATTAATTTCCCATAAATTATCCACTCTTCCTATAAGGAATGTCATATCAGATATCGGTAAAATATCAGTCGACCAAAGAGACAAAATATCGGAGATATACCGGAGATATTGTGTAAAAAAATATCGGTGGTCTAAAATTAATTTTTACCATGTATTTTCACAATATAATTTCTAAAATGAGTGATATTAACTTAGACAAGTATAAATTTTAAAACATGTAGAAAAATACGTATATAATTCAAAATATGTGTTTGTGTTTTAAACCCGCATCATTCCCACGCATAGGATGGGAAACAAACGGGAAAGTTGATTTTTTTTTTAATTTTTTTTTTTAAAATACCGATATATCGGGCGTACACTATCGTTTTATTGGTTGAAGCCTGATATCGATATATCGCCGATATATCATCGATGCAACTTTCCATGCTATACTGTGTAGTGTGTAGTGTCTCTTAATACAAGGGTAGTCAGGTTTGGCTGCTCCTGCCCGCCTGCCCCTAAGCACATAGTTTAGAAAAATGCGACCCATATGGATGAACAGTTTTCTTAGTAAGTGTTTTTGGGAGAGAAACCCCAACACATTAACCTATCCCTATCCTTAGTAAGTACATTAGGGAGAGATGATTTGTATGTGGCTGCTTGCAAGCAGGTGCATCGGCAGTATGGGGCCCGTGAAAATGCACACAGGCCATGTCCACTTGCATGCCACCATACTACCAATTGGGGAAGTGGACCATTCACCATGTATATGTAGCATTTCTTCTTTTGTGAAATGTTGGTCTACATTACACGGGTGTTTTTACTCAGCAGTTAAAGAAATGTCAAAAAGACAGTTCTGATCCACCGTGTTTTGAAATGAGTTTTTGCATGCCTACATTTTTGGATTTGAGATTATTGCATCGTAATGTTTATAAATTGGACGAATATGATTATACATGCTCATTGATGGATTAACATGATCATTAATAGATTAACATGTTTAAGAATGGATTGACATGTACACCAATGGAATTAGCACGATTAATGATAAATTTGTGTATGCTCTATAAGGATAAATGATTGTTAATGTCCTCCTGATAGGTGATGTTAATAGGCCTTGGGATGGACGAATGTGTTGATAATCAACTTATTTTAGGAGGCAAGAGAGGATGTTCTGGCTTTATTTGTAATTCTAGGCATGTCTCTCTCGGATTTCCCGAAAAATCCTAAAATTATAGAGTCCTCACATGTTAGTGGTTTTGTCAACACGTCACATGTCGAAGACATGTCTAGGGCATGTCGTAGGACTCTCTTCAGCGAAATAATTGTGAGGCGGTGAGACATGTTTGGAGCTCTATTGAGCATTCAAATCAGATGACTAATAACTAATAAGCTTGATGTCATGCTACAAGCGGGTTAGACATAGGAGTCTAAAACCCTAATTAGTTCATAACATGGAAAGTTGCATCGGCGATTTATTGCATATATATCGTTGATATATCGATATCGGGCTTCAACCGATACAACGATATTATGTTGTATCGGTTTTGGCAGTTTTTTAAAATATCGCCGATATATTGGTTTCGGCCCGATATATCAGTATTTTTTAAAAAAAAATTAAAAAAATTTAAAAAATAACTTTTAAAAAATTAAAAATGAAAAGAAAAAATCAACTTTCCCGTTTGTTTCCCATCCTATGCTAAGTGAAAGGATACAGGTTTAAAACGCAAACACATATTTTAAATTATATAAGCATTTTTATGCATATTTTAAAATTTATGCTTGTCTAAATTAGTATCACTCATTTTAGAAGTTATATTGTGAAAATACACGATAAAAACTAGGTTTAGACCACCAATATTTTTTTACACAATATCTCCGATATTTTGTCTCTTTGGTCGACTGATATTTTACCGATATTCGATACGACATTCCTTGATTCATAAGGATGAATATGGACTCTTAGGTAGACTTATGAGTCTCAAGAGACTAGATGCCTTGGATTTAAATCTGCCTATAGGTATGATCCCCAACTTTGACATGTGAAACTACATGTCGAACTGCAAGTTATGCTTATTTTAGTTCGAGAATTAATTATATGAAAATTCATGGTCATCACATGCACGCCCACTGCTAGTAATTAGGATGTATCTTCTAGCTACAGGGAAGGAGGAGGAAGCGAAAAAAAAGAAGAGGGAGGAGGCAGGAAGGGCTGCTAGACGAAGATTGGGCAAGGCGCAGCAAAGAGGTAGAGCTCAGAAGGAGGAGCTACAAGCCGGTGCCATCATCAATGCCACGGAAAAAAGAGAGAGGGGGGACTACTTTTATCTATTTTTTAGTTGGGTTGAAGTTGAGAGATATAATGGGTGGAAATGGAATATTAGAGAATTTGACATATAAATATATATGGAACTGGTTTATATGAGATCGTTCTCATATAAGGAGCATGAGAATAGTCTTTTGGGTCGTTAGATTCTAATCTGACAATGGATATCAAATCAGTGGGTAGGTGGGTGTGAACCATCACTCACTCTTATAGCCGTCAAATCAAGATCCAACGGCTACGAATTGAATTGGCCTCATATAAGCCAAATGAGAGCGATCTCATTTAAACCTTTCTTTCTCTCTCTCTCTCTCTCTCTCTCTCTCTCTCTCTCTCTATATATATATATAAGGACGGTTTATATTAGATCGTTCTCATATAAGGAGCATGAGGCCAATCTTTTAAACCATTAGATTCCGATCTAAGGGTGAATATCAAATCATTGAGTAGGTGAGTATGTCACATCAAGGGGTAGGTGAGTTCCATGTAACTGTTTGTAACCGTCAGATCAAGATCTAATGGCTATGAATGGAATTGGCTTCATATAAGCCAAATGAGAGCGATCTCATTTAAACTTTTCCTTATATATATATATATATATATATATATATAGAGAGAGAGAGAGAGAGAGAGAGAGAGAGAGAGAGAGAGACTAGTTTACATGAGATAGTTCTCATATAAGGGCATGAGAATAATCTTTTAGGTCGTTGGATTCCGATCCGACGATGAGTGTGACCCATCACTCACCAACGACTATGACTTGAATTGGCCTTATATAAGCAAATGAGATTGCACTTTTCCCTGTATGTATGTATGTATGAACATATTACTAAGGGTGTTCACGAGCAGAGTCAGCTCGTGAGTTTTTCGGCTCGAACTTTGGCTCGACTCGTGCCCAGCTCGACTCGACTCGACTTTTTTCGAAGCGAACCTCGAGCCACCCTCTAACTCGACTCGGCTCGACTCGAAAAAACTCAACTTGTATTAACTCAAAGCTCGACTCGAGAATAAGGTTGAGCTTGACTCGACTTTCTTTTGTGAAGAAGGCACGTAACTTTCTACTATGCAAAGGATTGACCCATTTTGACTTACCTTGAATAGATGCAAAGACTATCCCTTCCTTTCTTGTTTATAGAACACGTAGAGCCTTAGATTCACACTCTTAAACGATGAGGGACTTTCATATTAGTGCATGATAATTAGAGGTGGCAATGGGTCGGGCCTGGGCCGGCCCATTGGAGGCCCATGCAGGGCACTAGGCCAGGCGAACCCGGCCCTAGCCTAATGCCCATTGGCCAGGGCCGGCCCATGGACCAAATTATTTTTTAAAATGGGGTTGGGCCACATCTGGGCTATGGACAAGGCCGCGGTCCGAACTTGGGCCTAGGCCGGGCCGGGTTGGGCTCGTGGCCTAAAATTGAGGCCTGGCCCTAACCCACCTTCCCTATGGGTTGGGCCGAAGCCCAGCTCATTAGTACTAGGTCGGGCCGGCCCACTGGATGGCCCGCCCATTGCCACATCTAATGACAATGTAAAGGAAAAAACATGACTTTTATAAAGACTCAAACTTGGATATCCCAATATGGGCATTCACTTAGTTTCATATCTCAATATTCAGAAGATTCATATTTAAGGAGATTCCAAGGTTATTATCTCACTCATAAATGACAAAGAGTTGAAGGGACCATAATACATTATATAATATTTGTAATACATTCGAAAGTTTAAAGAGGTTTGTCTTAGCCAATAATCAAACGAGTTATTAGCCTTCCCTATGTTTATTTTATATGTATTTTTTTTATTTTGTTATGTAGTAAATGCTCACAACTAAACTACCCCAAAGTGCATAAAAAATTGGACCAGCCATGACCCCTATTCATAGCAGATTGGCAGATTCGATTGGACTACGGGTGGAACTGGATTGACCCAGAGTTTGATATTATGAGACAACATTAGTGAAGTTGACCAACGGGATGTTTGTGTGATGGATAGAAGATGTTTCCCTTGAGCGAAGGTTCTGATCTCGAACCCCCACTCTGTTGGCCACCCACCCGGGATTATATCCTGATTTACCCAGTGCGTATAATGGGTAGGCCTTGTATGCACCTAAGGGGATTGGCGGCGGGATGTGGTGCTCTAAGAGGTCAGTTTCCTTGCCCCTTCTAGTCGGGTCCTAAAGACTCGGACATCCCTCGTTATTAAAAAAGTCATTATGAAGCCCACTTCAAATATGTAATAAATATTTTTTTGTACAATAAATATAAAAAAACTTGCACTGCAGTTGTTTACTATGTGTTGATATATTAGTCTTGTGTATGGGTTTGAATCCTGGCAAAAATAATTTTCACCTATAAAAACTTTTTGCCGTGAGTTATAAAAAAAACTGCTCAAGCCTGATCTCGAGCCGAGTTTAGGCATCGGGTAGTCGAGCTCAAGCCGAGTTTAGGAATTACAGGGTGAGCCGAGCTCGAGCTATTAATGTCTTAGGCTCATCTTAAGCCAAGCTCGAGCCAAATTTCTAGAAGTCGAGCTCGAGTCGAGCTAAGTCAAAACTCGACTCGGCTCGGCTCGTGAACAGCCCTACATATTACTTTCTTCTATAGTAACGCATATGTATATTTTATTTAGAAAAAAAGTTCATATGAGCATGAGCCAAGACAATCTGGGCCAACGTATTAAGATCTGACAGTGCGCGGGGCGGGTGGCAACTCAAACCTGCCTGCTGCCTGTATTAATGCTTGCCAGTGGATCAAAATTGGACAGCCCAGATCGCCTGGACTCATGCCTGACTCATATAAAAGGGATTCATTTAAGTTTTATATTGTGTATCAAAACTTTATATTTTTGTGTACTTCCAGTAGTTTTTTTTAGGGATGTACCTCCAGTTCATGTGACATTTACAGATTCATTGTTTAATACAAGAAAATACTTATAGTTAGAAATCTTATAATTTTACGCCTGAATCTTCATTAAACAATAACATAATGGGTTTAGTCTACTCCAGCCGCGAAGATCAATGCCGATTGCGCTAGACCTAGATGCCTATAATTACATCATGGTCCAAAGGTTTCCCGAATAGATATTATCACCATTGAAATGCTGAGTACAGAAAATTGACTAAGGTAATACTACCTCTGAGAACAGGTGAAAGAACTTGACAAATGTTTGAAGCTAGACACATCAAAAAGCTCCATAAACCTCTGATCAGAAACCCTTGCTTTTGCAGCAGCAAACCGCTGGTACTCATCAAATACCGAAGAAAGGCACCATCTCTGCACTTTTCGTAAACATCCGACCAAGCAGCCCGTCCTATGCTGAAGTAGGCAAATACTCAGCCGGCGTCATGAAATTGGAATAACTATTATATCAGAAAAGATCACAACCATGATGCTCACCTTTCCACGTTTGCAGTGAATTAAAAGAGGGTGATGTTTTACATCTGCACTGACCAGAAAACATCAAGACGTTAGGAAGACAATTAACTCTGAAATCATCTCTTATATTAAGTCCTTTCTTACAATACCAAGGACAACTTCGAGAGCCTGACGGATGGTATCTTCAGGAATGTTGACAAAAGGCTCCTGCATGCATTTGGTTGTTTAAAGGTAAAATATAGAAACATGGGAAGGAAAAGTGCAACTTAATATTTGGAGTTTTGACAAAATTAGAATTAATCAAAGGGCTGTGCCAGATAAGGACCAAAATAGAAGAAACCAGAACCGCACATGAAACAGGAAAAAATGAGGTGACACTTAAAAAGTAGAACCAGATACTAAAGGGGCTCTCAGATTGAAGACTCTGTTAAGTTTCTGCAATCTGGGCTCTCAGATTGAGGCCTCTGTTATAGTTTCTGCAATCTCCATATTGGACCTGGCGGTTTTAGTCTACTGCCCCTTCTGTTCACTTTCATAATCTGATTTGATTTATCAATTCCTTTCAAGCACTTGTGCCAGAGACAAATTAAAGAGCACCATTGAAAGGGCTACCTTCAGCTGCAATGAGTGGTTCCTTCCCTAGCATCGCTGTAAAACTCAGCCTATTGCTCTTCTCTTGGAAGAGACATGGGCTACCACCGTCCTGTTTTAGATGCTTCGTCGGAAAAAGAGGACAGTTCTTTCTTGGATGCTCCATCTGGTCAATTGAAGTGGAATTTCAACTTCTTCTTCCCCCATTAGCTGGGGTTCCCATCATCCAATAAAAATCAACATTTTTTCAGATGGAGCATCTAAAACAGGACAGAAGGACTAATGAAGCAGTGAGAATTGAAACCTTACAACCATGAAATGCAAAAAGAACAGTAACATCCATACAACCTCAGACACCCTTGCACACTAAAAACTTCAATACCCATTACTCAAGGAAGGCCTAACCAATACAAGTAAGAAACCAACTATGAGATTAAACTAACCTCTATAATATGAAGCCCTACACTGGGGAATTGAAACAATAACATAAGAGAGCAAATATACTCCTCAAACAGCTAATGTACCAACTGAACCTCGATCAAGATGTCCCACAAGCCATCCAACCCCATATCCACCGACACTAGTAGGTAGCATTGGGTGATCGGAAAATATTCCCTCTCAGCCCACATTAATAGTGCCCTTTGGTATATTAGTTCCTTTTGAAATCCGACAATGAAAGTGCTATGGAGGGAGTACTAAATCAAACGCCCACATTGATCGTTGCATAAGACCAGCATCATGATTCATCCAGGAAGCCAGGTCCAGCTTATCGTGATTCGTGAGCTTTGGGGATGCTCATAATTCGTGTTGCATCCACGAAGCAGCTGATAGCATTTATTGGCAGATGCCACTGTAGTCTAACTGAATATGTCGGGCTCTCTGTCACTATGGATTTTGGTACTAGAAATCGCAAATATGACTACCCTTATAGCAATGAGACCAGCATAAGCAACCTAAGGTTCACATCTTACAAAACAGATGACAATATACCATAATTTTAAAAAGCAAATTGATACAATGATATGAAAGCGGTCAATTGGAATTAGAGTAAATCGGAGTGGATAGACTACATTCGTACGCGCAACCAAAGGATTTACCTTACACCCTTCAATTCCAAATTGAAAAAGATGAATCTGATTGAAGCGCAGGAATTCAGCATTTGGTTCTGGATACGGTTCAGGGCACAGACATCTGAAGGTTAAAAAAGGGAAACATTAATAATCAAAAGCAAGTAAGAAAGCTATTGAACTATTGTGCCAAAAAGAAAAAAGAAAGACAGAACTCAGATTCACCACAAATTGAAATGCTAAAACATAACACTCCCCCCCCCCCCCCCCCCCCCCCCCCCAGTTTGAACTAAGCACAAGAAATGACTGACATAAAGCATCATATTATGGATGGCTGACCCAGAGTCTGTAATAAGCGGAAATCGGCGGCGTCGGGGACCCCAACTTCCCTTTTCGTTTCAGTTTGTTCTTAACAACAAACAAGCAGGAGAACAGCGTCGAAGAGGAGTTGAAGAATGACTGACATGGAGAATTACATTATGGAGCGAAGACCGAGGGTCTGTAAGAAGCTGAAATTTGCGGCGTCGGGGAAACCGGAACGGAAGATGCCATGGTCGACCATGGCAAAGTTCAATGGCGGGACAAAGAGCTCTTCGTCCTCGCAGGAGCTGGAAGTATTATCGGCAGCGTCCACGGCCATGGCGGTGTCACGTTGGTCGTTGGATCGGCCCATTTCCATTTCCAACTTCATTTTTGCTGGAAGAGTAATTGTTTGCAATTCATTCAAAAAACAGAAGAGGGGAGAGGAATTAGGGAGGAGGCGACGACGAGAGGGAAGTGGACCGGAATGGAATGGAATATCCGAATCTCTAAGGAATACATGGGCCACCGCCAAGGAGCTACTAAAGCGTCCACCGTACTCCACACACGTAGGTGGTTTTTTTTAAGAGAGGTGCTTGAATGCTTCCTCCCGACCCTTTTTTCAAAGAGGTTTCTAGAAAAAAGGCGGTATAGCTACCTATGATAACCAAGGGAAATTTATTAAATAATATAAAAAAAATACTGATAGGAAAAGAGGAAAACTGATTTTCTAATTTGGTTATCAGACATGCCATACAAGCGCGCTAGCCCTGCTCAATTTTTTTTACCCTGACCCAAAAGATATCACTTAAAGTAATGCCTCATATAGGAAAGGCGTCATTTCAACCGATGTCTTTCTTTATGTACATTTTTAGAAATGCGTCACTTAAAGTAACGCCTCAGCATGCTAGCATTTTTTAAAAGGCATTCCTTGAAGTGGCACCTTCTTCTCGTAAAGAGGAAAGACGTCGTTTCAACTAACGCCTTATATTTTATTTAGTTTTTTTGAAAGCCGTCCCGTTGAGCGTACCTTAGCAAAAAAACTTGTCTATAAAGTCTATACTTTGAAGACGTCGTTTGGAATGACGTCTTATCTTATGTGCTTTGAAGGCATCGTTTGAAGTGGCGCCTTCATCTTTTATACTACAAATTCAACAATGTAACTTGTGAATTTTTTAAAAACCTGATAACACAATATAATCAATATAAATAAAAAATAAATTATAAAGAATATACAAGTTTAAAGCATTTATTTACTCAGTAAACTTGGAACACAAATAAATTAAAACATCTATTCCAAGTTTAAACAAAATATGTATACATAAGATAATACAAATGTTCAGTCAACTCTCCTTCCCCTACTCCTACCTCGTCCTCGTCTTTGTGCTCGAACTGAAATTTGGTCAGGCTCAACATCAAGTATTGAATCTAAATATGCAACTGAAGACGAAGGTTCCTGATGTAAAATAGCACCAAGTGCATGCTGTTGCATAGTATATACTTTCGAAGAAGGGGGTGTCTCAACTGGATCGAGTGTGGCATTTAGAGCTACTAGTGGTGGGGTCAAAGAAGTCGTGTCGGTCAATGATGTCACAACATCGAGCGAATCTAATATAGGTTGAGAAGCCTCAGTAGCATACGAAGCCTACGGTCCCAGAATCTCTTTCATAACTGATTGAAACAACGACAAGCTCGCAAGAACATGTGTAGTGTTCTCGCGTATCGTCTGATATGCCGCTAGCAGGCTCTCATTGGAATGCTCCACCAAAGTTGTATCTAACTGAGTGACTGTCTGTCTCGCACAAGTAAGCTAGAATAAAAAAATATATATTTAAACTACATGCAATAATGGTAAATTAAAACAAATAGGAAGTAAAAGATATTAATCAAAGCCCGTTCAATGTCCCCTTGGGCTGTTATAACATCTTTGCTTCATGCATGGGTGATAGAATAAGTCTCCTAGTGATCCTCAAGTACCACTTTATGTATGCACTATCAACATCACGCTCAGTCATGGCAAGTTCCCTCTAAACAAGAGTAGTCATCTATTCGTCCCATGTAGTAATATAGTGTCACGCCCCAAAATTTCAAGTCTCGATCAGAGTGCAAAAGTCATCAATTATACCAATGTTCTTGAAGCCAGAAACCCAGGACGCGACCGAATACTCAATCAACCCGTCAATTACACCATCACAAAAGAATGTGTAATCACCACCATGCATTCATTCAGTCTCAAAATCAAACATTGTTAATATAAATAAAATAAAAATCCATAATTCTCGATTAATCTTATTATAACCATTAAAATAGTCAATGAACTAAAAATCATAGAAGTTTTGGCACACACTTGCCAACAATCCACAATAGTTCAATAATAAGCAAAATTATAAATAACTTGCAATCTTCTGCCTGGCGCGGCCAGCAACTTCTCCTAGAACTGTGTCCTGTCCTGATTCATTCTTTTTCATGCCTACATCAAAGCATGCATGAGTACTCAACTGAAATACTCAGTAGGATATAAAAACCCACAGAAGATACAATAGATGGTACTGAAATAAAAGATAATTAAATATTCAATGGTATCAGGACTGAACAAAGGGTTTACTTTACCGGAGTAATAGTATCAATTAATGACAACTCCAACTCGCAAGTATGGGAAGAGAGTAATAATAATCATGACTCTGAACAACCACAAATGTAGGGAGAGAAGTTACCATATTCGAGACTCAGAACATCAAAAGTGTAGGGAGAAGATATCAACAAATACCAATTCCAGACATCCATAGTGTAAGGAGTTTTCAATTTCTACTCGCTGATCTTACCACTCGCAAGTGGATACTTACCAGAATCACCCTATAGGTTCTCCCTTTGGAACCCGGCCATGCGTTTTGGATGTTGGCCCCATCAGTGCTTACGGACATAATGAGCGGAGACTGCAGACCTTCCGTAATATCTCCCAGTCTAAACGCACGTATATGCCTCCCTTTGGGCAGGAACAACTAGGTTCCAAAAATAATCGGAGATCTCGCAAGATCTAGCAATGGCTCTCTGAGCATATTATGATTCCACCTCGGAGAGATCCTCGCAAAGTCTCTAACAATCAATATCAATCTGAGCAATATCTCATAAGACAGAGGTCGCAACACTCTGGAATTCAAGGTATCATTTACCAATACTTGACTCACTCTAGGAGTACAAATAAGATTTCATTATCTCTATCAGAATAAGACTCACCACAAGAGTACCTATGAGATTTCCAATATCTCACTCAGCAGATGACTCACAACAGGAGTATCAATAGGCTTTCAATATATTTGACAACTTACACCTTGCGTAGCCCTAGATAGGAACACCCCCAAAATCAACTGAATACAAGAACCGCGTGTCCAAATTCAACAGGATAATAGGGTTTGAGAGTTTGGACCCTAGTTGGAAACTCAACTAACTCAAAGCTGTATATAAAAGCCATAGACATTTGGAAGACAACGCCACTTAGGATTACTCAACAATATCAATCTTTTTAATTGAATTACTCTTACTGTAATAAGTAATAATTATTAACGAGTTTCATAATGTATAATAAATGTTATTGTACTCTTATTATACCATATTCTTTTGTATTAGTAAGTATTAGTATCTTTTGACCTAATTACAGTACACTATTTTATACATTTCAGTTAACTTCCGACGGTCCCCACTACCAGCAAAGTTCGACCTCAGTTCTGAAAATTTTATTGTGACTAGCCTTGGGAGTCTAGTTTTTAACCCCATCAACGGCATTTTTTTTCTATAATTAGTTATGAATATTTTATCACAAGTTATAAGCGCAGAAATAGTTCTAGCCGAGACCATTAGTCTTAATCCGATTTGATTAACAGTTGTAATCATCCTCTATTTTGATTACTAAAGTTTTTCTGACCTTGATTGTATACTCACTAGGTCCATTACAGAACCTTAGTGGTTTTGGAATTTTGTAATTTACATGCTTTAAGGTGTATTTTACCACCCAAACCTACTTATACTAATACCACCTTGATAATATAAGTATTAACCAAACAAGTCAACTAACTCCAAACACCTGCACCTAACAGATCACGAAAGACCCTTTTCAACGATTGATAATTCATGACACAACAAAGCAAACATGTTCCATTATAATCGTTCACTTTCTAATTACAAAAAATGCCTTTTTCCCTATTATTAAATTGTATGGCTTAGGAATTGTTGTAACTCGACTAAACACCATGACAATATGAAATGGACAGAACGTGACAAGGTCAATAAGACCATGAATTAAATTCAATAGATGTCTAAATGAAATAGGGGTTCTATCTAGGCACTAGCACGTGTACATAGAAAGAATATCGAGCACAATGATCCAAATACACACACATATAACTCATCCAAATGTAATTCCTTCAAGCAATGAACTTGAGATCAACATGATTATTCATATGATGTCAAGATATATAGCACAAGATAATCAACAAGACATTCTCCAAATTCAATAGAAAATCTAGAAGAAAAGTGAGGAAAAAACCATCCTACCAAACTTGAATGCGATATTTTCTAGCTTCCTCACGATGGCCTTTGCTTCCTCTACTCAATGCCGCCCTCGTCCTTTCGATCGGAAGAGTTTTGTGTCAAAGGAGAAGGATGAAGAGGTGCTGGTTTGGAGTAGGAAGAGGAAAGAAAAAAATAAAAAACCCAAAGAACACACACACAAGGGGGGTGGCAGCCAAGTGGAAGGTCGGCCCTCCTTTTGTGGTGTTTTTATAGGTGGTTACCTATTCCAATTAGGTTCAATCTCTTCCCTAGATTCCTTACCCCAAATAATTCCCTTCTTCCAATCACAAGCCTTCTCCTAATTGGCATGGACACCCTCCTCTTTTGCTTTTTAATTTGGTTGGGATTTTAGATCTCATTAGAATCATATCATTCTTCAAATTGATCTCAATAACCAAATATGGAAACTGTCAATTTCTCTCCTGCCTCTTGGACATCCCTCATAAATGAGTGTCCCTTTCTAATTGGTGGATGAATATTTAAGGAGTAATTTCCTCTAAATACCGATTGGTCCTCTTAATTAAACCATAACCAATTTAGGTAGTTTTCCGATTTACCACATTCTTTTCCTTAGTTACAATTAGGAAATCAAATCTTATCTTTTCACCATGATTCTCTCTAACCACCACGATCCATCAACCACGTGCCACATGACACATGCCAAGACGTCCCTAGCCCTAACATCCACGTGGTCTTGGGGCCCAGGTGCACCAAGCGCCAAGCACTCGTCTCGTGTTAGATGCCTCCAACGTCCTGTGTACGTGATACACTACTCCATCTCGCGTACACTATGTAGTATGTACCACGCGTCTTAACCACCTCATCTCACACACACATGTCCCCCCACATGTCACATCTCCATTTTGGCTCCCAGGTGCACCTGACGTCCAAGTGTGTCTGGTGCACAGGTTCTTCCGACTCCTGACACACATGCAATTACGTCAAATCTCGCAACTTCTCACGTTACCACACCATCTTAATGAATCACATAATCCATAAGAGTCTCCACAAGTTGTACTCGTACTCTGGCGCCTGGCCCCACTCCCAGCGTCAGGTGTCCTCAATGCCAGGTTGAGCCCAACGCCAGGGCTAATCCTGGTGCCCTGATAACCTGCCTAGTTGGTCTATTGATTAAACAATTCATCATGCATCACTTCAATCATTCAACATAGCAAATCATATGCCATAACCAAGAAATCCTGATTGGCTACTAAACTTTCCTAATTTAGACCAGTTTCCTAAATTAGCAGTTTAGAAAAGGGAAATGATATTTGTACAGCAGATTCCTACACATTTTCCATACACATCAGCTGTGTATGGAAATGTGTAGGAATCTGTTGTAGGGTTATCACTGCCCTTTAGAAAACATATTGATTTTTTGGGGGTTACATATAGGCACATGATGACGCGAACTGTTACGTATGAAAAATACACATTTTTATATGCCTTTGAGCTTTTTTACGTGTGACCTGGCGCCAACTACGGGTTTCTCATATTACCCGGAATCACTTTTTTTCTTCCATATGACCCGGAAAGTACTAAAAATGCCCTTAGGTTTAGGTATAAGCACCCACTCTCCGTTTTTCCATATTACCCGGAATCGGAGCAGCTACCCGGAGAAGCTCGCGTTAGTCGGAGAAGAAGGCGTTCCGTCCGGCCTCTCCGCCCATATCATCGCCGGCGCCTGCGCCGTCGAACTCCGGAAAGGTCATCTTCACGGCAAAAAGCGGGAGAAACGAGCAGGAAAGACCGGGTATTGGAAAACAACTTCAACGGAGGCAGCGTACATCGAAAAACTCGTAGGTGAAGTTCAAATACGACGATTTTTATCATGAAAGTTGGTTCCAGAGAAGAAAGTTGAAAACTTAGCAAGTTTTCAACTATTGTTACAGTCGTGTATTCGACAACACGACTGTAATAATATTCGTGTTTGATAAAACACGACTCATAGACTTTGCTTTTCACTCATATACGGTTTTCAATATATCGTGTATGACGGTTTTTTAACTTATTTTGGTATTTTAATGGCAGGTACGGATGGAGAAGATAGTTGTTTGCTTACACTACGATGGAGTTTTTACAAATTCTGATAAGTACGTGGGCGGGAAACAGAAGCTCCTGCCTATAGATACACGAGTAAAGTACCTGGAACTGTTGCAGCAAGTGGAAGAAAGATTACCGCTTAAGTCTACATCTGGTACATTAACTTTGTCATATCGTGTTGACTCTGAATACACATTTCTCCTTGAAGACGATAAAGACGTGGAGTCAATATTTATACTTCACAAGAGCAAGCAAGGCACAAATGGACTACTCCGCCTGTACGTGGAGTGGACTTCTACGGGCAATAACATGGAGACTTCGACTCTCAATAAGGAAATAAATGCCAATGCAAATAAGGAGGAGGAGAGGCTACCAGAGGTAGAAGTGAGGCCGGCCAGTAAGACACCACCGGAAAGGCCGTCCAGCCCGGGCAATAAGACACCCGCATCAGTAGTCGAAGGAGGAAGAGATGGAGATTATGCGAGGTGAGACTTCTAAGGTGCGGATACAGGCAACTCGTGTTCTATTATAGTCGACTATAATAGTACACGACTAAAAGTTCTGTCGTGCCATATGCAACACGACTATATACATAGTCGTGTTTCATAATACACGACTACAAATGAATTCGTGATGCATAAGACACGACTTCACTACGTGCTATCGTTTTCTCAAGTCCATTCATACATCTTTTTTCACGCAGATTGGGAGATGGAGAAGAAGCTGAAGATGAAGAAGAAGAAGATGAAGATGAAGATTCCAGTCCAGATGAAGAAGAATTGTTGGATGAAGATGAATTACCGTGGTCTGCAGATGAGTGGGATGAGCCTCTTACAGTACCACATTTTAGCCAGCCAGATCACACGGGAACATCGACTTCTAGAGTTCCCACGGTAGGAGACACATGTAAAGGGAAATCTATCGCGTCGGAGGACGATGAGTACCTCAATATTGAGGGAGATGGTGGTTGGGATTGGGGTACCTATTCTGCACATGCTGGTCCTTCAAAACATTGTGAAGAGGAGACGATGTTGACCGGAAGTTTGCAAGCAGAAGACTACGAGGCACAACTTACCTTAGGGGCTAGATTCGAAAGCGTCAAGCAGTTCAAGATGGTTCTAACTGATCTGGCAATCAAGAGGAAGTTCATGTTCAAAGTAGCGGATGAGAGCAAGGACACATTCGCTGCAACGTGCAAGTTTCGGGGTGCAAGTGGTACATACGGGCGTCGAACAGACTTGATGGAGTCAGCGTGACAAGGAGGGAAAAACGGCATACATGTGACACTTCTGTAAGCTCGAAAGATCATCCATTGGCTTCTCACCTCTGGATTGCGAGGAAGTGTCATGGCCTCCATAAGGATTCAAACTCCATAAAAATCTCAAATATCCAACAATACATTGAGAAGCATTGGGGCGTGACAGTCAACTATAAAAGGGCATGGAGGGCGAAAGAGGAATTGATCCGATTGATCGATGGCAACCCTGAAGACGCATATCGCATTTTGCCACATTACGGAAGGGAATTAGAGTGGTCTAACGCAGGTACACATGTGGTGATAGAAAGATCAGCTGATATACCTGATATCCCAATTGAGTTAGCCGGCTACGACTTCAGACGTGTGTTTTGGATGTTCGGCCCGATCGCAAGAGTATTCCGAAGAACACTGAGACCGTTGCTCACGATTGATGGAACATTCCTAAAAGGAAAGTACCCTGGAGTATTATTGGTTGCTATAGCAATCGACGGCAATCAACAATTAATGTGTCTTGCATATGCAATTGTCGATAAAGAGAATATCAAAACGTGGTAAGTATAGAAGCAAGAAAAAATGACTATTCTAACAGTCGTGTTTTGGACGACACGACTGGGCACACGGTCGTGTCTTCGAAAACACGACTACTCATACAGTCGTGTTTCATCATACACGACCTTCTAACAACCTGAAGCATTCTGTGTTTAATATGCTTTGTCTCTCACTTGTACAGGACGTGGTTCCTCACCTTACTAAAATGTTTTCTCTTTACGGACCCCCCGGCCTCTCTGGACACTATTGTCTCTGATAGACAGAAGGGCCTTTTGAGAGCGGTCGCCGATGTCTTTCCCGAGGCTCACCATGGGTTTTGCCTAAGGCATATGGCCCCAAATATGCTTAATACTTGGAAGGATAAGTACCTGAAGGAACTTCTATTCCGAGCTGCAAAATGCTTCAGGAGACCAGAATTCGATGCAACAATGGAGAAGATGAAGGAACACAATGAGGCGGCCTCGAAATATGTTGACAATATTCCGAAAACACATTGGGCTAATGATCGTTTAAAATTAAACCCTTGCAAGTGCACAAGGCAATTGTACTACGGCGAGTATTAAAGGGTTGTCGAACCTCAGGGACGGATGAATAATTTCACCAAACTCAAGGAAAGCAGCAGTTTTTAGAATAATCTAAAGAAAAGCACTAAACTTTAACTAATTTAGTTGAGATTTAATCAATATGTGGAATACCAAGGCTTCGAATCCACCACAATAAACTAGTGTAAAGTCTCTCTCTCTCTCTCTCTCTCTCTCTCTCTCTCTCTCTCTTTCGAATTCAAATTTCCAATTGGCTGGTGTATTCCTCTCAGACATACACCTGTCAATTCAAATTATAGTGCTCTCCTCTCGGACGTAACACATAAATCAATTAAGCATATGGAATTGTGATCTATCTCTCTCAAGCATAAATCAATGAAACTTTATTAACATATGACAAATCAGAACACTCACATTCCTCTCAGACATGCAAGTAATCTTTCAGATTGAAATTCATAAAATCCACTCTTGTCTCTCTCAAGCACAAAGAATAAACTCAATGAATTAACTTTAATTGCATAATAAAGGTTCATACACCAACTAGAGTAAAAACATAAGATGAGAGAAAAGAAACTACACAACCAGATTACTGGGCTTCATCTACGCCTTGGATAGGAGTTTAGCCAAGCATGGGAAGAGAATCCACCATCTTTATCTTCATCATCTTCTTCTTCCTTTGCTCTAGCCTCCAAGGTCTCAAATTGCTCTCTAGGTTGGATATGTGGTCCCCAATACGTTCTCCCATAAGGCCTATTTATAATAGTGAAGAGAAACCACGAAGTCCCCTTCCAAATCCAAGTCGAAATAGGTCTTAATTCCGGTTTGCCTCATACGGCGATCGATCGTCCGTATTGCCGATCGTTCGCTGTCCGATCGATCGCAATTCCTTTGTTATTTTACCCCGATCGATCACTTGCCAATCGACGTCGTATGATACCGATCGATCGTAGTTACTGTCTTGCGCGATTGAAAAATTCTAGTAGATACGATCGATCGTTTTTATGCCGATCGATTGTTTCCTTTAATACACTACTTTAGCGGCTCTGGCGATCGATCGCAGTGATTTCCGATCGATCGTAGTTACTGTTCATGAACTTCAAATGGCTATAACTTTGTGTCCCGAACTCCGAATTGTGCGTGGTTGGTGGCGTTGGAAAGATGACTTCTTGAATTTAACATGAATCTTGAATCAGTCAAATCTGACATTTGTACAAGAAGTTATGATAATTTAACTATTCGAGTTACTTTTCACCTCATTTCTGTGTATTACTCTTGTTTCCTACAAAAACCCAAAACTATATTAAAGTAGTAGTTATTCTAATCAAACACTAGCATAATCATAAGTTTAGGAGATAATAAAATGCATATTTCATGTATAGATCACACCCCCAAACCTAGATTTTGCTAGTCCCTAGCAAAATAAAACAAAATAAAATCAAACAAACTAAGGAACTAATGCATAAAAGTAAACACCACTTTCGTAGGGAACACGATTGCATTGAGCGTATGCAACAAGCCGTTAAACCTCTAGGTGTCCCTAGTAGGATGAGTGTTGTCTCGTGAGGGTTTGCAGCCATGCTACCCACAAACATGTATTTATGAAACTAATTAATCCTAAGTGCAAAAACAGAGCAAAAATAAAAACATTGCAAAACACACAAACCTATTATCCCGACAAATGCACACTACAATGCTTAAGAAAATCAACCACATGTACTTGGTTAATAATCAACAGGAATATAGAAGCCCTCAAGTAAGTGGTTTTATTCCACACTTTCATCTTGGAAATTTCTGCTCAATATAATATAGCATGATAACATAAATAATAGAAAGTGTAGAACATTGTAGCAATACATTCTAAATTTCTGTTTATACAGATCCAGTGTTACCCATTAACCAAAGGACATTAGAATCTACATAGTCATCGTAATCTTTAGGTTCATGATAGCACAGATCTGCGCGCCTCCTTCGGGTCCAACATTCTAGATTTGAGAGGATAATACACCATAGACTTTATTTTTTCGCTAGGACTGTGTAAGGCCTGACTTCAAGATGCTTAGGTTTAGCAATGACTCAGGCCAATGACTCCCAGCCAGTTTGGCTTTGGGCATTAGGTATTAAGAGACCGCTTCGGGCCCGAGCATCAGCCTAAGTTAATCCTATAAAGTCAAGCAGCCCCTTTTCTTTCATTTTATTTTCATTTTTTCACATTTTCATTTTCAGCATATATTTTCAAGCACATCTTTATTTTGTCCAGGCTGTATTATACTCTCAACCTATTTCCGGTTCCAATCCCTTGCCATAGCCAAGTAAATGGTCTATCATGATCTTTTAAGCTCAACAGACAACTACACATCATCCAATGACTATGACTAAAGACATCCCACTGTAAATTAGCATTCAACAAATCTCTAGATGGTATTACTTTATGTAACTAGTGTGTGTGAGTGAATTTTCTTAGTTCAAGCACCTGTTCCAAGAGGACTGTAATTAGTAAGATTTGCTCAGTTAAGTGTATCTATCCTCCAGTATACTTACTCACACTTCCAATGCAAATTAATCTCTTAAGAATTGTAACATGCATCATTACGGGATAGACTATCAAATCCTAACAAAAATACTAACAAACAACCTAAAAACTAATCAAATTTTTATGATTTTTTTTTAATTTTCTGATTTTTTTATACAAGTAATATTCCCTCCCCCAAACCTATTATGAACATTGTCCTCAATGTGAACAAAATATATCATGACAATGAGCATATAACAAAGAAAATCAGATAAAGGAGAGAATACACCTGAATACGTGGGTTGCCTCCCACCAAGCGCTAAGTTTAACGTCTTCAGCCAGACGAAACTCCATTAATCCAACTTATCCAGGATCTTTCAAGCCAACATTCAGTCCCTCTGTGGTCCTACTACACACATTGAAGTTAATGAAAGAAGTAGCAAATGAATCAGTAGGACAAAACCATGGGGGTGCACCATCCACCAGAGTATCAATCATATGAACTGCATAAGAATCATCTGGCGGTGGATGTTGTTTTTGGGCATTAAAAAATTCAGTTTGCCATTTAAATTTCCAAAAGACAATTTCAGCACCCCATCCCGACAGTTTATAATAGTGTTGGATGTTGCCAGGAATGGACGTCCCAAAATTACTGGAATCTGACTACCAGTGTTCTGTACAGGTTCTGTATCTAAGACAATGAAGTCCACAGGGAAGAAAAATTTGTCAACCTGTACCAGAACATCTTCAATAACACCACGTGGAACTTTAATGGATCGGTCTGCAAGTTGTAGTGTTATTGTAGTTGGTTTCAATTCCCCCAGCCCAAGTTGCTCATACATAGAGTAAGGCAACAAATTTACACTCGCCCCCAAATCTAATAATGCCCTGTCAACAGGATGGTTCCCTATAACGCATGAAATTGTTGGACATCCTGGGTCCTTATATTTTGGTGGAAGATTGTTTGTTAATAGGGAACTCACCTGCTCAGTAAGGAAGACCTTTTTAGTCACATTAGATTTAGCTTTTCGCTTTTGGGTACAAAGGTCTTTCAGGAATTTGGCATATGCAGGGACTTGTTTAATGGCATCTAACAATGGGAGATTGACCTTAACCTGTTTAAACACCTCGAACATCTCCTCCGTCGTTTGGTGGGTTTTACTAAACGGGGAGGGTTTGTCCAGGCATTGTGGAAATGGTACCCTGGGAATATAAGATCTCTCTTTCTGGGCCTCGGGTTGGGTATCCGGCTGGGTTTTAGAACTAACAGGTATAGCTTTGATGAAAGTGGGTTCTTTCTCTTCCTCATGGGAAGGTGTCTCACTCAAAGGGCTAACAGATGGATCTCGAACCCTATTGTCAACTTGTTTACCGCTCCTCAAGGTGGTTATGGCTTGCACTTGTTCAGGAGGGTAACGGGAGGCATCAACTACAAACTGGCCTCGAGGGTTTTGCTGGGGTTGGCTAGGCAAAGTTCCTGCTTCTCTACGGTTCATGGCTTGAGCTAGCTGTCCCAATTGGGTCTCGATCTTGGCAATAGATTGTGTATGAGAATGGACTAGCTGGGCCTGGGACTTTTGTTCATTTGTCAGCTCAGTTAAAACCGTGAGCATGGTGGATTGGGTGGCCATTATTTGGCTCAGCTGGTCTTCGATGGTTGGTTTCTTATTGGATTGGCCAAATTGCGTGACTGAGGATGGTTGGTAAGGTTGAGGTTGGTTTTGAAATTCCTGTCTTCGGGCCTGATTAAAAGTAGGCCCTGGATTAAATTGCCTCCAAGAAAAATTAGGGTGATCACGCCACCCGGGATTATAAGTGTTGGAGTATGGATTATTGGCTATGGGAAAAGTTTGTGTACTGTTGACATGCTCTTGTACTAGGTCTGGACACTGGAAAGCTGAAGGGCAGTCAACGATGGTGTGCATAGGGCTGGCACAGATGGTGCAGGCATCGTGAGAGGTTGGGGTATAAGGAGGAGTCTGTGAGAAAAACCTGTCAAACCTCTCAGTAAGGGATGCCACTTGGTGCTCTAGGTTCGTGGTAGCTTTAACATCATACATGCCTCCCCTTGAGGCACTCTTACCAGGCATATGGCCTTCAGATCTATAGAGGGTGGCACTGTGTAAAGAGTTTTCGCTCAGGTCCTCTGGTAGATCCCAAGCATCATCCAGGGTTTTCTTCATGAATGTGCCTCCATAGGAGGCATCTATAAGGGTCTTATGCTGATCACACACCCCCTCATGAAATCTCTGTACTAATTGCCACTTGGGCACATCATGGTGGGGACAGGACCGGAGTAAGGATTTCATCCTCTCCCATCTTTCATGGAATTGTTCGTTAGGTATCTGGGTAAAGGTGATGATTTCATGGCGGATCTTATTGGTCCGCCCCACAGGAAAGTATTTCTTGAGGAATTCGGCTTGAAGTTCCTCCCAAGTGGAAATAGAGTTATGCTCAAGGGAGTATAGCAATTCCTTGGCCCTATCTTTTAAGGTGAAGGGGAACAACCTAAGGCACACCTGGTCATCAGATAGTGTAAGTTTAAAGGTTGTGTTAACCTCTAGGAAATTTTGTAGGTGCCTATAGGGGTTCTCATTTAATTGGCCATGGTATGTGGGCAGCATCTGGATGATGTTTGGCTTAATTTCAAAATTAGCCACAGTTGCAGGAAGTAGGACACAGGAAGGGGAGGTGTAGGCAGTGGGACGGTAGTAGTCTTGCAGGTAAGGCTGCTCACGAGCCGAGCTGAGTCGAGTTTTAACTCAGCTCGACTCGAGCTCGATAGTTAAAATTCGGGCTCGAGCTCGACTCGGCTCGAGTCGAGCCCGGGATTTAATAACTCGAGCTCGGCTCGTCATATAATTTGACAGCTCGAGCTCGGGCTCGGCTCGGGCTCGCGAGCCGGAGCTCGATTCAGCACTTGAGCTCGGCTCGAGCTCGAGCCTGGCTTGGCCGGCTCGAGGCAAAAATCTAAATTGGGCTTGGGTAGGATTCGAACCCAAACCAAAGTGAACATCCACAATACACTCTAACCACCTAGGCTATAATTTTTTTATACATCATATCTACAAAAAAAATATTTATTACATATTTGAGGTGAACTTCACCCCGCCATCGCTTATCACCCATCGCCTCCTACCATCGTCTATCGCCTCCCACCGCAGTCCGTCGACACCGCCCACCTTTACCTCCCCCCCACCCCTTGGACCCGCCACGCCGCCGTTGCCTCCCACCACCGCCCAACACCCCCGCTGTCGTCGCTCCCCGCCGCTGTCGCCTAAGTGACAAAGTACGGGTATGGCAATAAAACGGCGAGGTAAGCGTACGGAACAAAATGGCAGAAAATAGAATATGCGGGAAAATAACGTAAAAAAATGAAAAAATAATAAAAATAAAAAATTAATATAATAGGTATAAATATTAAATAATAATATATTGCAAAGTTGCACATTTAAAAAAGGAGTTGCACTTTAAATAAAAAACGTGTTTTACGTGTTTAAACGCGTTTATCGGGATAAAACGCGTTTATTTCGGAAAAACACATTTTTTCGTTTTTAATGGGGAGTTCTGGTCACAGAGGCTGTCGCCCCTCGCCGCCCACCACAACCCCCACCACTGCCCAACACCCTCGTTGTCGTCGCTCCCCACCACCCCCTCCGTCGTCACCTCCCACCGTCGCCCATTGCCTCCCTATCGCCGCTTGCCGACACTACCCCCCCTGACACCGCCCCCCCCCCCGCCACCACCCATCGCCCCTTGCCGCCCACCACCGCTGCCGCTGCCGCCCACCACCCATTGCCCCTTGCCGACCGCCACCCCCGCTGCTATCACCCACCACAGTGGGGGCGGCGGGGGGCGATAGCCGATAGCCGATAGGTGGTGGGCAGCAGCGGTGACGGTGGCGGTCGGCAAGGGGCAATGGGTGGTGGGCGACAGCTGTGGCGATGGGTGGTGGGCGGGGGGCGGTGTCAGCCGGGGGCAGTGTCGACATTCGGCAAGCGGCGGTGTCGGTAGGCGGCGATGGGGATGCAATGGGCGACAGTGGGAGGTGACGACGGAGGGGGTGGTGGGCAATGGCAGTGGTGGGCGGCAAGGTGCAGTGGCTAAAGGTAGGAGGCGGGGGGCGGCCATGATGGCGGGCTATGGGGGCAGCAGCAGTGGGCGATAGGGGTCATGAATTAATATGAGAGTTTCATATCGTCTAACAGTATGAATCTAAGGCTATACATGCTCTATAAAAAGGAAAGAAATTGTAGTCCTTTAATTTAATTAAAGGGAAACCAAAATGGGTTAAGCATATGGGCCTTTTTTAGAAAAGAAAGTCGAGTCGAGCTCGAGCTGATTCTCGAGTCGAGCTTCGAGCTAATTCGAGTCGAGCTTTTTCGAGTCGAGCCGAGTCGAGCTGTAGGTTGGCTCGAGCTCGAGCTCGAAGAAATCGAGCTCGAGTCGAGTTGGACTCGAGTCGAGCTGAAAATCGAGCCGAGTCGAGCCGAGCCAAAAAAACTCACGAGCTGGCTCGGCTCTTGAGCACCCCTACTTGCAGGGTACGGGCATGGGGCATTAGTGGATTCTGGTTTAGGTCATTCCCACCCCCAAGGTTCATGTTGTCCGCCATTGGATGAATTTCAAGGATTGGGCTAGGAGTTCTACAGATTCTATATAGGCGCTCAGGATCAGGATCAAAGGCAAGGTCGGGGTTCAGGGAGCGACGACCATGCATGCACAATAAAAATCAAACAAAACCTGTGCAATCCTAATAGCGACAACTAGCAAGCATCAACCCTAGATAGCGACAACTAGCAACCTAATAGCGACAACTAGCACGTCATGCAATCCCACAAATAAAAGAAAAACACCAAGCACCCAAAGTTACTCTAAAAGAAGGTTAAGAGAGTGCAAACAGTGGGAAGGGATGACCCTTCCAACGATGACGAAAATTAGCGTCCTCTCTTGATCCTACAAAAGAAGAGGAACGAAATTAAGCGACTGAAAATAAATCAAAATTAAACTAAACTACTCCAAAACTAACTATGCTAAGAATTTAGTAAACTATTGTGCCGTCTCCGGCAACGGCGCCAAAAACTTGATCGTTTAAAATTAAACCCTTGCAAGTGCACAAGGCAATTGTACTACGGCGAGTATTAAAGGGTTGTCGAACCTCAGGGATGGATGAATAATTTTACTAAACTCAAGGAAAGCAGCAGTTTTTAGTTTAATCTAAAGAAAAGCACTAAACTTTAACTAATTTAGTTGAGATTTAATCAATATGTGGAATACCAAGGCTTCGAATCCACCACAATAAACTAGTGTAAAATCTCTCTCTCTCTTTCGAATTCAAATTTCCAATTGGCTGGTGTATTCCTCTCAGACATACACCTGTCAATTCAAATTATAGTGCTCTCCTCTCGGACGTAACACATAAATCAATTAAGCATATGGAATCGTGATCTATCTCTCTCAAGCATAAATCAATGAAACTTTATTAACATATGACAAATCAGAACACTCACATTCCTCTCAGACATGCAAGTAATCTTTCATATTGAAATTCATAAAATCCACTCTTGTCTCTCTCAAGCACAAAGAATAAACTCAATGAATTAACTTTAATTGCATAACAAAGGTTCATACACCAACTAGAGTAAAAATAATATGAGAGAAAAGAAACTACACAATCAGATTATTGGGCTTCATCTACGCCTTGGATAGGAGTTTAGCCAAGCATGGGAAGAGAATCCATCATCTTCATCTTCATCATCTTCTTCTCTCCTTTGCTTTAGCCTCCAAGGGTTGAATATGTGGTGCCCAAAACGTTCTCCCATAAGGCCCATTTATAATAGTGAAGAGAAATTACGAAGTCCCCTTCCAAATCCAAGTCGAAATAGGTCTTATTTCGGTTTGCCGCTTACGGCGATCGATCGCTCCGTATTGACGATCGTTCGCTGGCCGATCGATCGCAATTCCTTCGTTAATTTCTTCCGATCGATCGCTTTGCCGATCGACGCCGCATGATACCAATCGATCATAGTTACTGTCTTCGGCGATTGAAAAATTCCAGTAGATACGATCGATCGTTTTGATCCCGATCGATCGTTTCCTTTAATACACTGCTTTTACGGCTCTGGCGATCGATCGCATTGATAGCCGATCGATCATAGTTACTATTCATAAATTTCAAATGGCTATAACTTTCTGTCCCGAACTTCGAATTGCACGTGGTTGGTGGCGTTGGAAAGCTGACTTCTTAACTTTAACATGAGACTTGAATCTGTCCAATCCGACATTTGTACACGAAGTTATGATGATTTAACCATTTGAGTTACTTTTCTCCTTATTTCTGTGTATTACTCTTGTTTCCTACAAAAACCAAAAACTATATTAAAGTAGTAGTTATTCTAATCAAACACCAGCATAATCATAAGCTTAGGAGATAATAAAATGCATATTTCATGTATAGATCAGCTAACGTAGAATATCCGGATAAAAGGTACGGCACTCTCACGTCGAACGCATCTGAAAGTGTAAATAATATGCTTCTGAAGGCTAGGTTTTGGCCAATAACTCTGTTGATCGAGCAAACGCGGGCGACCACAAGCGTCCATTTTCAGAGACGCCGAATAGAAGCAGACGGGCTACCGACTCTGTTAACAAAATATGCACAGAATCATATCAATCAGATGAGGAATCAGAGTGTTGGAACAGTTCGAGGTCAACCGCTATCATTACGGCAGTTTGAAGTGACATATTTATACCATGTGGTAAGCATAAATTCGTTTTCTGTAAGAGACTACTATAACAAAGTCGTGTCGTCGAATACACGACTAGTCATACAGTCGTGTCTTCGACGACACGAGTGTCCATGGAAGACACTGATGTTGTTCATGTTTTCGCATCAGGATGTTGTTGACCTTACGAATATAACCTGCACATGTGGCTTCTTCTAGAGCATGGGACTTCCATGAAAGCACGCCATGGCATGTATTGATGAGAGGAGTATGGAACCTATAGAATATTGTGAGAAGTAGTACTGCGCAAGTACATACCGCACCACGTACGAAGAAGTAGTGTTTCCTACTTTAGACAGAAGTCAGTGGGGGAATTACGGGGTTTTATTTAAATGCGAACCGCCCATGGTCGAAGCTCCAAAGAAGGGCAGGAGAACGACAAAGAGAATTGAGTCACAACCCGAGCCACCTGCAAGGACAAGTTCGAAATGTGGGAATTGTCGTCAAGCTAGTCACAACCGTACAAGGTGCACCAACAGCCCGGTTCCGAAAGAAAATCGGACGCGCAGGAAATGAACACTTCCGCAACAAGGCAAACTGACTACGAATGAGACATCGCATATACGCCGCTCCGGCTTACCTAAGCCCCCACCATTCTTCACTTAGGAAGTAGTCAAATTCTTGTACAATGCATATTAACTTATTCCGAAATGTACGCCTGTAAAGAAAAAGAAAATCAGAAATGAAAAAACAATCTTTCAATGCATCATCCGTGTATTCCATTCTACCCGAATATTACAGTACACGACTATCTATACCGTCGTGTATTGTGATACACGACTATTTACAAAGTCGTGTCGGCTAGTACGCTACTATATATAAAGTCGTGTTGCATCAGAGACGATTATATACATAGTCGTGTTGCATGAAGGCCGTATTCAAAGTGATGCTTGCGATATTTTGTCTAAAGCAACCATGTGTCAAAAATAAATTCGAATTAATTGAAAGAGTACTGTAGAACAAGGTGTCAAAAATGAAGTCGAATTAATTGAAAGAGTACGGTATGTACACCAAAGAAGTTTTGTACAATAAAATAATATGAATAAAATGAATATGAATAAAATGAATATGAATTTATTCTTTCTCTGGAAGCCGCATAAAACCCGCAACTGTGACGGCATCTTTTTCGACTCTTCTGGAATCGTCGTCAAACTCGCTGTTAATAACCCCGCGAATCAAGGTTGAAGCGATGACTGGTCGCCAGAGTCGTGTAATTGTCGACTGATCAAACTCCGGTAGGCTGACATTGGACGCCAAGTGCGCGACGTACATCAAGATGAAGATGCCACAGTCTTTCGAATTCAGTTGCCACGACGCTTTGGCGATCTGAGTCATCTTCCAGTCGAGCAAACCAAACCACCCCAGCTTGCCTGCCATCACAACGTTTATGAACTGCCTGCCATCACAACGTTCATGAACTGCGTGAATTTGTCAGCAGTTTTTCTGTGATGTGGATATAACTGGGATCTGCCAGACAGCGGGTTGTAGAAGCGCCATACACAGTGCGGGAAATGTACATACACGAGGCAGAAGTGGGAGCCGGTGCGGATTGGGAAAAATGCGTAGAACATGTTCCTGTTCAGGCCGTTGAGCATCCTCCCGAGCTTTTTAACCAATTTCGCATCATTTCCTCCTTCTTTGTGCTCCTGCGAAACCGCAAGAGAGTTAGACAACGATGCTGGGAAAATCATACTTAATTACTTATCACTCCTTATGCATGGAACACTTACGTTGTCGAATATCTCTTTGAATGCGTGGCATCCAAAAAATGCCCACGGATACTTCATCCGGTTTCTGTCATTGCGCTGCCTCAATAGACTTAAAAACGCATCTATAACCTATAGAAAAACATCCACAGGAGTCATAACAGTCGAAGTAAGGCAATATACAACTTCTAATAAAAACTCGATTATTGTATATACGACTTTCATGATAGTCGTGTCGTCGATAGACACGACTATGCATAAAGTCGTGTTTTTCAAAGACACGACTATGCGTAAAGTCGTGTCTTCGAATACACGACATAACGTCAACTCACATATTTGAAAAAGCAAAAGAGGAAAACATATGAGGAGCATAGGTTTACTTACATTGGTGTTTATTTCTGTTGTTTGTAGGAGGGATACATAGTCATCATCACATAGCATTGGGATTGGATAAGCCTTCCTCGGATTGGCGATCCATCCATCTATTGCCACTCTATCCCGCTCTAACAATACCCCCATGTCGAAGCATAACTCCAAATCGGCATAGTTTTCGGGGAGTGCAATTACAGACTTACACTTTTGAGGGGTTAGGAGGACATCGACGTCAATAGGCTGGGATGCGGTTAAGCCAGTGGCCTCCGCCACCTCCTCCTCCTTTGCCTCTTCGTCGTCCTTCACCTCCTCCTCCTCCGCCTCCTCTTCCTTCACCTCCTCCTCCTTCTCCTCCTCCATCGCCTCTTCGTCGTCCTGCACCTCCGCCTCCTTCCCCTCCTCCTCCTTCGGCTCCTTGTCTAGAACATCCTCCTTCGCCTCCTCCGACTCCTCCTCCTTCACAGAAGCCTTCACCTCCTCCTCCTCGACATCCCCGTCCTTCACATCCTCCTTCACCTCCTCCTTGACGGTTTGGATATCCGACTGCTGTAAGGAAGAGATGACCTCATCGATGATAGATGTCGCTTGTCGCTCGGATATGGTTTCTTCGGAGTCGGCTTTCGGCTGAGGGGACCTATTCCTTCTTTCCTGCTCCTCCGCCATTCTCCGTATATGGTCATCTTCCCTAATCCTCTGCAATTCCCTCGTGGAGGCAGTCCTCATTCTCTTCCTTACCACTAGACCAGGGGGGAATAGGTCCCGTCCGTACGTCGGACGGGACTCGACTTCTGCACGCTCCATATCTTCGTTGAATTCTGGTTGGAGCTTCTTCAAAAACATCTTGGCGGAGGATCTCTTTGTAGCCCGTTGAATCTTGTCTTCCTCATCCGCGCGTTTGATGGGAGGTAAAATGACATTTTACTTATTCGTGTCAGTAGCAGCACGATAAAAAACATAGTCGTGTTGTATGAAACACGAAAAATATAATAATCATGTACCATGTGGCACGAGAAAATAAATAATCGTCTACAACTTACCTTTACCCCATTTCGTCGAATCGAGATGTGACTTCCTTGCCAACTCCTTTGTCCGCATACCAATCAGAGTTTTCTTCATATGCTCCTTGTCACGGGGCCGCTTCTTTGGCTCCATCTGATGCACCGATGACTTCTTTGGCTCCATTTGGGGCCGCTTCTTTGGCTCCTTCGTCGGCTCTTCAGTCCTCTCCGGCTTGGGATGCTCAAAGATCTGACCTTCTAACAGCATTGACGCTGAGGCGGCAAAGGCCTTCATAGAGTGGAGAACCTCTCGCAGAGGTCCGACACTCCTTCCCATCTCCTCATACGAAGACAGAGCTATCTCAATTAGTGACTGTATGCCCTGAAGCGCACCCTCCAATCGCCCCATTGCAGTTGCAGTGGACTGGGCAACCGTCCTCGAGGAAGGGGTACAGGTTGGTTGGGAGTCCTCTTCATTTTCGGCCTCTCCGGCCTCTGCCGTCGTGGAGGAGGGGCCACTGAGGTTGACGAAGCAAGGAGATATGCCTCTCCGGCCATGGGGCTGATTACGTCGACGAGTTCGTCCCATACTTCAAGATTGTGGAACACTCCCGTCCAATAGTCGGCCATACGGTACTTCTTCTGTTCACCTTTCTTCACCTCTGTAATGAGGGCCCCACTTCCTGGCCACCTTTTGGCCCGTGGACTGGTAGGGCCCACGATAGGATGGAAGATTGTCGTGTGCTCGAAAAACCAAATCTGCATAGTAAACAGATGAAAACATTATTACAAGGCGCGGTTGCCTTAGTCGACTATAACTAGTACACGAATTGAACTATGGTCGTGTCGTAAACAACACGACTATATACCTAGTCGTGTTTCATCCTACACGACTATAAATATAGTTGTGTTGCATAATACACGACTATAAATATAGTGGTATTGTATAAGACTTGTTTGCCGATCGAAGACTATGAATGCTACATACCTGAAGGACATATGCGGCGCCATTTAAGTATCCAGCACCCAGGCACCCTCCTTGCGATCTCGCACCCACTAGTCTGCTGGTGTGGGTTATACCAGAAACCAACATCTTATGCATAGCCCCAGCCCAATTGTACGACCTCAATCTTGGGATGTCGTCAATGTAACGGTACAAAGAGGGATGAACCGCTCTAGTGCTGTGTGGAAACAGCACCGTGCAGAAGAGGAGGCAGATGATCATCCTCGCCATATCCTCTTCTCCCATCTTCAGTTCACCCGCGCTAAGCTTGTCTATGATTTCCTCAATGTGTGGAATTTCCGCTCTCCTCGCAGCGAAGTGTTTTCTGAAGAATTGACCTTCCGGTCGGCGTGTCAAGGAGGGGAGGACCTCAACTCTTTCGCCCTTTGCGGGCAATCCGGTGATAAGAGCAACTTCTTGCTCTATGAAATGTAGCGTCCTGCCCTTGATATTGAAGACCTTCGCCGACTCATCCCAGTACCTGACCAAATGGTCGAGGAGGTTCCGAGATACAACTACGTCCTCACCTTCAAAAATGACAGCGAAACCAGCATCTTTGATCACTTGGGCACATCTTTGGTGACGCTGTAGGAGGGCCGCACACTTTTTCATCGCTCCCGGTTGACAAAACGTCCGAAGTGCCGGTCGCGCATTATAGGTTCTCTTTACTGGTTGGTCCATCGGAGCCTTCCTCTTCCTGCCCCTCTGATTTCGCTGTCGAGGTGCTAAGACAAAATCATGATCCTCCTCCTCTTCCGATGGCATTTCCTCCATAGACTCATCTCTTTTTTTATCCATCTACAAGGAGTGAGGTAGAGTGGTCAGTAGAAAAGTCGTGTTGGGGAAACACGAAAATATAATAGTCGTGTTGTCGCGTACATGACTAAATAGAAAGTCGTGTATTTTACAGACACGACTTTATTGTTCATAGTAAAAATTTAAAATCCAAATGTCGGACCTTATGAAACTAAAATCAATAAAGATTGTTGTAACTTACCGCGGTTTAGTCGTGTGTATGTGTGTATTTCCTCGCAGGTGCCTTTCACACTCTTCCTCACCGTCAACCGAAGCTCAATCGGTCAATCCGCCGATTGCATGCAGGCGGAGGGAGCCGCGGGGGAACTCAGAAGGTTGAAGATCCGAAATACCGACGTATACGCTTCAAATCGCCGCCTTTGTGCACTCTTCCTCAGTCGTGTCGTCGAAATCCAGCAGGGGGGCAGCTCGATATCGAGATGGGGGACGCGAATAGGCTCGTCAAAATCCGTGTATTCTGCCGCTCGAATCGCCGGTCGCCGGTGAAGTCGCCGATGTATATAGCCGGAGAACCTTGTATTTTTTCGTGTTGTACACAACACGCCTCTTCGCACAGTATTAACACGAAAAAACATAAGAAAGGGCATTTTGGATACTTCAAGTCCAGATTCCAGGTCATATAAGATTTCACTGGAAAAACCTGGTAATATGGGAATATCAAAGTTGGCGCCAGGTAATATGGAAAATACTCTATGCCTTTTTTCTTGTTTGTTAGTCTTAATTTCGAGTTAAAATAAGGAATAAAGTGAGTTTTAGTAATTAGTTTAATAATTAGGAATTGAATAAGTAATTTGCTTTAAATGGCTCAATTTAAATGTGTTCCATAATTTTATGAATATTTAGTGCGTCTAATATGGGACATATTTTGTTTTGTATAGGTTCAAGTGTTCAGACTGCAGAACGCCCAAAGTAAAGCCATTACGCATGTTTTGAAGTGCCAAAGTAAAACAAGAGCTGAGATCAAGTGTGCAGAGAGGATCTGAACCGTTGATGATGCACTTAAGAGAAGACGGGCATTAGAGTCAATCCGGCGAATGAGATGGATATAACGGGTTTCAAACAAGCAATTGAAAAAAAGGATCCGGTTCTGTCTGTCGGTTCAATTGAAAGAAAGAAAAAAAATAAAAGGACACCCGAGCCGAAGCTCGGGTGTCACGCCCCGGCACTGCCCGACCCGAGCCTAACCCAGACCATGGGCCAGTCCAGTGCACGAGGGCGACGGTATTAAAGAAATAGCGGAAGACTTATGCCCCACATACGGGCGGTCCATCTAACAGAGTTACGCAACTACTTGGAGCAAGAGTAAATAAGTAGAATAAAAGTGAAGTTTAACTCTAAATAAATCCACAAGTCTTAAACCCACATACTAATAATCCTGAGCCAACTGATCGTTTAAAATTAAACCCTTGCAAGTGCACAAGGTAATTATATTACAGTGAGTATTAAAGGGTTGTTGAACCTCAGGGACGGTTAAATAATTTACTAAATTCAAGAGAAAGTTGCAGTTTTTAATTAATCTAAAGAAAGCGATGAACTTTAACTAATCTAACTGAGATTTAATCAATATGGAGAAGACCAAGGCTTCGAATCCACCATAATGAACTAGTATATCGTCTCTCTCTCTCTTTTGAATAAAGATTTCCAATTGGCTAGCATATTCCTCTCGGACATACACTTATCAACTCAAAATATAGTGCTCTCCTCTCGGATGTAATACATAAAATGATTCAAACATGGAATTGTGATCTATCTCTCTCGAGTATAAACCAATGAAACTTTATTAATATATAACACTTCAGATTGCTCACTGATATATGCAAAATATACACATTTTTATATGCCTTTCTAGCTATATGTTAGTCGTATTTTTAGTTAAAGTAAAGATAATTAATGTTTGTCTGTGTTAAGTGAATAATTAGGAGTTTGGTAATTAAACACGTTTAATTGAGTTATTTAGATGCATTAATTGGATTTAACAGATTTATATTTTATTATGCATCTAATTACGATTTATTTACGCAGGTTTTAGAGCTCCAAATCAGATCGCCGAATGTGAAACGCGTTAATCAGCTCATGTGAAGAGATCGAAGATCCGACGGATGTGGTTGGTACGACATGTTTTAACCCAATAAAAGAAAAAAAAAAAAGAAAAGAACCGGAATTGAACCGGGTCAGCGGTTCATCGGTTTGGTCAACAGCCCGGTCTGGTCAGGAAATTAAAAAAAAAAAAAAAAGAGGAACCCGAGCCAAATGCTCGGTCGCTTGGAACAGAAAATAGAGCCTCGCCTGGAGGCTCTGCTCAACCGGTGGAAGAGGAGGTGAAATCCGGCGGCCGTGGGCGATGGGTCAGGGCGGCCGATAGGCTGAGGCACGACGACGGCGAAGCATTCAATGGCGACCCAACGGCGGATATAAGAACTCGATTGTTAGGAGGCTATGGCGGCCGAAGTAGAACAGAGCACGTCGACGGCAATGTGGTGGTGACGAGGTGATCGACGGTGGTTCTAGGATTCAACAGCGAAATAGAAGGCGGCGATGGCTGAGCTCACGATCGGAGGCAAGGTTGACGACGAGAAGCAACGACGACTGGGAGGAGCAGCTCACGAAAGCAGGGGTCTTGATTTGGACAGCTCTAATTTGGGTTCGTGCTGAGAATGGAAGGTCGCTGACTTGGCCGGCCCCAGGAAGGAAAATTGCTGTTCAAAGTGGGAGCGCTCGTCTATAAGAGACAAGGGGAGGCCGGAGAGAAGGAAGAGGCCGGAGGGTAGAAGGCAGCTCTGCGTTTCAGGGTACTGTTCCGGCCGTGCATCAAGGAAGAGGGAGGGTTGGCTGAAACTGTTTTGTTCGCTCGAGAGAGGAGGAGAACATGTTGCATAGAGGCAGAGAACCAGAATTGTTCTAAGAGGGAGAGAAGGACTGCTTGCTCGAGAGAGACAAAGCAATCCTGCTCTGTTTTGGGAGAAGGGTCGGCTGATTTGAGAACACAGAAACGGTTCTACTTTGGCTTGAGAGAGCAAAGCAGAATTGATTGAGGACTGAGAAGAGAATCGTTGGGTTCGTGGAGAGTGATTTCTGTCTAGAGGAGGCTTGCTTTCAGAGAGAAGTCAGTTCCTTGCTCGAGAGAGAAAGAACTGACTTGCTCAACAGAGAAGAACTGATTTCGTGGGAGACTGTCTTGCTCGAGAGAGGAGACAGACTGATTTTGGGCTGAGAAAGGAGACTGCTTTGGTGGTGCTATTTTGGAGAGGCTGCTTTGGCTCGAGAGAGTGAAGCAGATTGGTTTTGTTTTCTGGCAGTTCGGTTGAGAGAGGAGTAGCACTGCTGAGTTCTGCCGGAGAGAAAAAAAGGGTTACTTTGCTTTGGCGAGAAGGGGACTGTCTGTTCTATTCGAGAGAAAGAGCAGATCGATTGAGGCTTGCAGTTGAGAGACTGTTGCAGAAGGTGGAGGATAGAGCAAAGCAAAACGGGATTACAGACAGACTGAAAGCAGCAAACAGGCTTTTTATTGTTATTTTATCTTTTATTTAGCCAATTTCTGTGTTTTAAGTTTAGTTGAACATCTGATTGCTTAATTAGAAAATAAAAATTAAAACTTTTCATTTCATTGTTGCTTGTTACACTCTTAGAATTAGGTTGAATATCCTATTAAGTCTCTGAGGGATTGACCTCGTAGCCACTATTCTGCATTAGATTCGTGCGCTTGCGAGTACTATATTAAAATTTACATCAAGTTTTTGGCGCCGTTGCCGGGGACTACGTAGGATAATTTACCAAATTCTTAGAGCAGTTTAGTTTCAATTTAAGTTGGTCTAATTTGGGTTGCTTATTAGTGTTTTGTCTTTTTGTAGGAGTAAGAGAAGACACGAAACTCTCGCCAACGTCGGAAGGGCCACTCCTTCCCCTCGTTTGCATTCTTTCACCTTCTCTTTTAATTTTTCTAGGTGTTTGGTATTTTTATATTTCTTTCTGTGATTGCATGCTTGTGTTAGTTGCGATTTTTAGGTTTGTTCTAGGTATTTAATTTTTAGTGCCATTAATTAGTGTATGCTTGGTCGTCGGTCACTGGGTGAAAAGCTTACACCTCTTGACCTAGAAATTGAAAGAACTTTTAAAGCAAGACTCAAACATACAATGGATATTACAAATCAATTAGGTAACATGAAAAATGAGAATGTAAGGAAGACATTAAAAGATTATTCATCCCCCATTCAATTCAACTCACCTTCTTGCATAGTGTTGCCGCTCACCACAGCACACCACTTTGAGTTGAAACCAGGGGTGATGCAACTTTTGCCCACATTCTATGGTTCCAATAAAGAAGATCCTTATAATCATGTTAAAGAGTTCCTTGACATTTGTGCTACATTTAAATTCCAAAATTTCTCTGATGAATCTGTTAGGTTGCGCCTCTTTCCCTTTTCTTTGAAAGAAAAAGCGAAAGCATGGTTGAACTCTTTAGAAGTTGGAACAATTAGGAGTTGGGATCAATTAGCTGAAAAAATTTTGAACAAATTCTTCCCTGTTCATAAAACTCATGCCCTTCGTAGAGAAATTACAAATTTCATGCAGAAGGAGGGTGAACACTTTTATGAGTGTTGGGAAAGATGGAAGAATTTACTTCTTAAGTGTCCACACCATGGATTTTTAAAGTGGCAACAAGTTCAATTCTTCTATGACGGTTTAACACCTCAGAACCGTCAAATGGTTGATGCCGCTAGTGGTGGGTCAGTTATGATGAAGAGCACAAAAGAAGCGTGGGATTTTATTGAGACTCTATGCGAGAATTCTCAGGAATGGGATTGCTCAAGTAGAGTTGACAGAACGTTTCCTTTTCAAAAGAAAGGAGGCGTATATGAGGTAGACAATAATGCACATTTGATTTCCAAGATCGACAGCCTGACACAACGCTTTGATGCGTTGATGTCTGCTGGTGGGCCCCAAATGCCATCACATGTCAATGTGTATGCTAGAGGATCAAGTAGAACTCTCAATGATGCTCAGCTCAATTATTCTACTACAGAAAAAGAGTTGTTGGCTGTAGTTTTTGCTCTAGACAAGTTCCGATCATATCTCTTAGGATCCAAGGTCATAGTGTTTTCCGATCATGCAGCTTTGAAATATCTTCTTTCAAAGAAAGACAGTAAACCTCGTTTAATTCGTTGGGTCCTATTACTTCAAGAATTTGATATTGAGATAAGAGACAAGAAAGGTTCTGAAAATGTTGTTGCTGATCACTTGTCTAGACGTATTGATGAGTCTACTGAGGAACCCTTACCTTTGAATGAGTCATTCCCTGATGAACAACTTTTTGTTGTCTCCCAATTGCCTTGGTATGCTGATATTGTTAATTATCTTGTCACAACTCAACTTCCTGAACATTGGACAAAACAAGATAAATCCAAATTCTTCGCCGAGGTTAAGTATTTTTTCTAGGATGATCCATACCTGTTCAAGTATTGCCCAGATCAAATCATTAGGAGATGTGTGCCGGAGCATGAGGTTGATAGTATCATTTCTTTTTGCCATGCTCATGCATGTGGTGGCCATTTCGGTGCGAAAAAGACTGCTGCAAAAATTTTGCAGAGTGGTTTCTATTGGCCTACTTTATTCAAAGATACTCATGAATTTTGCACAAAATGTGACAGATGCCAACGTATGGGTACACTATCACGTAGGTCCATGATGCCCCTTACCAACATTCTGATTGTTGAACTTTTTGATGTCTGGGGTATTGACTTCATGGGCCCATTTCCTCCATCGTTTGGTTATCTCTATATCCTTGTTGCTGTAGATTATGTTTCCAAATGGGTTGAGGCCATTCCCTGCAAAACAAATGATCACAAAGTGGTGGTTCGGTTCTTGAAAGAAAACATATTTTCTCGTTTTGGAACCCCTCATGCAATTATAAGTGATGGTGGTACACATTTTTGCAATAGAGCTTTTGAATCACTTCTGAAAAAGTACTCCAGTACTCATAAAATTTCAACTCCATATCATCCGCAGACTTGTGGACAAGTTGAAGTTTCAAATAGGGAAATTAAACGCATTCTTGAGAAAACGGTTCGTCCCGACCAAAAGGATTGGTCTGAAAGATTAAATGATGCATTGTGGGCTTACCGTACTGCATTTAAGACACCAATTGGAATGTCTCCCTATAGACTTGTATTTAGAAAACCTTGCCATTTACCTGTGGAATTAGAACATCGTGCTTATTGGGCCATCAAAACTTTTAATTTTGATATGGACAAGGCTGGAACACTTCGCAAATTGCAGCTCAATGAATTAGACGAAATTCGTAATGAGGCTTATGAGAATGCGAAGATTTACAAAGCGATGACCAAAGTTTTTCATGATCAGTCAATCCTGAGGAAGTCATTTGAGCCCGGTCAAAAAGTTTTGCTCTACAACTCCAGGTTACATCTCTTCCCAGGAAAGCTCCGTTCCCGATGGTCTGGACTTTTTATTGTGCACAAAGTATTTCCCCATGGAGCGGTTGACATTCAAAACCCTAAAGATGGAACTATTTTCAAAGTTAATGGGCAAAGATTGAAACCATATTTGGAGGGTGTTACTAAAAAGGAGGAGATTGCTCTAGATTTGGATGAACCTAATGCTCCTGTATGATTTTTGGTTACGTCTGGCTGAAGACATAAAACTTAGCGCTCTTGGGAGGCAACCCAAATTTTTGGTTCTTGATAGCTTTTTATTTGTTTAACATTTAGGTTGTTGATACATGTGTGGGGATGCTACAATCTAGGTTTGGGGGTGTATTTTCTTTTTCCATATTTTGTACTTACTCCTCGTTCTTAGTTTGCGTGTTTCAATGCTCTACATCTACCATGAGGCTTCTCCATTCTGGTGATTTCTTTCCTTACACTCCTTTTCTTTTACTAGTCATTGTGGTATTTCTTCTCGGTAAACATTGAGGGCAATGTTTCGTTTAGGTTTGGGGGTGTAGAAAAGAAAAGTTGTATTCCTTTGGTTTCTATTATTTTTTTTAAAAAAAAAATTTTAAAAAACTTTTCATTTAAAAAAAAAAGAAAAAATAAAAAAAAGAAAAACCATAAAAATTTACTTAGTTTTAGGTCGTTTGTTAGTATTTTTCTTAGGTTTTGATAGTTTATCCCTTTATGATGCATACTTCAATTTTTAAGAGATTAATTTGCATTGGAAGTGTGAGTAAGTATACTGGAGGATAGATACACTTAACTGAGCAAATCTTACTAATTACAGTCCTCTTGGAACTGGTGCTTGAACTAAGAAAATTCACTCACACACACTAGTTACATAAAGTAATACCGTCTAGAGATTTGTTGAATGCTAATTTTCAGTGGGATGTCTTTAGTCAGAGTCATTGGATGATATATGGTTATCTGTTGAGCTTAAAAGATCATGATAGACCATTTACTTGGCTATGGCAAGGGATTGAACCGGAAATAGGTTGAGAGTATAATACAGCCTGGACGGAATAAAGATTGCTGGAAATATAAATGCTAAAAAGAAAAAAAAATGAAAAATGTGAAAATGAAAATGAAAGAAAGAAAGGGGCTGCTTGACTTTATAGGATTAACTTAGGCTGATGCTCGGGCCCGAAGCGGTCCATCTTAAAACCTAATGCCCTAAGCCAACTGGCTGGGAGTCATTGGCCTGAGTCATTGCTAAACCTGAGCATCTTGAAGTCAGGCCTTACACAGTCCTAGCGAAAAAAAAAATAGAAAAAAAAATGGTCTATGGTGTATTATCCTCTCAAATCTAGAATGTTGGACCCGAAGGAGGCGCGCAGATCTGTGCTATCATGAACCTAAAGATTACGACGACTGTGTTGATTCTGATGTTCTTTGGTTAATGGGTCACACTGGATCTGTATAAAACAGAGATTTAGAATGTATTGCTACAATGTTCTACACTTTTACTATATAAAGTATCATGCTATATCATATTGATCAGAAATTTCCAAGATGAAGGTGTAGAATAAAACCACTTACTTGAGGGCTTCTATATTCCAGTTGATTATAAATCTAAGTACATGTGGTTGATTTTCTTAAACATTGCAGTTTGCATTCGAAGGGATATTAGGATTGTTTGTTTTGTAGTGATTTTCTTTTTCTTTTTACACTTAAATTAAATAGGTTTATTTCATAAATACATGTTTGTGGGTAGCATGACTGCAAACCCTCACGAGACTTCACTCATCCAGCCAGGGACACCTGGGAGTTTAAAAGGCTTGTTGCATACGCTAAATGCAATCGCGATATCCTGCGGAAGTGGATTAATTAGATTTCTTTGTTTTGTTTTGTTTTGTTTTGCTCGAGGACTAGCAAAATGTAGGTTTGGGGGTATTTGATATATGCAAAATATACACATTTTTATATGTCTTTCTACCTATATGTTAGTCGTATTTTCAGTTAAAGTAAAGATAATTAATGTTTATCTGTGTTAAGTGAATAATTAGGAGTTTGGTAATTAAACACGCTTAATTGAGTTATTTAGATGCATTAATTGGATTTAACAGATTTATATTTTATTATGCGTCTAATTACGATTTATTTACGCAGGTTTTAGAGCTCCAAATCAGATCGCCGAATGTGAAACGCGTTAATCAGCTCATGTGAAGAGATTGAAGATCCGACGGATGTAGTTGGTACGACGGGTTTTAACCCAATAAAAGAAAAAAGAAAGAAAGAAAAGAACCGGAATTGAACCGGGTCAGCGGTTCATCGGTTTGGTCAGCAGCCCGGTCTGGTCAGGAAATTAAAAAAAAAAAAGAGGAACACGAGCCAAATGCTCGGGCGCTTGGAACAGAAAACAGAGCCTCGGCTGGAGGCTCTGCTCAACCACTGGAAGAGGAGGTGAAATCCGGCGGCCGTGGGCGATGGGTCAGGGCAGCCGATAGGCTGAGGCACGACGACGGCGAAGCATTCAACGGCGACCCAACGGCGGATAAAAGAACTCGATTGTTAGGAGGCTATGGCGGCCGAAGTAGAACAGAGCACGTCGACGGCAATGTGGCGGTGACGAGGCGATCGACGGTGGTTCTAGGATTCAACGGCGAAATAGAAGGCGGCGATGCCTGAGCTCACGATCGGAGGCAAGGTTGACGGCGAGAAGCAACGGCGACTGGGAGGAGCAGCTCACGAAAGTAGGGGTCTTGATTTGGACAGCTTTAATTTGGGTTCATGCTGAGAATGGAAGGTCGCTGATTTGGCCGGCTCCAGGAAGGAAAATTGCTGTTCAAAGAGGGAGCGCTCGTCTATAAGAGACAAGGGGAGGCCGGAGAGAAGGAAGAGGCCGGAGGGTAGACGGCAGCTCTGCGTTTCAGGGTACTGTTCCGGCCGTGCATCAAGGAAGAGGGAGGGTTGGCTGAAACTGTTTTGTTCGCTCGAGAGAGGAGGAGAACATGTTGCAGAGAGGCAGAGAACCAGAATTGTTCTAAGAGGGAGAGAAGGACTGCTTGCTCGAGAGCTACAAAGCAATCCTGCTCTGTTTTGGGAGAAGGGTCGGCTGATTTGAGAACACAGAAAAGAGTGAAGCAGATTGGTTTTGTTTTCTGGCAGTTCGGTTGAGAGAGGAGTAGCACTGCTGAGTGCTGCCGGAGAGAAAAAAAGGTTACTTTGCTTTGGCGAGAAGGGGACTGTCTGTTCTATTCGAGAGAAAGAGCAGATCGGTTGAGGCTTGCAGTTGAGAGACTGTTGCAGAAGGTGGAGGATAGAGCAAAGCAAAACGGGATTACAGACAGACTGAAAGCAGCAAACAAGCTTTTTATTATTATTTTATCTTTTATTTAGCCAATTTCTGTGTTTTAAGTTTAGTTGAACATCTGATTGCTTAATTAGAAAATAAAAATTAAAACTTTTCATTTCATTGTTGCTTGTTACACTCTTAGAATTAGGTTGAATATCCTATTTAAGTCTCTGAAGGATCGACCTCGTAGCCACTATTCTGCATTAGATTCGTGCGCTTGCGAGTACTATATTAAAATTTACATCACTCACGTTCCTCTCGGACACACAAGTGCTCTTTCATATTAAAATCCAATTAATTCACTCTTGTCTCTCTCGAGTACAAAGAACAAACTTCAATGAATTAACTTTAATTGCATAATAAAAAGTCATACACCAACTAGAGTAAACATAAAATGAGAGAAAAAAACTACACAACTAGATTATTGGGCTTCATCTATGCCTTGGAGAGGAGTTTAGCTTTGCATTGGAAGAGAATCCATCATCATGTTCTTCATCTTCTTCTTTTTCTTCTCTCCTTTACTCTAGCCTCTAAAATAGCTCAAGATCCTCCAAATCGTTCTCCCTTAAGGCCTATTTATATGTTTGAAGAGAAACCCCGAAGTCCCCTTCTAAATCCAAGTCGAAATAGGCTTGATTTAGGTTTTGCCGCACAAACCGATCGATCTCTCAGTATAGCCGATCGATCGTAGTTACTGTTCATAATTTTCAAATGGCTATAACTTTCTGCTCCGAACTCCGAATTGCATGTGGTCAGTGGCATTGGAAAGCTGACTTCTTGAAATTTAACATGAAGTTTTAATCAGTCAAATCAGAGATATGCACATGAAGTTATATTGATTTAACTATTTGAGTCCCTTTTCACTTCATTTCTGCATCTTACTCTTGTTTCCTACAAAAACCAAAAACTATATTAAAGTAGCACTAATTCTAATCAAACACTAGTATAAACATAAATTTAGGAGGTAATAAAATGCATATTCATGTATAGATCACACCCCCAAATTTAGGAGGTAACTGATGCGTGTCCTAATGAGCTCGTGAAAGCTAGGAGGTTTGTTGATGGACTGCATGATCGGCTTAGATCGAAGGTTCTAGTTTCACAGCCAGCAACGGTGGCTAAAGCAGTGGAGTTAGCCTCTATTCTTGAGGACGACTATAAGAGGACACAGGAGAAGAAAGGGAATTCAAGTGAAGGCCATGATGGTAACTTCAAGCGTCCCGGATTCAAAAGAAGCAATGGTCATTTCAATGACCGACCGGATAAGCGGTAGAAGCATCAACCACAGATAAACAGTGGAAATGGCCAGAGTCAAGCGATGGCTCCTTACCGTCAACCTCAGCACAACAACAGTACTGACGCTGGAGGCAGATGCAGGTTTTGCGGACAACAGTCGCATGCCAGAGAGCCGTGTCCTCGGGATACCAGAAGATGCTATAGTTGCAATGAGGTCAGGCATATAGCGCCATACTGTCCCAACCGTGACAAGAAGACAGGAGGGGAGCTGAGCAAGAAGGCTCAAGCACGAGTCTTTGCCTTGACTTCAGCTGAGGAGGCTCAAGCTTCGGATGACGTGTTTGAAGGTACTCTACTCACCTTTGATAGATTGGTTAGAGTTTTGATTGACCCTGGATCATCGAGATCTTTCTTATATGTGGTGTTTGTTGTGGGTCTAGAAAAGAAACCTTCTAGACTAGAGTGTGTGATCTTTCTATCTTTACCCTTGTTGGAGACTCAGTACTAGCAACTGAGTATCTGGAGGATTCTTCTGTTGTGATTGAGAATGTTGTGATGATTGCAATTTTGGTGTTGCTTGATATGATTGATTAATGGCATTTCGAGGACGAAATGTTCTTTTTAGGAGGGGAGGATGTAACACCCGAAAATTTTACAAGTTTACAAAACTGCTATTTTAGGAAACTATTCTAAAATAGGAAAGTTTTGCTGCCTATTTTGAAATCTTTTAATCTCGTCTGTCGATTTGGTTTTGTGATGCTTATAGAAGAGTGGAATTGATAAACCAGATTAGGTAGGCTACCAGGGCGCGAGGACTAGCCCTGGCGCTGGGGTCAACCTGGCGCTGAGGCTGGCCTGGCACCAGGGGCGGAGTGCACCTGACGCCAGGAGTGGGGGCCAGGCGCCAGGGTATGAGACCAGTGTGTAGAGACTCCTTTGAATTTTTTTGATTTATTAGATTGGATTATCGTAATGCAAGATGTTATATTTGGTAAGTTTTGCACATTGCATTCGCGGGGCATCGGAGCCGCCCATCTGTGTGCCACGCACCAGACACAGGAGCACATGAGGGCCAGAGCCACGTGGACACAGTGCCCTGGGCACTTGCCACGTGGTTGGCATGTGAACATGTGTGATGTGATGAGATTTGGTTAGTTATGGCAAGGAGAATAAATCTTGGAAGGTAAATTCAAATTTGAAATTCTAATTAGCAATCTATTTAAATTGGGTTTAAATATGGCTAATTGAGAATAATCATGGAAATATTGATTGGCAATTAAGAAGGACTGATGGAAGGTGCTAGAGGCATATTCCAAATCACAAATGGTTCCATATTTTAATTGATTGGATTGGTGCTAATTTGATGAGGTGGACGGTCCTAATTTGGAAAATCAATTAGATTGAATAAATCACCTTTAATCAAGAAATTTATATCTAATAAAAAAAAAGCTAATTAGAGGGCTCGATTTGGGACTTGATTGAGGGCAATCAAGGGCCTTTCCATATGCATGGAAGGCGCCCTTGTGTCATGGGGCTGATAGGGAAAGAATTTGAATTTTGAATAGGATCTCCCTAACTAATTGATTGAGATTGGTTATTCACAAACTAATTGAGTAACTAATTGGGGTGATGGGGCTAATCACGTCCCTAATGGCCTTATTTCCCCTTTTGGTGATCCATCTTGGCCATTGGATGGGGGTGTGTTCGATGGTGAGGATTGAAAGGCTTCATCTATTTATATCTCTCTTGGGAGGAACCGACAAATCTTCTTGGACCGGCAGCCCATTGGCCTCCTTCTTGAGATTTCTTTTTCCCAATTTCGTACCCTCTTCCCCTTCACAACCAGCAGTAGGCCGGCCGTGTGTGGTGGTCTTGGTGTAGTGGATCGACGAGGTTGTGGCACGGGGCGTACGGAGATAATTTGCACGTCGGAGTTCGGTACTTCAAAGCCAAGTAGGTGCTCTTTTTCCCACAAGTTTCAGCGTATTAATTCCATCGTTTCACGATGATATTTATATATATATATACGACTTAATGAGATTGATGATATTGAATATGTTTGGTTGATATTCGGTGTTGACTAATGAATTGAACATCATTGGATATTCAATATATGCTACATTGAATCTATCCTCACTTTTTCATGAATCCTCATCATGTATGGCTCCACTTAGCTCTCCCCATATGCTTGCTGCTTTGGTCGAAATGAGTACATTCTATTTGATGTTATATGATTGTATGTCCTGATTTAGATGTCTTCTTTCCTGGGTTTCATTGCTAAATGTCATAGATGATCTTATGTGTCACACCAGATTCCAAACTGCGATTGTATGCTGGGTTCAATCCTTAAAAGTTTGAGTCTTTAATGTCATTGCTTGCTGGTATTTGGAAGTTACAGCCAACAAGGTCAGTTGAGTTGTCAGATTTCATGTCTCAAGAAAGTCGTCTCCTTTAAGTCATGTTAGCCAGTAAAGGGGTTAAGTATACAAATCTATTTCGTATAATAATACATATCTTATGATATAAATTGTTAAAGTAACAATTTTGATGGGTAAAACTTACTGGTTGTTACATGTTTTAATATGTCACCGTAAGAGTTGTGAGGTCTGATCATGTGTATGGTAAAAGCTGCCCACTTTATGCCTTAATGAACCTAATTGATAGAGTCAATCAAATGGGACGGTCTAAACGAGACAATTAAGAAGATTTAAGATCTGAAATTATGAACACTTATGGGTCAGGACTTGTGGAACCCAATGACCTCAGTTAATAGGTCAGACCGGGAGCCTTGGTGTCCTAGAAAAGCTGTCCAGATTGCGGGTTAATGAATAATTAAGGCTAAGTTGTAAAATAGTTTTAATAAGGGGCTATTATGTAATTTAATACATAATTAAAGGACTGATCAGAAGTTAGTAAATGCTTCATATGAGAGTATAATAAGTTTAGATGATCTTGGTTAGGGTTAGAACATGTAATAATTGATGGGAATTAGGATAAATCCTAAGTATAGTACTCTCGGCCAGGAGTAATCCTGCGCCGGTGAACTGTGTTGGAAAATTCATAATTAAATGTAGAAAATTCATAAAATTATGCCATAAATTGGGTTAGAAACTAGAAACATGGGGCTGTCTGTCATAAAAACTTCAGACCAATTTATGTTCAGTGCAAACTGTGGTGAACCAGAGAAGTAAGCTAATGTGCAGATAACCGTATAACTTCGGGAAGATTTAAACTATACCTTATAGCAAAACTTATATGTTATACCTATTAATAAATGGTAAGAATCTTATAAAACTCTGAAGAAAGGAATCAGTGATGTCTCTAGATTGATCAAATTCAGAAAGTGAGTTATGTCAGACCGAGTCATTCTTTTGTGGTGCATTGCGCTACAAATCTGCTATCCTTTGGGACCAAACCCGAAATCTTAGATTCTCGGTTAGGGTTTATTCTCTTAAACTCTACCATCCAGTACTTGTGACATATAACCCTCAGTATTGTTAGAAATATAGATGTCTTGAATGGAGCTATGCATGGTGAAGGTGTCATTCTGTTGAGTCTCAATTATGAGTCGTTTGATGATTGAATTCAGATATTGAAAGTCACTCCTTTGTGAGTCAGATATTGAAAGTCACTCCTTTGAGAGTCAGATATTGAAAGTTACTCTGAAAGATGATTGAGTGGGTCCCTAGATAAGAGAGCCTTTATTATTCCTGATTGTTTCAGTTCTATGTAAACTGCTTCTCCACCAAGAGTTTTGATGAACGCTCTTTGTGTGGAATCATAGTATGCTCACGAGCCATTGCTAGATCTTGCGAGATCTCAGATTTTATTGAACCTCTGTAGTTCAGCCGATGACGGCAACGCATGCGCTTTAGATTGTACGACATTACGGAAGGTCTGCAATCTCCGCCCATTGTGCCCGTAAGCACCGATGGGGCCAGCATCCCTAGACGCATGGCCGGGTTCCTCTGTAGAACCTCTAGGATGATCTGGTAATTGATGTCCATAGAGGAAGTGGACTGAACAGAGAGCAGAAATTATTATCTCCGACACTCTGGATGTTTGGAGTCAGTATTCTTATTGATCTTCCTGACGCTCTGTACGTTTGGAAATTGAGTTACGTTTATTCATTCTTGACCGTTGATGGTCTCTGACATTGATTTTGAGCAGGTAAGTGAACCTTGTATTTACTTTACCTGATATTCTTAAATGTGTCTTTAATGCTCATTCCTTCAGTATTCTATTTTATTATCTGTTGTGGGTTTTCTTGGCTCCTACTGAGTATTTCTTTCGAAATACTCATGCATCTCTCGATGCAGGAATGAAAGTGGAGAAGAACTAGCAAGATTCGTGTTTGGAGCTCCATGACGGAAGTTGATAAGACCTGGATTTATTTATCGTTTTTATTTTTTGTTCGCGGAGAACTTATCAGCCTGTGTGCTGAATTTATTTTGATGTTTAATGAATTGTTGACTGGATTATTGTGATAGTGTAGTTTGTTTTATTATTTAAGATTTTTGAATAACGGATATTGGTTAAGCATTCTGGAACGGAGTAGAATTGTGATCGAGTATTTGGTCGCGGCCCGGGTTTCAGCCTCATGACCTTAATTGAGTTAGTGCTTCCGCGCATTATTCGAGGTTCTGAAATTCGGGGCGTGACAAGTGTAGAACATTGTAGTCATACATTCTAAATCTCTGTTTCATACATATCCAGTGTTACCCATTAACTCAAGAACATCAGAATCTACATAGTGATCTACACATGAAATATGCATTATATTATCTCCTAAACTTATATTTATGCTAGTGTTTGATTATAATTACTACTACTTTAATATAGTTTTTGATTTTTTGTAGGAAACAAGAGTAATATATAAAAATGAGGTGAAAACGGACTTCAATGGTCAAATTATCATAACTCCGTGTACAAATATCGGATTGGACTGATTCAAGTTTCATGTTAAATTTCAAGATGTCAGCTTTCCAACGCCACCAACCACGTGCAATTCGGAGTTCGGAGCAAAAAGTTATAGCCATTTGAAGATTCTGGACAGTAAAAACGATCGATCGACTTCGTCCGGCGTCGTTCGCCATACGATCGATCGGAAGCAATTAACAAAGGAAAACGGCTTCGTTCGGCTGCGTTCGCAAGGCGATCGATTGTGCTATACGGGCGATCGATCGGTGCATACGGAAAACGTAATTTAACCCTATTTTGACTCGGATTTGGAAGGGGATTTGAGGGCTTTCCTTCATCCTTATATATATGCCTTAAGGGAGAACGTATTGGGCATTCAACCTTGGAGAACCAGAGCTTTATTGGAGGCTAGAGAGGAGCAAGAGAAGGAGTCTTGAGCAAAGAAGAAGAAGAAGGATTCATGACGATGGATCTACTTAAACAGGCTTTTCTTTTCTCCCTTTCTATGTGTAACTAAATTCCTTGTCAAGGCTTGATGAAGCCCTAGATGTGTATTGCTACTCTTGATAGTTTAATTCTATAAAGTTGATTATGATTCATGCTTAATGCGATTTCATGAGTTCTTTTGAGTGCTTGACCATAGACTTGATTGATATGAATGAAATTAGATCTTTAATTCCTGCGCTTAGCTAAAAGTAGGCTGGTGTTAATTCTATGCCCGACCAAGGATAGGATCATTAGCCCAAATGATAATTCTATGCCCGACCAAGGATAGAATTATCTACATTAATTTTTAGTGGATGAACTCTCGTGTCCGACCAAGAACGTGAGTGAATTCATTGTGATTTGTGTGTCTGACCATGAACACAAATTACCATATCATGTTAACTTATGCTTAATAATAATTAAGAGTAGTAATTGCATGTCTAGTGGTGGATTCTTTGCCTTGATATTTCTCTATATTGATTAAATCTCAGTTAGATTAGATAAAGTCCATTGCTTTCTTTAGAATTAATTAAACTACATCTTTTTCTTCTCTTGAATTTGGTAAAGTATTCACCGTCCCTAAGGTTTGACAACCCTTTAATACTCGCCGTAGTACAATTACCTTGTGCACTTGCAAGGGTTTTAATTTTAAACGATCAAGTCATCGTAATCTCTAGGTTCATGATAGCACAAATGCCTGCACGCCTCATAGGGGTGTTCACGAACATCCATGTTCGTTGGTCTGTCCGTGTCCATGTCCGTCCGCTATTTAACGGACAGTCCGTATGGACCACGGACCGGACACGGACGAGAACATTCTGTCTGTTCTAGTGGGGTACTATGGACACAGACAAGATATTGTCCGTGTCTGCGGACGTCCGTGTCTATTACCCCATAAAACCCCCTTCCAAATCCTCGCAATGCAGGCCATCCCAACTGCAGTAGTCGCTGGAATTGCTCGACCTCCACTCGGGCATCCCCGATTTCAGCCCCCCCATAAAGCCCTGCAGAGAGCTCAAATCGTCTGGATGACAGGTCGATGAGTTCTGGGACTGGACGACATGGGCTTGCAGGAAGAACCCCAGCAGAATCCACAAACCCCAACACCAACCCGCCATACCCATGTCAGCAAAACCTCAAAAGATCAAACCTTTGGACAGAAAATGGCAAAAATTCGATATGGGTATCCTTCATATGAACAAATTCAAGCAACCCATGTCCCAAGTCTCAATGTTCAGCTCAATTTCTTCATTTTCCAGCTTCAATGGAGCTTGTAGAAGGCAAACAGAAGACGAACACCTGAAAAAAAAGTGTATAAACCTCAGACACATTTGGTAAGAATAACAAGAAGAAGAAGAGCAATTTAGGAGGAAAATGGAGAAAAGCAGAGGTGGGAAACCTTCAGGAGAAGAAGCTGCAATAAGTCATGTGGTGATAGTCCATGCTCAGCTCAAAAGTTACAATCTTTCAGCTGAATTCGAGCTTTTGGGCAGCAGAACACGAGAGAAACAGTAAAGGATGGAAGAAGAGACGAAAATGGGGGAAATCTGTCAGAAATGGAAAAAGAATAAGAGATTGAGAGAGTTTTTGTCCGTAAGTGTCCATGGACGTCCACGGACGACTACGGACGGACGTAGACATATTTTATAATGGACACGGACGGACTAGACAACACTTCCATTAATTACGGACAGATAGTTGTCCGTGTCCGTGAACACCCCTAGAGCCTTATTCGGGTCCAATATTCTAGACTTGAGAGGATAATACACCATAGACTTTTTTTTTCAATAGGACTATGTAAGGCCTCACTTCAAGATGCTTAGGTTTAGCAATGACTCAGGCCAATGACTCCCAACCAGTTTGGCTTAGGGCATTAGGTTTTAAGTATAGACCGCTTCGGGCCTGAGCATCAGCCTAAGTTAATCCTATAATAGTCAAGCAGCCCTTTTCTTTCTTTTTGTTTTTCTCCTTTTTATTTTCGCATTTTCATTTCAGCATTCATTTTTTTCAAGCATCTTTCAGCAATCTTTATTCGTCCAGGTTGTATTATACTCTCAACCTATTTTCGGTTCCAAGCCATTGCCATAGCCAAATAAATGGTCTATCATGATCTTTTAAGCTCAACAGACAACCACATATCAACCAATGACTATGATTAAAGATATCCCACTGAAGATTAGTATTCAACAAATCTCTAGAAGGTATTACTTTATGAACTAGTGTGTGAGTGAGTTTTCTTAGCTCAAGCACCTGTTCCAAGAGGACTGTAACATAAACATATGCTCAGTTAAGTGTATCTATCCTCCAGTGTACTTACTCACACTTCCAATGCAAGTTAATCACTTAAGAATTGAAGCATGCATGATCACGGGATAAACTATCAAAACCTATGAAAAAGACTAACAAACAACCTAAAAACTAATCAAATTTTTATTTCTTTTTTTTTATTTTTTTATTTTTTTATTATGCAAGCAATATTCTCTCCCCCAAACCTATTATGAACATTGTCCTCAATGTGAACAAAATATAAAAATGACAATGATCATATAACAAAGAAAATAAGAAAATGAGAGAATACACCTGAATGCGTGGGTTGCCTCCCACCAAGCACTAAGTTTAACGTCTTCAGCCAGACGAAACTCCATTAGTCCAACTTATCCAGGGTCTTTCAATCCAACGTTCAGTCCATCTGTCATCCTACTGCGCACATGAGGGTTAATGAAAGAAATCGCAAGTGGATCATCAGAGCAAATCCATGGAGGTGCACCATCCACCAGAGTGTTAATCATATGAGCTGCATAGGAATCATCTGGCGGTTAATGTTATTTTTGAACATTAATCAATTTAGTTTGACATTTAAATTTCCAAAAGACAATTTCAATACTCCATTCCGGCAATTTATAATAGCATTGGATGTCGCCAGGAATGGACGTCCCAAAATCACAGGAATCTGACTGCCAATGTTCTGCACAGGTTGTGTATCTAGGACAATGAAGTCCACAGGAAAGAAAAATTTATCAACTTACACCAGAACATCTTCAATAACACCACGTAGAACTTTAATGGATCGGTATGCAAGTTGTAGTGTTATGGTAGTCGGTTTTAACTCTACCAACCCAAGTTGCTTATACACAGAGTAAGGCAACAAATTGACACTCGCCCCCAAATCTAGCAATGCCTTATCCATAGTATGGTTCCCTATAACACATGAAATGGTTGGACATCCTGGGTCCTTATACTTCGGTGGAAGATTATGTGTCAATAAGGAACTCACCTGCTCTGTAAGGAAGACCTTTTTAGTCACATTAGATTTAGCTTTTCGCTTTGGGCACAAAGATCTTTCAGGAATTTGGCATAGGTAGGGACTTGTTTAATGACATCTAACAATGAGAGATTGACCTTAACCTGTTTAAACACCTCGAACATCTCCTCCGTCTTTTGGTGGGATTTTCTAAACGGGGAGGGTTTGTTCAGGCATTGTGGGTATGGTGCCTTGGGAATATAAGATCTTTCTTTCTGAGCCTGGGGTTGGTCATCCTGCTGGGTTTTAGAACTAACAGGTACAACTTTGATGGAATTGGGTTCTCTTTCTATCGCAGGAGACGTTTTCTCACTTGAGGGGCCAACGGACGAATCCCAAACCCTATTGTCAACTTGCTTACCGCTTCTCAAGGTGGTTATGGCTTGCACTTGTTCAGGAGGGTAATGGGAGGCCTCAGCTACAAACTGGCCTCTAGGGTTTTGCTGGGATTGGCTAGGCAAGGTTCCTACTTCTCTCCGGTTCATGGATTGGGCCAGCTGTCCTAATTGGGTCTCTATCTTGACAATGGATTGTGTATGGGAGTGGACAAGCTGGGCTTGAGACTTTTGTTCAGTTTTTAGCTCGGTTAAAGCCGTGAGCATGGTGGATTGGGTGGCTATTATTTGGCTTAGCTGGTCTTCGATGGAAGGTCACCTATTAGATTGGCCAAAGGGAGCTGAAACTGGTTGGTAGGGCTGAGATTGGCTTTGGAATTCTGGTCTTGGGGCTAGATTGAAAGTGGGCCCCTAGTCAGGTTGTTTCCAGGCAAAATTTGGATGATTTCGCCACCCCGAGTTGTAGGTATTTGAGTAGAGGTTGTTGGCTCTAGGGTAAGTTTGTGCAAGGTTGGCGTGCTCCTGTACAAGATCTGGATACTGGGCGGCTGAGGGGCAGTCAACTATGGTGTGCATCTGGCTAGAACCAATGACACAGGCATCTTGAGAGGTTGGGGTATAAGGTGGAGTCTGAGAAAAACCTGTCAAACCACTCGGTCAGAGATGCCACTTGGTATTCTAAACTAGTAGTGGCTTTGACATCGTACATGCCTCCCCTTGAGGCACTCCTACCAGGCATATGGCCTTCAGATCTATAGAGGGTGGCACTGTGTAAAGAGTTTTCATTCAGGTCCTCTAGTAGATCCCAAGCATCATTCGGGGTTTTCTTCATGAATGTGCCTCCACAAGAGGCGTCAATTAGGGTCTTGTGCTGATCGCACACACCCTCATGAAATCTTTGCACTAATTGCCACTTTGGCACATCATGGTGTGGGAAGGACCGGAGTAGGGCTTTCATCCTTTCCCAATTTTCATAGAATTGTTCATTAGGTAGTTGGGTAAAGGTGATGATTTCATTGCGGATCTTATTGGTCCGCCCTATAGGAAAATATTTCTTAAGGAATTCGGCCTAAAGTTCGTCCCAAGTGGAAATGGAGTTATGTTCAAGAGAGTATAGCCATTCCTTGGCCCTGTCTTTCAAAGTGAATGGGAACAACCTAAGGCGCACCTGGTCATCAGACAGTGTGAGTTTAAAGGTGGTGTTAACCTCCAAGAAGTTTTGGAGATGCCTATAGGGGTTCTCATTGAGTTGGCCATGATAGGTGGGCAACATCTGGATGATGTTGGGCTTAATTTCGAAGTTAGCCACATTGTCAGGTCAGCGGATGCAGGAGGGGAAAGTGCAGATGGTGGGATGGTAGTAGTCGTGCAGGGTACGAATATGGGGTACTACCGGAATCTGGTTTAGGCCATTCCCACCCCCAAGGTTCATGTTGTCCGCCATTGGATGGATTTCAGGGATCGGGTTACTAGGAGTTCTACAGATTCTATAGAGGCGCTCAGGATCAGGATCAAAGGCAAGGTCGGGGTTCAGGGAGCGACGACCATGCATACACAATAAAAAGCAACAACACCAGTAACAGTCCTAATAGTGACAACTAGCAAGCATCAACCCTAGATAGCGACAACTAGCAATTCTAATAGCGACAACTAGCACGTCATGCAGTCTCAGAAAAAAAAATTAAAAACACCAAGCACCCAGATTATTCTAAAATAGAAGGGTAAGAGAGTACAAACAGTGGGAAGGGATGGCCCTTCCAACGTTGGTGAGAATCCACGTCCTCTCTTTATCCTGCAGAAGAAGAAAAACGGAATTAAGCTACTGAAAATAAATCTAAATCAAACGAAACTACTTTAGAACTAACTATGCTAAGAATATGGTAAACTATTGGCTTCCATCCCCGGCAACGGCGCCAAAAACTTGATCGTTTAAAATTAAACATTTGCAAGTGCAAAAGGCAATTGTATTACAGTGAGTATTTAAGGGTTGCCGAACCTCAGGGACGGTTAAACAATTTACTGAATTCAAGAGAAAGTTGCATTTTTAATTAATCTAAAGAAAGCGATGAACTTTAGCTAATCTAACTGAGATTTAAGAGAAGACCAAGGCTTCGAATCCACCACAATAAACTAGTATATCATCTCTCTCTTTTGAATAAAGATTTTTAATTGGCTAGCATATTCTTCTCGGACATACACTTGTCAACTCAAAATATAGTGTTCTCCTCTCAGATCTAACACATAAAATGATTAAAACATGGAATTGTGATCTATCTCTCTCGAGTATAAACCAATGAAACTTTATTAATATATAACACTTCAGATTACTTATATTCCTCTCGGACACACAAGTGCTCTTTCAGATTGAAATCCAATTAATTCACTCTTGTCTCTCCCGAGTACAAAGAACAAACTTCAATGAATTAACTTTAATTGCATAATAAAGAGTCATACACCAACTAGAGTAAACATAAGATGAGAGAAAAAAACTACACAACTGGATTATTGGGCTTCATCTATGCCTTGGAGAGGAGTTTAGCTTTGCATTAGAAGAGAATCCATCATCATGTTCTTCATCTTCTTCTTTTTCTTCTCTCCTTTGCTCTAGCCTCTAAAATAGCTCAAGATCCTCCAAAACGTTCTCCCTTAAGGCCTATTTATATGTTTGAAGAGAAACCCTGAACTCCCCTTCTAAATCCGAGTCGAAATAGGCTTGATTTAGGCTTTGCCACACAAACTGATCGATCACACCGTATAGCCGATCGATCGCTTAGCAATCGATCACTTTCCTTCGTTAAATTCAACGTTGTCGCGCCAATCGTCCATTTTGTCTCATCAGCCAATCGATCATTTTATGTCCGATCGATCGTGTTTACTGTAATGTGCGGATCCAAAAACTCTAGTAGATACGATCGATCATTTTGGCTGCCGATCGATCGCTTTCTTCATTAACACTGTTTTCGCCTCTGGCGATCGATCGTGTATGAAATGCCGATCGATCGTAGTTAATGTTCATAATTTTCAAATTGCTATAACTTTATGCTCCGAACTCCGAATTGTGCGTGGTCGGTGGTGTTGGAAAGCTGACTTCTTGAAATTTAACATGAAGCTTTAATCAGTCCAATCAGAGATATGCACACGAAGTTATGATGATTTAACCATTTGAGTCCCTTTTTACCTCATTTTTGTATCTTACTCTTATTTCCTACAAAATTCAAAAACTATATTAAAGTAGCACTAATGCTAATCAAACACTTGCATAAACATAAGTTTAGGAGATAATAAAATACATATTTCATGTATAGATCACCAACACACAGGATCCAAATCGAAACTCAACTCTGGGGAGTATACCTGTTCCACATAGGATCCAAATCGAAAACATATCCTTTCGGACCAACCAAGTTTCAATTAATTCACCGAACGATTAATCCGGTACATAATCTAAAACATTGCATACAATTGATCAATTCCGGTTAAACAACGATAAAACTTCATCCATGAAGTACGATGATGCATGATATCATGGTACATCCGTGAGCAAGACCTATGTGGGTTCTAACACATGAAACGTGCTCCCCATCCATCCCCTCATGCATCATAATCATGGTATAAATCAACTATAATTTCATAATGGACTCCCCATATGTGTGTGTATTCATGCATACTCTAATCACATGACCAATGCTTTGACATAAACTCATATGACAATATACGTATGTTTAAACACATTCAAAATCATGATTCCCAACTGAAATCAAAGCAAATTCCATCAACAAACTAAAATCCAATCATGTGAAGTCGAAGACTCACTCACACAAGCATGATTCATTTTTATACATTAAGCCTTAGTATAATTACATCAATTCCCAATAAACCATACTCGATATAAGAGAACACATCTCATCGTCTACCTTATAACATCTTTGCTAGAAACATGCTTTAATCACAAGAATTCCATCACCAAGTAATTCAATATCAACATGCATCATTATCAACATGTAATACAATACCACATACAACACTTAGCTTAATCCATAAACTTTTATCATTAATTCCACACTTCCAGTAACCTAATTTCAACCTAACACCTTCCAAAATCCTTATAATTATTAAATAGAGTGAAAACAATGCAATTTGCAAAATTTTCAAAATTTCGAACAGCCGATCGATCGGCCAAAATAGCATGATCGATCATTGTATTTCTTCTTCTTTTCGAAAATCCCGAAACGAGACTCCATTAACACGACTTGAAAGCTTCATACATGGTCTCAAATATTATAAAAAGCCATCAGACCTTCCATAACACTAACTTATACCATTCTAAGATAAAACCCTAAGAAATCAAAGCAAGAGATTAGCATTTATTAAACCCACCATTAGAGTACTAGCAAGCATATCTCAATCAAATAAAAGCATGAAAAACAAACCCTTTTTCAACCCAAAGCTGAGATTGAAGAACCCATTACCTTTCTTGTTGAGAATGAACCTTCAACCTCCTCCAACGCCTTCCAAAAACATGATTTTATGTTAATACACAACTAATCTCGATTTAGCTTTAAAAATCAAAAGTAAACCTTAAATCTAGAGCTTTGGAAGCATAAAAACATGATTTTGAAGATTAGAGCTTGGAAAAGAGAGGTAAAACAGTGATTTTATGCTTTCAAAATAGATTGAAACAATGAAGTAAGTCAAGATTAAGAAGGGTTAAGAAAATCTAAGAAGAAACAAAGATTAAACTAAAACTCACATCTAATCATTTCCTTTTGGGGCTAATGGGGAATAAGCTCTAAATCTCCTGGCCAAGCCTATTCCCAATTTGGGAAATAGCATAACACTTTCCTTTTGTAGAAAGGGGTTGGGGTAAACCTAAATGAAATGTAGGGTAGAAATAGAGTTTTTGACTAAAATTGGAAAATTGGCAATTTAAACAAAAAAATAGGTCCAAAAAAATTCTGAAAATTTTTATAACATCTTCCTTTGATGTCTGGGACATTTTGGTCACAAAAACCTAATTTCGTCGGAGGTTTCCACAGGGGTCCCGCCAAACCCTAATTTTCGGAAAATTGGGTGAAAAATCAAAAAAATACCAAAAATTCAGATTTGATCCAAAATCACTTAAAACTCATGATTGTGAAGTTGGTTTTGATTAAAACCTTCATAAACTCTATTTATTTTCGAAAACCACTAAATTTAAATTAAAAAAAACGCTTAAACTACACTATAACCGATAAATAACATTAAAATAAACTGGTTCAACGTGAGGGTCCTTACATCGGGTGTTCCAGTCAGAACCAGAACAATGGCGACCGATGGCCGGCAATCTTGAGGATGATGGTAAGGCTGATGATGGTCGACGGTGGTCCAAGGGCTTGTGAGGAAGGACGGCGGCCGAGATCGACGGCTGGGTTCGGGAGAAGAGAGATGGCGACCATGGGCTAGGCGGCGGCTGACAGAGCGGCGGTCTAAGGCACGACGACGATGATAAAGGAAGGACCCGACGGTGGCCATGGCGAGGAGGAAAAGCAGACGCAAAAGTTTTGATTTTGGAAAGCCGCGTGAGGGGATCAACTCAACTGGATACGGGATTTTCAGATGGAATCATGCTCGGTTTGGATTGCCTTCAAGTTGGATTCTTTCCATGGATTTTGAATGGGATTTGGTGTGTTGGATTCGGGCTCATCCTCAAGGTGGAAAGGGACAAAAAGGACTGTCTTTTTTTGCAGTCTATAAAAGCAGAGCAGTAGAAAAAAAAAACAAGCCGGCCGACAGGACGACCGAGAGCAATTACAGTTCCAAAATTTTGATTTTTTTTCTTGTTTTCTTTTTGGTTTTTCAATCCGGCTATTGCTGTGGCTTCATTGGATTTGCATTTCTTGTAACAAATTGTGCTGGGAACAGTCAATCGAGAGTAGAAGACGAACAATGCATTTTGTTATTTTTCTATTATTCTGAAATTCTTGTAAGTTGAATTTATGTTCGTGCATGTTGCTCGATGGCTATCTTTGTGCCATCCTCTAGGAGGCCATTGATCGGTCTTAACCACAAAAAGCTCACCCGAGTGCCTTGCAATGCATGGAGTAGAGGTACCCGTCCAAGAAGGTTCTCATATATCATATTCCATTCAATGCCCAAAGTCGTGCAAGTCACCGCCACGCCATCAATGTGCAACCCAAGTAGTACAACTACATCTTGCAAAGTAATAGTCATTTCCCCAAAATGTAAGTGGAAGGTATGTGTCTCCCTCTGCCATCTCTCAATTAGGCAGTTATGAGCCCTATCAATCTTGATATACTTCATGCGTATGAAGTGGCCAAAACCTGCCCTCTCTATGTACGACAACAAGCGACCATCAATCGCCCAATGTCGCATGTTGCCCCAGTGCTTGGTGCATTCAATGCACCTGGGATCCTAATGCACATTAAAAATACTATATAATCAGTTAAATATATACAATATCCAGAATTGAAAAGATAATGGATGTGCACATACCACTCCATTTCATATACCATCATATCTAAGAGAGCTCTGCTCTATGAGGACATGGGGATCAGTAGGTCCTGGATCCATAATATTTACGAAGAAATCAACAGTTAATAACACTTTCAAGCTAAGTAAATAACAAATTAATTTACAATGAAAGATCAATGTATGGAAGTATCAATTAACAAAATGTGGCTTTTGGCAAGTTAGTATGTTATGTCTAACTTCGTTACGATTCCCACAATGGTATTGTGATCGACCATCTTTCATCATGGCCGCACTATCCATCACATTCAGTATTCTCCTAGTGTGTGAATGACTAGGTTTTCATGTTCCTCTTGGGGGCTTCACCCCAAAGAGAAAAGAATTCATTGGCATACATATTTCTATATGCATCAGATGTATATCATGGGTGCGTTTGGAAGCTGAAAAGCCCATCTTTCAGGCTTGAAAAGGTGAAAATTTTCACCTATCAGGGTGAAAAGTGTTTGGAAGCTGAAAGAGTAAAAAGTGATTGGTGACGGTTAAAGGTAAAAAATTTTACCTTTCACCCCTGAAAAACTGATTCTCACTTGATTCCCACTGAAGTGAGAATCAGGCTGACAAATTGATAGTTGCGCCTCTTCAACGAAAAAAAATCAGCTCTCCCCCAGAGGTTCGTCCCCCATGGTGAGCTCCCCCACCCCGACGCTGCCCCGTTGAGACGAGAGAGCTCGTGCCCCCCAGTCGCCGCCGCCGCCCCGTTGAGCCAAGGGAACCTTGTGCCCACCCTCCCGGGTAACTGCTTGGGTCGTCCAAAGCCAGTCACCCTGGTGTTTGTCCCGACGCCTCCGTCGCTACACCGTTGAGCCGAGGGACCCTTCGATTATATTTCCCTCATTTTTAGTATGTTTTCGGACATTTTTTTCATCATGATAAGAAATAGCACTAAAAATGATGAAGAATGAAAAAAATGGGCCAAAACGGATCAGAAATGAGTAAAAAACGCATCGTTGAAGTTTGTCTATTTAAAAAACTAGTGCTATCATGTAATTGATTACACGATAGATGAGCTATCGTGTAATCCAATGCACAATAACTAGGCTATCGTGCGTTAGATTACACGATAGGCTATCATGTGTTAGATTACACGATAGCTCAGCTATTGTGGAATCGATTACACGATACAGTGAGCTATCGAGTAATCGATTACACTATACAGTGTGATTACATTATACGGTGTGCTATCATGTAATTGCTTACACGATAACACACTGGATCGTGTAATCACCCATTAAAATAGGACAAACTTCAACAGTTCATATCTCCCTCATTTTTAGTCCGTTTTTGGCCATTTTTTTGTTCTTCCTTATTTTTTATGCTCGTTCTGATCATCATGATATCCTAATGACCTTGATATTTTATTAAAAAAATCCCACAAACTCCACGATAAATAGTATGTAGTGGCTCAACATCTTTATGATATCATCATTATAAGAAAGTGCACTAAAAATGAGGAAGAATGAAAAAAGAATGGGCCAAAATAGATCATAAATGAGTAAGAAACACATCGTTGAAGTTTGTCTCATTAAAAAGCTATCGTGTAATCGATTACATGATATCCCATCGTATCATGTAATCGATTACACGATACCTGAGGCTGACGAATATTCCTTTCCAAACACAAATCAGCGTGATTTATTTTCAGTTTTCAAACATATTTCACCTTTTACAAATCAGTGTGAAAATTTTCACCCTAACGTCTGATAGGTGAAAGAAATATTTCAGCTTCCAAACACACCCCATATCCAACTAAATCGCTGATAGGCCTTTTTCGCCACGATTGGACAACAATTAGATGAAGACAAGGATGTTTGTACACCTGAGGGTAATTGCAAGAACATGTCTGATGGCGGACATCCACCATATATTTTCTACCAGCCAATGTTTTCACTTCATACACATGGGAATTGATTTGTTCAACCCAACTGCTGCCAATAAGGCGTCTATTGTTTAATCTTTAACTCAATACTATGGTTGTATGGGGTTGTCATGGCCTACTAGGGCGAATGTCGCTTCACAAAGAATTTGATGATCCGGTAGAATGTGGCTGACACTAAGGCTTGCATGGGTAATGATCGAACCCCCTTCAACATGCTATTTAAAATTCCAGCCAAATTTGTTGTGGTCATTCCGAATCTTATAAAATCATAATGAGCAAGAGACTATAATTTAGGGGATAATCCGCCTTCCTCACTGAGTAGCCTTTTAGCTTCTAGACTTTCTGCACCGATCAGTTTCGTCTTGTCGTTAAACTCTTCTACAGTAAGCATCGTTGTAGCTTCCCCTATCAATGTTGTCAATACATCATTTTTAAACTTTGTTATGAAAGTTTGTCTTTATGACAATATCGGTGACAAAAATTTAGAAGTGAAAACACCTCTGGCTCAACTTTTTGCAACCCTTTTTGTCAATCAGATATGATAATGACACATGTCCGATCAAGGACAACATGCGCCTTCAACATACGCAAAACCATCTCTAATTAGGGTAATCCTCACCAAAATAAGGCCAAATACAAGTGGAAACAAACTCTTGTGCCCGTCGTTAGCCGCCGCCGCCATGAAGGCTCTAGTATACTTACCAGATAGGAAAGTAGCATCAACATTATGATAGGGAGACAATGTTTAAAACCCTCAATACATGGCCCAAAGGCCAAAAACGCCTTGTCAAACTGTAGAAACTCGTCATCTTCCATTTAGTTCGTCACTAACTTACAAATAGTTCCCGGATTGGCATTAACTATTGCATCAAAGTACATTGACAACAATTGATAAAACTCAACTCAATTACCATACACTGCTTTGATAGTCATATTCCTTGCCATTCATGTTATTTTAAATGAAATATCCAAGTGAAAGTCTCATTAATCCTCTCTTGAATAACGAGTGATGAGATATCTACTTCTACTCTAATGGAGCATAATATGTGCCGACAAACAAACGTCACGGTATATTGTCTATCACCAGTGTCCAGCTGAGCATTTCTATAAGTGTGTTCACCACCATACGTCTTCACTTAAAAATCATTAATCCCCTTCCTCATTGATGTATGTACTATCCATGGGCAATTAGGGTATTGACACCTTACTGAATACTGTGTCAGACTTGTGAGCAACACTTTGTAGTGAACATTATGGGTAATTGAAAACAAACTCTTTGCGTCGACAAATTCATCTTTATTGGGCAATATTTGCCTCCACATAAATTCCTTCGCCATAGCGTGCCTCCTCATACAAACCCCGATTAATTGCATCATCTATTTCCTCATTTGTGATTCGTGCATATGGCGACTCCTCATATGGCAACTCCTCCTCAGAGTCATCCAAATTATCGGTACCAACTACGTTGTCCACCAAATCATCTACCTCATTATCAATTATCAACCATCTCTTGCACACTATCCACTCCTCGTATACCTTCAACATCATTAGCCACTGAATTATACATCTCTTCCTCATTAACTCCATCATCTTCCTCATTGACCCCATTGTCTTCCTTATAATTCATTTCACCATCTTCCCAACCGCTTGAACCATTATAGGTATAAAGGATATGAAATGAAGTTTGTGTACCAAATCATTCACCACCTTGTGTCATGCCAAGATTCATATCTTCTTGAGCATGAGATGTGTGCCTAATTTATTAAAAAAACTAACATCAATAAGAAGTCATCAAACAAAGTATAAGCTGAATGGTTAAACTACATTTTCATAATAACTTACCTCCAACTAGACGAAAATTGGGTTCATTGCACGCAAGTGTGATGGACAAATCATCTTTTTCATTATCGGCCACAAGCATTCCCTTCAACTTTCTACTCGACATATTTCTTTGAGAACTCTTACTTCCGTCTTCACCATCATTTGCAAAGCTAGGCATCCAGGTCTCTTTTTCTACAAATAGCTCAAATGTATACAAACGAGGTGCAAGATAGAGCATTGTTGTGTAGAGTTGTCATCATCAATTGGTAGTATGATAGTCGTTGTTCTAAAAATAGGCATCATACACTTAATACGAATTTTCCAAATCCTTTGGTCCCATCCCATTTTCCACTTGCATCTCTAATTCCTCGTAAGTGCTTTGATTACTAATAAACAATCCTACAATTTCACCACCTTCGTAGTCACCTCTATGGATTGCAATTCTCCCACTATGCCTTAGCACAAACGAAGTCATTTCTCCCTCCATCTTTTCACACAAAATCTTTAATAAACACTAACAAAATACTACTCAAATATGACAAAATACATTAATCAATAAAATATAAAATTTTAGTAAATAATCCACTATTTGATAAAATGCTAAAGCTAAATCAACCATAAACGATCAACGATTTGCTAGAATGTATGCATTTCAACTGTGATTGAGAGATTGAGAGTTTATTACACAGTCACGTACCGATGGATGGAATTGGACGCAGACCAAGGAAAGAAGACGAGTCAGATGGCGAGGGTGAGTGGATGTTAGTGGAGGAAGGGCGGGCCGATGGAGCTGAAGAAGAGAGAGGAGGTGGGCGAGGCGACGGAGCAGGAGCCGTAGAAGAGAGGAGAGGCGGAGGGGCGACAGAGGAGGAGAAAGAGAGGAGGTGGGCAGGCTGATTTGCCAGAGAAGAGAGAAGAGGTGGGCGGGGCGACTGGTCGGAGAATATAGAGGAGGCGGGCGGGGCGTTAGAGCTAGAAAAGAGAGACGCGGGGGAGGAAGGTCTCGGTTGGCGTTTTTTGACCAAGCCCGAGAGGGGGAAGTGGTTTTAGGGAAATGATTTTAAAACAAACCTAAAACGAATGTGTCATTCTAGATATCGCCTTCAAAAGAAAATATAAGGTGTCGTTTCAACCGATGCCTTTCCCCTTTACTAGAGGAAAGTGTCGCTTCAAAGCACACCTTTCTGGAACTGCTTAACAAAATGCAGGGCGGTAGGAAATGACGCTAAGGCGTCGCTTAAAACAAAAATTCCTCACAAAACTTAAGGCGTCAGTTAAAATGATGTCTTTCCTCTATACAAGAGGAAGCCTTTTCGGAAATTCTTAACAAAATAAAATACGTCAATTTAAATGACGCATTCTCTCTTTACAAAAAGGGAGGCGTCACTTCAAGTGATGCATTTTGGGTCAGGGTAAGAAAAAAGACCACGTGTGGCCCAATGCCACGTTAGTGCCTGCGTGGCATGTCAAATAACCGGATCGAGAAATAAGTTTCCCACTTTTCCAATCGATAATTTTTTTATATATTATTTAGTAAATTTCCCGATAATCAACTAGTCATAACCCTATGATTAAGCATTAAGATATGAAAAACATTCCTTTTCCTTTTCAGTTTGAGTCAATGGTGCACCACCAGATAAAAGGGGCTTTAAGGGGCAAAATTGATCTTTTGCTTAGAAAAGTATTCGGGGAAAAAATTCAAGCAGAAATGACAAGTTCCCCTTTTTCCATATTACGTGTCCAATGAGCCCGGATTGCCATATTACTTGGTTTTTTGGGGCTCATCCCATATAACCTAGTTTTGGCACCTGATCTTCGTATTTTGCCCTCCTAAACCCTAACCCTAAACCTAAACCTTTTCTATAACATATTCCATATTACTTGGTTTTAGGTTTTACACTTCAACGAATCAACTCTCTTTCATTTCTAGTATGTTTTCCCCTTTTTTTCTTCCTTATTTTTAGAGCGCTTTCTTCTAATGATGATATCATAATGATCTTCAAATAATATCTAAAAAAATACAGCAAAATCCACGATAAATAGCATGCGGTGGCCCAACATAGTTAGGCTATCATGATGACATAAAATAGGAGGAAAACTAATGAACAACAAAAAAATATGCAAAAACGGATCAAAAATGAGATAGATATGAATCATTGAAGTTTGTCCTAAAAAAATAGCTATCAGTGTATTCGATCACACAAAAATAAAATAGCTATCGTGTGATCGAATACGCTATCATGTGATTGAATACACGATAGCTCTGTCCTATCGTGTAATCGCTCATTTTATTTTGATATACTTCAACAAATCGTATGTCCTTCATTTCTAATCAGTTTTTGCCCATTTTTTTCGTTCTTCCTTATTTTTAATGTTCTTTCTTATCATTATGATCTTGAGATAATATCTAAAAAATATAGCAAAATCTACGATAAATAGCATGCAGTTTCTCAACATCTTTATGATATCATTATTATAAGAAAGAGCACTAACGATAAGGAAGAATGAAAAAAATGGCGAAAACATATCAGAAATTAGAGAGAGATTAATCGTTGAAGTTTATCCCACTAAAATGGCTATTGTGTACTCGAATACTATCACGATATTTTTTTTACAAACTTTAACGATTCATATCTCCTTCATTTCTGATTCGTTTTTGCCCTTTTTTGTTGTTCTTATTTTTAGTGTTCTTTCTTATCATGATGATATCATAAGGATCTTAAGACACTACATGCTATTTATCGTGGATTTTTTTAGATATTATCTCAAAATCATTAGGGCATCATCATGACAAGAAAAACACTAAAAATAAGAAAGAACGAAAAAAATAGGCAAAAACGGATCATAAATGAAAGAGATATGATTCGTTGAAGTATGTAATACTATCGTGTATGCAAATACACGAATCGTGTCTTCGAGTACATGAAGCTATTTTAGTGGGACAAACTTCAATGATTTATATCTCTCTCAATTCTGTCACGCCCCAAATTTTTTAACCTCGATTAGAGCGTGAAAGCACCGATCCATTAACGGTCATAAGGTTTGAAATCTGGGACGCGACCGAATACTCGATCGTTCTCATTCCCATTCAACATAATATGGGACAAATACATGATCGATCATGAGTAAACAATATCCATGTACTTAATTCTTAAATAACAAAAACAAAAGTCTACTTAGTCTATTACAGCTAAGTCTCACAAAATCAACTTAGTAAAAACAATCTGGCACGCATGCCAACAAGTTCACCATGAACAATGAAATAAAGCATAATAAAATTTAATGCATCATCATGCTGCAATCAACCACCAAACTCCATCGAGAAAACCTTGTCAGTTCGTTTCCTTCTTGGTTTCTGCATCAAAGGATGCATGAGTATTCCATAAAAATACTCAGTAGAATGCCAAGAAAACTCACAAAACAAGAATTTACAAGAACACTGATAATATGGTGTAAAGAGTAAAGACAAGTTCAATAATATTAGGAATAGCAAATATAGAGTTTACTTACTTGGATACCAATCATCATCAAAGATCCTCAACGGTCAAGAAATAGTTAAGATCAAAATTCAAAACTCCAAACGTACAGTGTGTAAGGAGAAGACAAAATGAATATCAGCTCCATACATCCAAAGTGTAGGAAACAACAATTTCTGCTCTCAGCTCAGTCCACTTCCCCTATGGACATCAATACCAGAACATCCTAGAGGTTCTTCAGAGGAACCCGGCCATGCGTCTAGGGATGCTGGTCCCATCGGTGCTTACGGGCACAATGGGCGGAGACTACAAGATCTTCAGTAATATCTTGTAATCTAAATACGTACATTTTGCCTTCATCAGCTGAACTACAGAGGTTCAATAAATAATCTGAGATCCCAAAGGATCTAGCAATGGCTCGTGAGCATACTATGATTCCACTCAAAGAGTTTCCATAAATACCTCTTAGTGGAGAAATAGTTTACATAGAACTGAATCAACATATACATAACTGGAGTTCTCTCATCTCGAGACTCACACCACAATCTTTCTGTAACTTACTCATAGAGGAGTACATTAAAATTATCAATATCCCAATGTGGATAGACTCACATAGGAGTAATCAAAGAACTTCATTGTTCAAACACAGGATGACTCATAACTGAGACTCATCAAAGGTTGACACACTAAACGCCTTCACCATGCATATGTCTAATCAAGACCATCCCTGATTCTAACAATAATGAGAATTCTATGTCATAAATAACAAGATGACATGGTTTAAGAAGTTAAACCCTAACCGAGAATTGAAGCATTCAAAGTTAGTTTCATAGAACTGCAGATTTACAGTGCAATGCACCACAAAGAATGACTCGGTTCAGCAAGACTCTCTTCCTTGAATTGCTCAATTTATAGACATTACTCACTCCATCTCACAGGGATTTATACAGTTAATATTTTTCATGAGTAATCATGTCTTATAATGTTGATGTACATTAGGGTTTCAAACTGCAAAAAAGGTACTATTACTTGCATAATAGCTCAATTCCCAAGCATACCACGGTCTGCACAGAACTTATTAAGTTCTAAAATTTTTATAACAGGCAGCCCCATGTCTCTAGATTCTAATCCTTTTTACGGTATAATTTTCCGAATTTTCTATAATTAGTTATCAATTTTCTATTATAGTTCATCGGCACAGGACTAATTCTGGCCGAGAGCACTACACTTAAACATAGCCTAATTAATATCTTATATTACCTGATTTAATGCTTATTAGTGCCATCTAGACTTAGTATCTTACCTTTCTAAGTGTTTCCCAAGTCTCCATTACTTCTATGATTAAGTGTTTTCTTTCATATAACTCTATTTCCAAAACTGTTTGCACGTACATATCCCTTTTAGGCTCATGTACTTCAAAAGGAACAATTATTTCAGGACATGACACTTACTGACCCATGAACTGACTCAGTGCACAGTGACCTTCAAACCCCAGAAAGCATTAACCTTAAAGTTTATTCCTTTAGAATTAAGACTCCACATTAGGATTATGATATGACATATGATGAACATCCACAAGATTCAAGCAATGAGATTAAGGAAAGCAGACAACTATAGACATACAGATCAATATGCAGCATGAACCAAGGTGTGACAAGTCCCTTTGGACAGCAACCACGATGGAGTGTCTAGATTGAGCCATGTGTGAGAAGGGTTTGGATTGCTAAGGATCGGGTTCAACAATTAACACATACCGAATATCAATCGGTGTTTCATCCAATTGGACAACACCAAGATTAAATAGATCATCCTTGATATCAACATTCACAGCATTATTCATATGACATATTCATCATGAAACATCAAAATTAATATCATAGATTTGTAGGAAAATAAACATCCTACCACTTTGAAAACAAACCGAGTGATTCTCCTTGCGAGACTAGGACTCCTCCTCCCGATGCCTCTTCCGCTTCGGCGATCCCACATGATCAATGCAAAGGTTAAAGGCAATTTGTTTGCTGGTTAAGGAGAAGGGAGAGGAGAAAATGAAAAGGGAAATTCACTCAAAACACAAACAAAAAGGTTGGTCGAGCAAGAGAGTGGCCGGCCCCAAAATTGACATGTATAAATATGTGATTTCCAATTCTAGTGAGCCTCATCTCTACCTTTGATCTCTTCCCACAAAAGATCACCACCGCCCCCCAACCATGACCTCATCCACATCCCAAGACTTGCTCCCCATCACCAGCTCCTAAATCAGTTAGGATTCCCATTAAATAGGATACGTGATCTCCTAATTGAATACCATAACTGCTTACGGCAGTTTCCAATTTCTAATGGACGCCCAATTGCTTTAGCATCTCATCCTATTTGGTTAAGGAAATCTTGGGTAAAATCTTCATTAAACTCTGATTGGCTCTCTTTGGCTAGCCATAACTAATTGAAGTAATATATGCAATCAACCACGAGTCAATCGATTTCCCAACTAAGTAGGAAATCAAATATTTTCCTCTGATTCGCTCCCATGATCAAAATTAGTCAAACCATGCCAACTCGGCCACGAGAATGACACACCAAGCATTGAGTCCATGTGGCTCTGGCTCTTGGGTCTTCCTGCATCTAGGTTCATGGCTTCTCAGATGAACGGCTCCAATGAGTCGCGTACCCGATGTGCCACTCCGTCTTGCACTAGTCCCGTACCACATAACTAAACCTTCCCGTCACCACCGCAAGTGTAAACACACATGTGACAAGCCCTGCCCTGGCGTTCAAGTGACCCTGGCGCCCAGTGCATCTCGCAACCAGTGTTTCTCCGCCTTCTGTTACACATGCTAACACTTGCCAAAAATAGATTCTCACACTTACTAAGATTCAAATTAGTAAGTTACAATATTCAAACGAGTCTAAACACATTGCACTCGCAAACTGGCATCTGGCTCCCACACCTGGCGTCAGGTGCACCCAGCCTCTGGCGTCAGATGGGCCTCAGTGCCAGGTTTAGTCCTCGCACTCTGGGAACCTGCCTAATCTGGTTAATCAATCACACCGATCAACATGCATCAAAATAAAACTCAACATACCGGATTAGTAGACAAGACCAAGACTCAAAGCAGGTATCAAAACTTTCCTATTTTAGACCAATTTCCTAAAATAGCAGTTTTAGTAAACACACCAATTTTTTTTTCGGGTGTTACAATTTCTGATCCATTTACGCTTATTTTTTTATTCTTCCTTATTTTTAGTGATCTTTCTTATAATGATGATATCATAAGGATGTTGAGACACCGTATGCTATTTATCGTGGATTTTACTATATTTTTTAGATATTATGTCAATATCATAATGATATCATCATGATAAGAAAGAGTAATAAAAATAAGGAAAAACGAAAAAAATGGAACAAAAATGAAGGAGATATGATTCGTTGAAGTATATCGCACTAAAATGGACAACTATCGTGTAATCAATGACATGATAGTTAGGGCTATCGTATATTCAATTATACTATAGCATTGTTATCGTGTATTCGCCTATTTTAGTGGGACAAACTTCAACGATTCATATCTATATAATTTTTTATCTATTTTCGTTTCGTTGTTCATTATTTTTCCTCCTATTTTATATCATCATGACAGCTTTAGCTATGTTGGAACACCGCATGCTATTTATCGTGGATTTTATTTTTTCAGATATTGTCCTAAAATCCTTATGATATCATTATTACAAATAAGAGTACTAAAAATAAGGAAGCACAAAAAAATGGGCAAAAATAAACTAAAAATGAAGGAGATATGATTCATTAAAGTGTAAAACCTAAAACCAGTAATATAGAAAACGTTATAGAAAAAAGGGTTAGGGTTTAAGGGGGCAAAATGGGAAGATCTAGGGCCAAAACGAGGTTATATGGGATGAGCTTGAAAAACTAGGTAATACGGCAATCCGGGCCCATTGGCCAAGTAATATGACATGATGCTCTCCATGACAAGCTACGAGGTGGGCCCATCCTCTCCGAGCCCACTCGCCGCCAGCATCCTCTAGGATGGGCCCCAGGCTGGCAGAATTGGGGAGATGCGAGGCCCTTGGAGACCTCAAGAGCAGAGACACTCTAGGAGTGGGAGAGGAATTCCATGGGCTCCAGGAGAGTCTCTTGGGCGCCATCTTCGGCACCGGCCAGGGCCTCTATCCGCCAAAGCTTGCCGACCTCATTGCCTCAAAACTACTCAAAGCTTCCTCCATTATGCCCTTCTTCATGACCCCAAACGACCTAATCGTCTACCACTATAACCCATAAACCCACAAACAACGAATCAACATATATTCAACACAATACAAGCTAAGGCTACAAGACAAAAGAACGAAAAGGAAAAACCAGTTCTTTGGCACGCTTGGCATGGTGGCAGAGGGAGCGGAAGACGGAAATGGCGCCTGTGAGGAGGACGCTGGTGGCGACCTGAAGTGGGGAGGCACTGTCGGGTTGGCCGAAGGTAGAGGAGACAAGGAAGGGGGGGAGCTCGACCGGGCCGTCTTCAGGAAATGGCACAGCTGCACCAATGATAAATTGGGGGAAGTGGAGATAGGGCTGCATCTTGGGTCAGGTACTCTCGGGTATAGCAGAACCCGACCCTACCCGAGATAGGACCCAAGTTAGTTATATCCGAGAACCCAAGATAGGAACCTAGATTTTATTAAAATAATTAATATAATTACAAAAAATTTTAATAAAATAATTTATATAATTATAATAATAATAATAAAAATTTGTATATATTTAAAAATTAGGAGTTTAAATGGTATATTTTGGGTTGGGTAGGTTCTTGGGTATTTTAAAGCCAAAACCGACCCTACCCGAGATAGTGTAACGCCCGAAAATTCTGTAAGTTTACCAAAACTGCTATTTTAGGAAACTATTCTAAAATAGGAAAGTTTTGTTGCCTGTTTTGAAATCTTTTAATATGGTGTGTTGAATTAGTTTTGTGATGCTTTTAGAAGAGTAGAGTTGATAAACCAGATTAAGCTGTACACCAGGACGCGAGGACTAGCCCTGGCGCTGGGTTCAACTTGGCGCTGAGGCTAGCCTGACGCCAGGGGCTTTGTGCACTGTTGTTGTTTTAATTAGTCTCCTAATTTTACTCGCAAGTGTACGAATCAGATTTGCAGTATAATCGCACAATTTTTACGAGGTCGAACCCACAGGGACTTGTGTAGCGGAATTCTAATTCGAAGATCAGATTATTACCCTTGTTGAAGAATTAAATTGATTTGATTCACTACAACTACGATTAATCTAAGGCTCAATGCAATTAAACAGCTTTAACTAAGAAATTAATCTAAAGACAATTAAATAATCTATGAAAAAGAAACTAATTGACAAATAAAAATTGAAGCTTTAATCAAGAATTTAAGACACTAGGGCATAAGAATCAGCACATGACAATCATAGGAATATTTCTTTTAAAATCAGCAATTGTTTTCACGATTATCTCGTAGAGAATTGGAATTCAATCTATTCTCCTACGGAAAATTTCAGCATTAAAGCATATAGATTTTTAAATAGAGTTTTGCATTCTCTTGCATATCAATAGATGAGATTCAAATCATTAGCTGTATCCATTATACGATGAATCACAGGTAATACCCAAATATCATATTCAACATATAATCCAATGCAATTAATTTGAGAATAACAATCGTTAAAACGCATTAATTTAGACAACTAATCATGGCTTCATCTCAGCCCTAGACAGGGATTTAGCTACTCATGCTATAGAAATTAACTATAAAGATAATGGAATTCATTTGATATAACTGAAATGAACTTACAGGACCTTTTGAATAATGGAAAATAAATCAGAAAGTACTGTTCTTCTTCCCGGAGTTACTGTTCACAGCAACAGTTCAATACAACCTCAATCTTCAAATCGACACAGCAACAACAAGGAATGAGAAATGAAAAAGAAATGAGAACAAAATTGGAATAAGAAAAACTCTGGTTGTCTTCCTCGCTCAGACTCTCTGTCGCTCTGCTTCTCTGTCGCTCGAACTGCCAGAACTCTCGGTTTTTTATAGACGGCCAAATCCAAACTTTCCCTTTGGCCACCTTCCAAATCCGGAATCGCCACTGTTTTGGACTCCAAATCCGGCCAATTCCCAGTCATTCATGCCTCTTTCGAAGTCCTAAATCGAGCTAGAATCAAGAATTTCCAAATCGAGTCCGACTCAAAGAAAAAAATCAAACTTTCCTCTTTCAGTTCCTGTTCCTCGCCGCCGATCTTGTGGTGGTTCGCCGCCTGCACTCTAGCACGAGCCGCCTCGAGCTTCGCCGGAACCCACTATCCATGGCCGCCGTGATTTTGCCCGCTCTGTTCAGAATCTTCGCCGCTGCCGTCGTGATTAGCTGCCGAGCACTTCAATCCGCCGGAAGCCAGTCTTGCCGCCATCCTGACCTCCATCGGGATCCATCCATGACCGCCGTCTTCAGCCTTGCCGCCATCGGCCGAAGCCCACCGGGACCCAGCCGCCGTCGCCACTCTGGTTATCGGCCTCTCGAACTGCCGGCTGGACAGAACACCCGAGCCTCGAGCGCTCGGGTTCTGTTTTTTACTTTTTTTTTTTATTTTTTTTTTTCAATGAACCGGACCATTGAACCGGTCCGGATTTCTTTCTTTTTTTTTTTCTTTTCTTCCAATTAAACCCGTCGAAGCAACCTCGTCCGCTAGATCAATCTGAATGGCTCTTATCTTAATGCGGCGCCCGTCTTCCTCATTAGTGAACATCAACGGTTCCGATCTTCTCCGCGCGTGATCTCAGATCTTGGGTCGCTTTGGCATTTCAAAACCCGTCTAACGGCTTCACTTTTGGCTGTTCAGCAATACGAGCATGTGAACCTGTACAAAATAAAACATGTCCCAAATTAGACGCACCAAATATTTATAAAATTACGGAACAATGTTAAATTGAGCAATTTAGAGAGCCTTATTCGTTAAATTCCTAATTACTTAGAAAATTACCAAAATTCACTTTATTCCTCGTTTTAATCAGAAAACACAACTAATAAATAGGTAAAAAGGCATATAAAAATGTGTATTTTTCATGCTTAACAAATACCCCCAAACCTAGATTTTGCTAGTCCTCAAGCAAAACACAAAAAGAAAAATAATAAAACTACTCAAAAATAAATGCCACTGTCGTAGGGAATCACGATTGCATTTAGCATATGCAACAAGCCTTTTAAACCCCCAGGTGTCCCTGGCTGGACGAGTGAAGTCTCGTGAGGGTTTGCAGCCATGCTACCCACAAACATGTATTTATAAAATTAACCTTATTCTTTATCTAAATGAGAAATAAGTCAACTAAACACTTCAAAACACAAAACCTATTATCCCTTCAAATACACACTGCAATACTTAAGAAAACTAACCACACGTACTTGCATTTATAATCAACTGGAATATAGAAGCGCTCAAGTAAGTGGTTTTATTCTACACCTTCATCTTGGAAATTTCTGCTCAATATGATATAACATGATACTTTAAATAATAGAAAGTGTAGAACATTGTAGCAATACACTCTAAATCTCTGTTTCACACAGATCCAGTGTTACCCATTAACCAAAGAACATCAGAATCTACATGGCCATCGTAATCTTTAGGTTCATGATAGCACAGATGCTTGCGCGCCTCCTTCGGGTCCAACATTCTAGATTTGAGAGGATAATACACCACAGACTTTTTTTTTTTTTTCATAAGGACTGTGTAAGGCCTGACTTCAAGATGCTTAGGTTTAGCAATGACTCAGGCCAATGACTCCCAGCCAGTTGGCTTAGGGCATTAGGTTTTAAGATGGACCACTTCGGACCTGAGCATCAGCCTAAGTTAATCCTATAATAGTCAAGCAGCCCCTTTTCTTTATTTTCGTTTCCATTTTTTCATTCATTTTTTTTTCAGCATATATATTTTCAATCACATCTTTATTTTGTCCAGGCTGTATTATACTCTCAACCTATTTCCGGTTCCAAGCCCTTGCCATAGCCAAGTAAATGGTCTATCATGATCGTTTAAGCTCAACAGACAACCACATATCATCCAATGACTGACTAAAGACATCCCACTGAAGATTAGTATTCAACAAATCTCTAGAAGGTATTACTTTATGTAACTGGTGTGTGTGAGTGAGTTTTATTAGCTCAAGCACTTGATCCAAGAGGATTGTAACAGAATGCTATTTCTCAGTTAAGTGACTCTATCCTCCAGTATACTTACTCACACTTCCAATGTAAATTAATCTCTTAAAAATTGAAGTATGCATCACGAAGGGATAAACTACCAAAACCTATAAAAATACTAACAAACAACCTAAAAACTACAAAATTTTGATTTTTTAATTTTTTAATTTTTTTTTTTTTTACTGAAAAATTCAAAACAAGCAAGAAAATAACTTACGATATCCTAAACAAATATCTTCCTATACCCCCAAACCTGCATGAAACATTGTCCTCAATGTAAAAAAAATATGAAATAAATACTGAGGAAAATAAATAGACGAGGGAAGGAAAGATAGTACCTGCACTCCACTGAAACGCTATAGTATCTATCAACATGAAAAGAACAAGTGAAGCACAAGAATAACAGAATAAGAAATAAGCACAAAAATAAAAATTCTAAAAACTTGGGCTGCCTCCCAGTAGCGCTAAGTTTTACGTCTTCAGCCAGACACAGCTATTAACCTTTACTCATTAATAGATGATGCAGATTCTACCAAGGATTTAGCGTGAAACCACAAAGAATAAAAATATGACCAAGTGACATCTCTCAAATTGCATAAGAATGTTCCCAAACTTCTCTTCAATCTCTCCCACCTAGACTCTCGGGGAAACAAAAACGAATATGAAATTGGAACAACATTGACAGCAGCTATGGGCCCCTGAAGATCAAGCTCATCTATGGGCGAGTCATCCATACTCTCCGCTAACTGATGTGGAAATAATGGTGCCCAAGGATAGACGACTGGAATATCTAAGTCTGAACTCAGTGGATGTTCATTCACTACTTCTTCTAATTGTGCAGGCATCACCCATAGGTGTAAGAATATGGCAGCCATCAAGATATCCTGTGAGAATCATGAACCTAACAATGTGAGTGATAAATAATGAAAAAGCAAGCAAAGAAAACTAGACCCACTATGCACAAGACAAATTACTGCAACTTTAGTCATTATAAGTCGGGTCTGCCAGACTCAATTCATCAATTTGAGGTTGCTGCAATTCCAAGAATGGTTTAAGACGATGCCCGTTAACTTTGAATATATCACCATTCTTTGGATTTTCTATTTCAACTGCTCCATGTGGATAAACAACACGAACTAGAAAAGGTCCTGTCCATCGAGACTTCAGTTTACCCGAAAACAGATGTAAACGAGAATTGTATAAAAGAACTTTCTGCCCCGATGTAAAAGATTTTCGCAGAATATTTTGATCATGAACCTTTTTCATGCGATCCTTGTATGATTTTGCACACTCATAAGCATCATTACGAAGCTCATCCAACTCATTCAATTGTAGTTTCCTTTGAATTCCTGCTCTATGTAAATCAAAATTCAGGCGCTTAATTGCCCAATAAGCTTTATGCTCAATTTCAACAGGAAGATGACAAGCTTTCCCGTAAACAATACGGTATGGAGACATTCCAATGGGAGTTTTGAATGCAGTACGGTAAGCCCACAAAGCATCGGTAAGTCTCAGCGACCAATCTTTGCGATTCGGATTGACTGCCTTTTCCAAAATATGCTTAATCTCCCTATTAGAAATCTCAACTTGACCACTTGTCTGGGGATGGTATGGGGTAGCAATTTTGTGGGTTATGCCATATTTCTTCATTAATTGTTCAAAAACCCTATTACAGAAATGTTTTCCCCCATCACTAATGATAGCACGAGGAGAACCAAAACGTGCAAAGATGTCTTTTAAGAATTGGACCACCACTTTGTGGTCATTGGTTTTGCATGCTACAGCCTCTACCCATTTAGAGACATAGTCTACCCCCACAAGGATATAAAGATTGCCAAAAGAGTTAGGAAAAGGTCCCATGAAGTCAATACCCCAGACATCAAAAAGGTCTATAATAAGGATTGGGGTTAAAGGCATCATGTTACGACGTGAAAGTGCTCCTAACTTCTGACATCTTTCACATGCTGAACAATAAGCATGACAGTCTTTGAAAATAGTAGGCCAATAAAATCCACACTGCAAAATCTTTGCAGCAGTCTTTTTAGAACTGAAATGGCCCCCACATGCTTGATCATGACAAAAAGAAATGATGCTTTGTTGATCATGTTCAGGAATACATCTCCTAATAATCTGATCGGGACAATACTTGAATAAGTATGGATCATCCCAAAAGAAGTACTTAACTCTGGACAAAAATTTGGACCTATCTTGGGAAGACCAATGAGATGGAATTTGTTCAGTTACCAGATAATTAACTATGTCCGCAAACCAAGGCAACTGGGACACTGCAAGTAATTGCTCATCAGGAAAAGATTCAGTTATGGGCAATGATTCATCAGTAAAATCAACTATCAACCTAGATAAGTGGTCGGCTACAACATTTTCGGAACCTTTCTTATCCCGAATTTCAATATCAAATTCCTGTAGCAATAATATCCATCGGAGAAGACGAGGTTTAGCATCTTTTTTAGATAAAAGATACTTCAATGCAGCATGATCCGAATAGATATATACCTTCGATCCCAATAAGTAAGACCGAAACTTATCTAGAGCAAAGACTACTGCCAGCAATTCTTTTTCAGTTGTAGAATAATTAAGTTGAGCATCATTCAATGTTTTACTGGCATAGTAAATCACATGGGGAAGTTTATTAATTCGCTGCCCCAACACAGCACCAATAGCATAATCAGAGGCATCGCACATTATCTCAAAAGGTAGGCTCCAATCAGGTGGCCGAATAATAGGTGCAGATGTTAACTCTGATTTGAGTTTCTGAAAGGCATTATTACAAGCATCATCAAAGACAAATGGTGTATCTTTTGCAAGAAGATTACACAGAGGTCTTGAAATTTTACTAAAGTCTTTAATGAATCTTCTGTAAAATCCAGCATGGCCTAAAAATGATCTGATTTCTTTCACAGTTCGTGGTGGTGGAAGATGTGAAATCAAATCAACTTTAGCTTTATCAACTTCAATGCCTTTATTAGATATAATATGCCCAAGAACAATTCCTTTTTGAACCATAAAATGACATTTCTCCCAGTTAAGTACCAGATTCTTCTCTTTACACCTCACTAACACTAAAGATAGATGGTGCAGACATTCATCAAAATTGGACCCAAAGACAGAAAAATCGTCCATGAATACCTCTAAAAATCGCTCTACCATGTCAGAGAAAATGCTCAACATGCACCTTAGAAAGGTAGCAGGTGCATTGCATAGGCCAAAGGGCATGCGACTGTAGGCAAAGGTACCAAAAGGACACGTGAAAGTGGTCTTTTCTTGGTCTTCAGGGGCTATGGGAATTTGGTTATAACCAGAATAACCATCAAGGAAGCAATAATATTCATGTCCCGCTAACCTTTCCAGCATTTGGTCAATGAAAGGAAGGGGAAAATGATCTTTTCTTGTCAAAGCATTCAACTTCCTATAATCAATACAAACACGCCAACCCGTTTGAACTCGAGTTGGCACTAACTCATCAGCATCATTTTTCACTACAGTTATGCCAGACTTTTTCGGCACAACTTGAACAGGACTTACCCATTTACTATCAGAGATTGGGTAGATAACTCCTACATCTAAAAGTTTAAGGATTTCAGCTCGAACAACTTCTTGCATTACAGGGTTAAGACGCCTTTGAGATTCACGAGAAGGCTTGGCATCATCCTCCAAATGAATTCTATGCATAACAATAGAGGGACTGATGCCTTTAATATCTGCAATGGTCCACCCTATGGCTTCTTTGTGCTTTACAAGAACATCAAGTAGTTTATGCTCTTGAGCCACATCTAGGTCAGCTGCAATAATGACAGGTAAGGACTCAGCAGGACCTAAATAAGCATATTTCAGAGTATCAGGCAGTGGTTTCAGGTCTAATTTAGGTGGCTCAACACTAGATGGAACTACCGGTGATGATGATAAGGCAAGAGGCTCCACTTTTGGTTGCCACCGTTCAGTACTCATCAGAGGTACAGACTCAAGCAATGAGTTTACTTGTTCAATTGACTGATCGATATCAAATTCAGAACCAAAATGCGTTAAGCATGCCTCTAAAGGATCTTGGGAATGTGTTTGAAGAAATGTTTCATGGACAAGTGTTTCAATCAGGTTTATTTCATTCACATCATCTATGTCAGGTGGTTGTTTACTGATGTCAAAAATGTTCAATTCCACCTTCATATTCCCAAAAGAAATTTGCATCACTCCATTTCTGCAGTTAATGATAGCATTAGATGTAGCTAGAATGGACGACCCAAAATGACAGGTATTTGCCCACTTATGTTCGGAACAGGTTGAGTATCAAGGACAACAAAGTCCACAGGGAAATAAAATGTATCAACCTTAATCAAAACATCCTCAACAACACCTCGAGGAATTTTAACCGAACGGTCAGCTAATTGAAGTGTCATTGTCGTGGGTTTTAACTCTCCCAGACCTAATTGCACATACACAAAGTAGGGTAATAAATTCACACTTGCCCCCAGATCTAACAAGGCTCGCTCAATCTGATGTTTCCCTATCATGCATGAAATTGTGGGACAACCATGGTCCTTATATTTGATAGGAAATTTACATTGAATGACAGAGCTGACTTGTTCTGCTAGAAACGCCTTTTTAGGAACATTATTTTTCTTTTTGACAGAGACTAGATCTTTCAAAAATTTAGCATATGAAGGCACTTGTTGGATTGCATCTAGAAAAGGAATGTTTATTTGCACTTGTTTAAACACTTCTAGAATATCTCCATATTGTGCACCTTTTTTAGGATTGACTAGTCTTTGCGGATAAGGTGCTCTAGGTACAAAATTCCTAGGTGGAGAATCACTGTCGACAGTTGGAGAAGAATCTTTAGTCTCTATTTCAGTCTTAGTGTTCTCACTTTCTTCTTTTTCAGGAGTTTCAATTTTATTATCAATTTGCTTCCCAGACCTAAGGGTAATGACTGATTGAACATGTTCCTCATTCTGTGAAGAATTTGAGCTACTGCCAATGGAAAATTGGCCCTTCTGGTTAGGCACAGGTTGACTAGGGAATCTCCCTCTCTCTCTTTCTGCTAATTGAGTAGCCAATTGGCCAACTTGAGTCTCTAACTTAGCAATTGCTTGAGTATTCATATGTGTAGAGTTCTTCATCTCAAGCATAGCTTGGTTAGTTGACTGAATGACTTGGCTTGTAGATTGGATGAAAGATTTGAGAGTGTCCTCTAACGAGGATTGTTTTTGTGTAAGAGATGGAGATTGATTGACAGGTTGTTGATATTGGGTAGGAGGTTGAGACAAGGCTGGATAAGGTGGGTTATTCTGCCTAAACTGATTATGCATGGGTTGCATAGGCTGCCCACCTACATTCATAGGTGGTTGACTTTGTCTCCAGGAGAAATTTGGATGATTTCTCCAACTTGAATTGTAAGTTTCAGAGAAAGGATTTCCTGTCGGCTTCCCATAATTGTTTAGAACATTGACTTGTTCTGCATAACACTCTGGATAAGTATTCATGGAAGGACAGTTCAGAGATGTATGCATCGGGCTAGCACACACAGAGCATGCTTCATTCATGTTGAGGGCATTGATGCTTCGGTTCAAACTCAGGGCATCTATTTTCTTGGTTAGCGCATCGAGTTTGACCTTAACATCTACGTCCTCTTTAATCTCGTAGAGACCTCCCTTCTTAGGAGCTTGATGTTGTCTCTCCCTATGACCTGCAAAATCCCACTGTTGGGACCTTTCAGCTAATCGCTCTAAGAAGTTATAAGCTGCTTCACCTCCTAAGTCTAAGAAAGCACCGCCATTCATTGATTCAATCATGTTGCGGTGTGTTTGAGTTAAGCCATTGTAAAAGTGTTGTATTAACCTCCATGTTTCAAACCCATGATGTGGACATTTTAGTAAAAGGTCTTTAAATCTTTCCCAACTCTCATAAAATTTTTCATTTTCATCTTCCATGAAGTCAGTGATTTCTCTCTTTAATTCGTTGGTTTTGGCCATTGGGAAGAATTTGGACAAGAATTTACTCACCAACATATCCCATGTTGTGACAGAGTCAGCGGGAAGAGAATTTAACCATGCCTTAGCCTTGTCCTTCAAAGAGAAGGGGAAAAGGCGCAGACGAACAGACTCATCTGAGAAGTCTGTGAACCTAAATGTTGCACAAATTTCTAGGAAATCCTTTACATGCATGTAAGGATCCTCTCTGTTAAGACCATGATAATTTGGCAAAAGTTGAATTATCTGGGGTTTTAGTTCAAAATGTTTTGCAGAGGTTGCAGGCAACACTATGCAAGATGGAGGGTTAATTGCGATCGGAGAAAATAACTCCCTCAGAGATTTCTCAGGTTGGTCTTCCATTTTGAATGAAAGATCAATTTTTGTTTCACTATTCTCTAACGGATTAGAATTGTTGCTAACCAGACGCAGTGTGTGATCACGTGTCCACGTGGTCATCCACCGTCAATCAACTCTCACGTGTTGAAATTTTTAATTTTTAATTTTTTAAATTTTTAATTTTAAATTTTTTTTAATTTTAAATTTTTGACCTAAAATTAACTGCAAGGGTAAAATTAGTCTTAGAATTTGATTTCCTACAAGTCCCCGGCAACGGCGCCAAAAACTTGTTGTTGTTTTAATTAGTCTCCTAATTTTACTCGCAAGTGTACGAATCAGATTTGCAGTATAATCGCACAATTTTTACGAGGTCGAACCCACAGGGACTTGTGTAGCGGAATTCTAATTCGAAGATCAGATTATTACCCTTGTTGAAGAATTAAATTGATTTGATTCACTACAACTACGATTAATCTAAGGCTCAATGCAATTAAACAGCTTTAACTAAGAAATTAATCTAAAGACAATTAAATAATCTATGAAAAAGAAACTAATTGACAAATAAAAATTGAAGCTTTAATCAAGAATTTAAGACACTAGGGCATAAGAATCAGCACATGACAATCATAGGAATATTTCTTTTAAAATCAGCAATTGTTTTCACGATTATCTCGTAGAGAATTGGAATTCAATCTATTCTCCTACGGAAAATTTCAGCATTAAAGCATATAGATTTTTAAATAGAGTTTTGCATTCTCTTGCATATCAATAGATGAGATTCAAATCATTAGCTGTATCCATTATACGATGAATCACAGGTAATACCCAAATATCATATTCAACATATAATCCAATGCAATTAATTTGAGAATAACAATCGTTAAAACGCATTAATTTAGACAAAACAATTGCATCACATGAATAATATTCCTACAACTAATCATGGCTTCATCTCAGCCCTAGACAGGGATTTAGCTACTCATGCTATAGAAATTAACTATAAAGATAATGGAATTCATTTGATATAACTGAAATGAACTTACAGGACCTTTTGAATAATGGAAAATAAATCAGAAAGTACTGTTCTTCTTCCCGGAGTTACTGTTCACAGCAACAGTTCAATACAACCTCAATCTTCAAATCGACACAGCAACAACAAGGAATGAGAAATGAAAAAGAAATGAGAACAAAATTGGAATAAGAAAAACTCTGGTTGTCTTCCTCGCTCAGACTCTCTGTCGCTCTGCTTCTCTGTCGCTCGAACTGCCAGAACTCTCGGTTTTTTATAGACGGCCAAATCCAAACTTTCCCTTTGGCCACCTTCCAAATCCGGAATCGCCACTGTTTTGGACTCCAAATCCGGCCAATTCCCAGTCATTCATGCCTCTTTCGAAGTCCTAAATCGAGCTAGAATCAAGAATTTCCAAATCGAGTCCGACTCAAAGAAAAAATCAAACTTTCCTCTTTCAGTTCCTGTTCCTCGCCGCCGATCTTGTGGTGGTTCGCCGCCTGCACTCTAGCACGAGCCGCCTCGAGCTTCGCCGGAACCCACTATCCATGGCCGCCGTGATTTTGCCCGCTCTGTTCAGAATCTTCGCCGCTGCCGTCGTGATTAGCTGCCGAGCACTTCAATCCGCCGGAAGCCAGTCTTGCCGCCATCCTGACCTCCATCGGGATCCATCCATGACCGCCGTCTTCAGCCTTGCCGCCATCGGCCGAAGCCCACCGGGACCCAGCCGCCGTCGCCACTCTGGTTATCGGCCTCTCGAACTGCCGGCTGGACAGAACACCCGAGCCTCGAGCGCTCGGGTTCTGTTTTTTACTTTTTTTTTTTTATTTTTTTTTTCAATGAACCGGACCATTGAACCGGTCCAGATTTCTTTCTTTTTTTTTTCTTTTCTTCCAATTAAACCCGTCGAAGCAACCTCGTCCGCTAGATCAATCTGAATGGCTCTTATCTTAATGCGGCGCCCGTCTTCCTCATTAGTGAACATCAACGGTTCCGATCTTCTCCGCGCGTGATCTCAGATCTTGGGTCGCTTTGGCATTTCAAAACCCGTCTAACGGCTTCACTTTTGGTTGTTCAGCAATACGAGCATGTGAACCTGTACAAAATAAAACATGTCCCAAATTAGACGCACCAAATATTTATAAAATTACGGAACAATGTTAAATTGAGCAATTTAGAGAGCCTTATTCGTTAAATTCCTAATTACTTAGAAAATTACCAAAATTCACTTTATTCCTCGTTTTAATCAGAAAACACAACTAATAAATAGGTAAAAAGGCATATAAAAATGTGTATTTTTCATGCTTAACATGCACCTGACGTCAGGAGTGGAGGCCAGGCGGCAGGGTGTGAGACCTGTGTGTATAGACTCATTTGAGTATTTTGAGTTATTAAATTGAATTAGTGATGTGGTACAAGAGTTGTGCAGTGTTATTCAGCACACTTCATTCGCGGGACATCGAAGCCGTCCATCTGTGTGCCACGCACCAGACACAGGAGCACCTGAGGGCCAGAGCCACGTGGACACAGCGCCCTGGGCACTGGGCACTGTGCACGTGGTTGGCATGTGAATATTTGGTTAGGGGAGAGAGAATTAAGGAGAAGAGGGAATTTCAAATTCTTTCCAAATCCGGTTTTAAAAGGGAATAAATATCTAGTCCAAAATCCGGTTTGTGTGTTAATTGATTTGTGATTCTTTCTAATTGGAATTGAAGAAATCTTAAGGGCTGGATTGTGAACGTGATTAGTGGCTAATAGATTGATGATTTGCCACGTGGCCTTGAGGGAGATCATGTTTGGAGTGGAATTAGGGAGGTTACACTCTTAGTTTGGTAACCGATTCCATTATTCAAATTCTCTACCAATTAAGAAGTTGTAACTAACCATAAATCAAGGAAACTGATTTAGAGGGATAAGGGCAACCTCGTTGGAGCATAAATCATGCCTTTTAGAGGATGAAACTCAACCATTAGATGAGATTTGATCTAAGGTGATAGATTGGCCTAATTGAGGAAACTGCCTTAAGTACAAAATTAGGGTTGTAGACCACCTTGATTGGGGAAAAACTCTAATTAATGATGAGATAATTGGGGAGCACATCTTGGCAAGTGGAGATTCTCATGGCTGGACTTTATGGTGATCGTTGGATTGGAAGATGATCAACGGTGGAGATCTATCCTAGGTAAGTATTAAAACCGTATCAAATTTGAATTCAATTATGAGGAGATTGTGGGTTAGTTATGGAAATCAACTAATTGCACTTAATTTCCTAACTAATTGGGATCGTAACTGATGACTAATGGAAGATTTACCACGTTCTAATTGAAGATCTTCTCTTATCTTGGCCTATTTGTGGCCCTTGGATGAAATAAGGATCCACGGTGGTGATTCGTCTAAAGGTATTAGGGTAAATACTATTTAAACTCACCAATAGAAGGGCCGGGAACCTTTTGGATGTTTTTGGGAATCGTGTCAGTTATAGAGCAAGGTGGTCAGCATCCTTTCAGTTCATCCCAGAGGGGTCTTGCTTCAATTTGCACGCTCGTTTGTGGAGATACGCGACGAAAAGAGGGTGGTGCACGTGGTGGCTGAAACTCGCGTAGAAGTTGTAAATCGTCAAAGAGGTAGGATGCACTATTTTTACCACAACTTAATTCTCTGAATTCTCATGATTATGATCCTTGTTTCATGCTGATATAATAGTATGATGTCGATGATTGGATATTAATATGGTTTCTTGCAAAGAATTGTCTTGAATATGCATGTATGTTTAATGCATGATAAAAAATGCTTCTTTTGTGTATCACGTGTTTATTCTTCACGTACGAAGCCCTAGAATGCATTCCCATGAGGTTATTGATCGTTTAAATATAAAACCCTTGCAAGTGCACAAGGCAATTGTACTACGGTGAGTATTAATGGGTTGTCGAACCTCAGGGACGGTGAATATTTTACCAAACTCAAGAGAAGAAAAAGATGTAGTTTAATTAATTCTAAAGAAAGCAATGAACTTTATCTAATCTAACTGAGATTTAATCAATATGGAGAAATATCAAGACAAAGAATCCACCACTAGACATGCAATTAATACTCTCAATTATTATTAAGCATAAGTTAACATGATATGGTAATTCATGTTCTTGATCGGACACACGAATTACTAATGAATTCACTAACGTTCTTGATCGGACACGAAAGTTCATCCACTATTGTGTAATCAATCCTATCCTTGATCGGGCATAGAATCAATCACAACTCTATTATAATGCAATTAATCTTATCCTTGATCGGGCATAAAATCAATCACAATATCTAATTCCATTCATAATCAATCAAGTCTATGATCAAGCACTCAAAAGAATACTCATGAAATCGCATTAAGCATAAATCATAATCAACTTTATAAAATTAAACTATCAAGAGTAGCAATACACATCTAGGGCTTCATCAAGCCTTGACAAGGAATTTAGTTACACATAGATGAAGAGAAAAGAAAAGCCTGTTTATGTAGATCCATCGTCATGAATCTTTCTTCTTCTTTTTGCTCCAAAAGCTCCTTCTCTTGCTCCTCTCTAGCCTCCAAAGGGACTCAAAACTCTATTCTCTAATGCCCAATACGTTCTCCCTTAAGGCATATATATAGGGGTGAAGGAAAACCCTCAAATCCCCTTCCAAATCCAAGTCAAAATAGGCCTTATTTCAATTCTGCGTATACAGCGATCGATCACGTTTCTGGCCGATCGATCGCTTTGCGATCTATCACTTTTGTGCCGATCGATCGCTTTGCATCAATACGCAAATTCCAGTAGATACGATCAATCGCGTACACGTTCGATCGATCGGTTTACTATTCATTTTGCAGCACGATTTTCCAATGGTCATAACTTTTTGCTCCGAACTCCGAATTACGCGCGGTCGGTGGCGTTGGAAAGCTGACTTCTTGAACTTTAACATGAAGCTTGAATCAGTCCAATATAATATGTGTACACGAAGTTATGAAGATTTAACCATTGAAGTCCATTTTCACCTCATTTTTGTATATTATTCTTGTTTTCTACAAAAACCAAAAACTATATTAAAGTAGTAGTAATTCTAATCAAACACTAGCATAATCATAAGCTTAGGGGATAATAAAATGCATATTTCATGTATAGATCACACCCCCAAACCTAGATTTTGCTAGTCCCCAGCAAAAAAATAAAACAAAATAAAATCAAACAAACTAAGGAACTAATGCATAAAAGTAAACACCACTTTCGTAGGGAACACGATTGCATTGAGCATATGCAACAAGCCATTAAACCTCTAGGTGTCCCTAGTAGGACGAGTGTTGTCTTGTGAGGGTTTGCAGCCATGCTACCCACAAACATGTATTTATTAATCTAATTAACCTAAGTGAAAAAAAACAAAGCAAAAATTAAAAATATTGCAAAACACACAAACCTATTATCCCGACAAATGCACACTACAATGCTTAAGAAAATCAACCACATGTACTTGGTTCATAATCAACAGGAATATAGAAGCCCTCAAGTAAGTGGTTTTATTCCACACTTTCATCTTGGAAATTTCTGCTCAATATGATATAGCATGATAATATAAATAGTAGAAAGTATAGAACATTGTAGCAATACATTCTAAATTTCTGTTTATACAGATCCAGTGTTACCCATTAACCAAAGAACATCAGAATCTACATAGTCATCGTCATCTTTAGGTTCATGATTGCACAAATCTGCGCGCCTCCTTCGGGTCCAACATTCTAGATTTGAGAGGATAATACACCATAGACTTTTTTTTTCGCTAGGACTGTGTAAGGCCTGACTTCAAGATGCTTAGGTTTAGCAATGACTCAGGCCAATGACTCCCAGCCAGTTGACTTAGGGCATTAGGTTTTAAGAGACCGTTTCGGGCCCGAGCATCAGCCTAAGTTAATCCTATAAAGTCAAGCAGCCCCTTTCTTTCATTTTGTTTTCATTTTTTCACATTTTCATTTTCAGCACATATTTTTCAGCACATCTTTATTTTGTCCAGGTTGTATTATACTCTCAACCTATTTCCGGTTCCAATCCCTTGCCATAGCCAAGTAAATGGTCTATCATGATCTTTTAAGCTCAACAGATAACTACACATCATCCAATGACTATGACTAAAGACATCCCACTGTAGATTAGCATTCAACAAATCTCTAGATGGTATTACTTTATGTACTAGTGTGTGTAAGTGAATTTTCTTAGTTCAAGCACTTTGTTCCAAGAGGACTGTAATAGAAAGATATGCTCAGTTAAGTGTATCTATCCTCCAGTATACTTACTCACACTTCCAATGTCAATTAATCTCTTAAGAATTGTAACATGCATTATTACGGGATAAACTATCAAAACCTGAAAAAAAAATACTAACAAACAACCTAAAAACTAATCAAAATTTTTATGATTTTTTTTTTCAATTTTATGATTTTTTTAATTTTTTATACAAGTAATATTCCCTCCCCCAAACCTATTATGAACAGTGTCCTTAATGTGAACAAAATATAGCATGACAATGAGCATATAATAAAGAAAATCAGAGAAAGGAGAGAATACACCTGAATACGTGGGTTGCCTCCCACCAAGCGCTAAGATTAACGTCTTCAGCCAGACGTAGCCACGATCCTCTATAGGGGCCATATTATCAAGTCATCAACCTGGATCAATTAAATGATTGCACCACACACTCCTATCTTTGTTGCCTAAGAATGGAGCACATCGTGGAACAAAAGGATGGGGTGGTGGGTAGGGAAGCTTTGGAAAGAAGGGTCCATGCATTGTCCATGGAAGAAGGTCATCAGAAAATTTTAATATAAAGGGAACCTCCTCCCCCACATCAACCATTTTGGCCTTATGGACCTCTTCTAGTAACCCAATTGGGAAAGCTTCCTCAATTAGTGAATCAACTAAACTATCTATGAAACAGTCCAAGTTATGTTCATTAAACAAAGAGTTAGATTGGTCAAGACATGGTATGAATGGTGTTTCAGGAATAGAAGGTTCTGGTGATAGTGCCGTAGACTGCAACTCCTCAGATATAGAAGAAGGTTGAAAATTTGGTTCTATCAACACACTCACTTCTTCTTTAATTTCTACACCCTCTTGATCATTATGTAAAACCCACTCAAGCTCATTGTCAAACCTTTGGGCATTCTGAAGAGATGTAACATCATAATCAGGGGAAAAATAGATCCCGTCATCAGAAAATTGGCCCTTCGGATATTGGGGCTCGACAGGTAAAATGCATTCTTCGTTCATATTCATGGCCTGTGTTACCTGTTCTAACTGTATTTCAATGTTGGCAAGAGCTTGTGTGTGAGAATGGACAATCTGTGCATGGGTCGTTAGTCCAATTTTCAGCTCTCTGTGATTGGATTCTATCTCAGTTTTTATATCAGCTTTTATCTCGGCTGCCATCTCAGCTACAAGAGCTAATATTTGGCTCATTTGGTTTTCTAAGGTAGATTGTCCAGTGGGATGGCCAAACTGAGGAGCAGTGGCTGGTTGGTAAGGCAGGTGTGGGCTTAGGAAATCTTGTCTAGGGGCCTGATGAAGAGTGGGCTCAGGGTTTGGTTGTTCCCAAGGGGAAATAGGATGATCCTCCCACCTATGAAGACTATGGGCCTCATTAACATATTTGCGTATAAAATCAGGGTACTCATGGGCCAAAGGGCACTCCACTGGGGTATGAATAGGACTTAAACAGAGGGCACATGGTTCCGACATATGAGGAGTTGCATATTGTAGGGAAGATGTGCCACTCCCAAAATTAGAGTGATTATCCCACCCACGGTTGTAAGTATCAGCATATAAGGGACATGGGTGGTAGGGTACTTCATAGGGAGGGGGATTAGGTGTGTGTGAAGAACAATAATCATTAAAGCTCCTATATGGATTCTCATGGCGAAATCCATAGTAAGGTGAAGACATTTCTTCACCATGCATTCATCAACCGAACCAAAATATCACACATCCACAAATCAGAAAATCAACCCTAGATATCCACAACTAGCAATCATCAGTCCTAGATATCAACAACTAGCAGTCCTAATAGCCACAACTAACACAACATGCAGTCACAGAAAGAAAAGAAAAACACCAAGCACACAAATTAATCTAAAAAAAAAACGAAGGATAAGAGAATGCAAACTAGGGGAAGGGATGGCCCTTCCACGTTGGCGAGAATTCCACGTCTTCTCTTAATCCTGCAACAGAAGAAGAATACAATTAAGCTACTGAAAAGAAATCTAATTTAAACTAAACTACTCTAAGACTAACTATGCTAAGAATTCAGTAAACTATGGTGCCGTCCCCGGCAACTGCGCCAAAAACTTGATCATTTAAATATAAAACCCTTGCAAGTGCACAAGGCAATTGTACTACGGTGAGTATTAAAGGGTTGTCGAACCTCAGGGACGGTGAATATTTTACCAAACTCAAGAGAAGAAAAAGATGTAGTTTAATTAATTCTAAAGAAAGCAATGAACTTTATCTAATCTAACTGAGATTTAATCAATATGGAGAAATATCAAGGCAAAGAATCCACCACTAGACATGCAATTAATACTCTCAATTATTATTAAGCATAAGTTAACATGATATGGTAATTCATGTTCTTGATCGGACACACGAATTACTAATGAATTCACTAACGTTCTTGATCGGACACGAAAGTTCATCCACTATTGTGTAATCAATCCTATCCTTGATCGGGCATAGAATCAATCACAACTCTATTATAATGCAATTAATCTTATCCTTGATCGGGCATAAAATCAATCACAATATCTAATTCCATTCATAATCAATCAAGTCTATGATCAAGCACTCAAAAGAATACTCATGAAATCGCATTAAGCATAAATCATAATCAACTTTATAAAATTAAACTATCAAGAGTAGCAATACACATCTAGGGCTTCATCAAGCCTTGACAAGGAATCTAGTTACACATAGATGAAGAGAAAAGAAAAGCCTGTTTATGTAGATCCATCGTCATGAATCTTTCTTCTTCTTTTTGCTCCAAAAGCTCCTTCTCTTCCTCCTCTCTAGCCTCCAAAGGGACTCAAAACTCTATTCTCTAATGCCCAATACGTTCTCCCTTAAGGTATATATATAGGGGTGAAGGAAAACCCTCAAATCCCCTTCCAAATCCAAGTCAAAATAGGCCTTATTTCAATTCTGCGTATACGGCGATCGATCACTTTTCTGGCCGATCGATCGCTTTGCGATCTATCAGTTTTGTGCCGATCAATCGCTTTGCATCAATACGCAAATTCCAGTAGATACGATCGATCGCGTACACGTTCGATCGATCGGTTTACTATTCATTTTGCAGCACGATTTTCCAATGGTCATAACTTTTCGCTCCGAACTCCGAATTACGCGCGGTCGGTGGCGTTGGAAAGCTGACTTCTTGAACTTTAACATGAAGCTTTAATCAGTCCAATCTAATATGTGTACACGAAGTTATGAAGATTTAACCATTGAAGTCCGTTTTCACCTCATTTTTGTATATTACTCTTGTTTTCTACAAAAACCAAAAACTATATTAAAGTAGTAGTAATTCTAATCAAACACTAGCATAATCATAAGCTTAGGAGATAATAAAATGCATATTTCATGTATACCCCATTTCTGTAAAATACTTAGAGAGTGGATTCTTTATGTCAGTAAGTAGTATTAAGTAATTAATTAGGAGTTAATCAGCAGATAATTAAAGTGGATTAAGATAACTGCTCTCGGCCAGGACTTTTCCTGCACCGACCAGCAGTGATCGGAAATTCATAACTAAATATATACAACTCAGAAAATTATGATCTTGGATGGGTTAGAAACTAGACAGATAAGGCTAACTGAGATAAAAATATCAGAATTTAATACGTACTGGATAAATAGTGGTAGTGGTTAGAAGTCAGCTGTTTTGCATGGGGCAGAACACTGTGTTCATGTTAAAACCCTAAATCGGCTGGATACTATACACTATAAAGTATACTTATACATAGTATTACGACCTAATTATTATATTGTAAGACTTTGAGGGTACAGGGTACAGTAATATCAGATTATATGAGTATGAACAGTGAGTCATGGGTTTTGTCCGAAATTAATTGTCTCTTTGAGTCTAAGTCCTTAATTGATCTATCGTTCAAGGAATTCTCTCGTCCAAATCCAAATGAATTTGTGTACCACATTTGACCTATTCCTGATATTGGTGACCTTAAATTCTTGTGCATGGGAATTGTCATATCTAGAGGCTAAGTACGATGAGGTGATTCAGTATCTCGATTCTTGATGAGTCATGATTGAAATCATCCGATGTTGATCATTCTAAGAGTTTTGAATACCCCGATATGAGTCCTTTCTGATGACCTTGACAAAGTTATTGTCTTACTCCTCTGAGAGTCTTTCATTGATGATTATGATCTGGGTCTCTGTTTGAGAGAACCCTAGTTGATTCTAGACGATTTCAGTTCCATATAAACTGGTTCTCCACTAGGAGTTCTGATGAACACTCTTAGTTGGATTCATAGTATGCTCACGAGCCATTGCTAGATCCTTTGTGATCTCAGATGATATATGAACCTCTGTAGTTCAGCCGATGACGGCAACGCGTGCGCTTTAGACTGTATGATATTACGGAAGGTCTGCAGTCTTAGCCCATTGTGCCCGTAAGCACCGATGGGGCCAGCATCCCTAGACGCATGGCTGGGTTCCTCTGTAGAACCTCTAGGATGATCTGGTATTGATGTCCATAGGGGAAGTGGACTGAACAGAGAGCAGACATTGTTGTTTCCAACACGCTGTATGTTTGGAGTCAGTATTCTTATTTGATCTTTTCGACGCTCTGTACGTTTGGAATCTGAGTTATGTTTATTCATTCTTGACCGCTGATGGTCTTTGATATTGATTTTGAGCAGGTAAATGAACCCTGTATTTACTCTACCTGATATTCTTAAATATGTCTTTAATACTCATTTCTACAGTATTCTACTTTATTATCTATTGTGGGTGTTCTTGGCTCCTACAGGGTATTTCTTTCGAAATACTCATGCATCTCTCGATGGAGGAATTAAAGTGGAGAAGAACTAGCAAGGTTCGTGTTTGGAGCTCGATGACGGAAGTTGATAAGATGTGGATTTATTTATCGTTTTTATTTTCTGTTCGCGGAGAACTGATCAGCCTGTGTGCTGAATTTATTTTAATGTTTCATAATTATCTGACTGGATTATTGTAATAGTGTAGTTTGTTTTATTATTTACGATTTTTGTATAACGGATATTGGTTAAGCATTCTAGAATGGGATCGTATGTGTTGAGTATTCGGTCGCGGCCCGGGTTTCAGCCTCATGACCTTAATTGAGTTAGTGCTTCTACGCATTATTCGAGGTTTTGAAATTCGGGGCGTGACAGATAGGACCCGACCCGGGTCAATGTTGGGTTGGTTCCATCCGGGTTGGGTCGGGTCGGGTTTTTTGGTGCAGCCCTAAGTGGAGATGAAAGGCCTTTTTGCTAAAGAAAAAGGGGGAAAAGGTCATTCGCCTTTCTTCATTAAAAAACATCCAAATAGCCCCAAAAAATCTGTAGACTGCTCGCTATTCGACTACTGTAGTGTAATCTCTTGTTCCGCGGGCTTTTTACATATTACCTGGCGCCAAGTTTGTTTTTATCATATCACCTGGAAAAAGATATTTCCTTTCATATGACCTGGAACCTACCCAAAATACCCTTGTCTTCTATATACGGCAGCAGGGGTTTTTGCATTTTTTTGAGAAGGCGTTCCGGAGAAGAAGGAAAAGGCGGTCCGGAGAAGAAGGTGTTCCGGAGAAGTTCCGTGCAGCAGCTCCGGCCATAACGTCGCCGGCGCCGGCGCCGTCCAAACCAGGAGAAGTTATATTGCTGCCAAAACACGAAAAAAGAGCGGGAAAGCAGTTGATACGCAAACACAACTGCGAAAGAGTCATCGCCCATTCAAAAACGGTACGTCAACTTGAAATTCAACGTTTGATATAATGTAAATTTGATCGAGAGATGTAAGTTGAAAATTTGCACAGTGTTCCACTTTTTCCTACTGTCGTATATTCCCTAAGACGACAATAACTATAGTCGTGTATTTTACAATATGACTATTACACGACTATTTTCAATCAAGGTTTATTAATTAATTTCGTTATTGTAATACCAGGTAAGGATGGATTTCATACCTTTGTGCTTACACTACGATGGAATATTCACAAATTCTGATGGGTATGTGGGTGGGAAACTGAAGCTCATGTCTATTGATACACAAGTAAAGTACATGGGACTGTTGCAACAAGTGGAAGAAAGATTACCGCTGAAGTCTCCATCCGGTACATTGTCTTTGTCATATCTTGTTCGTTGTGGAACCCGATACGTCCTTGAAGACGATGAAGACGTGAAGACAATATTCATTCTTCACAACAAGAGGCGATGCACAGATGGACCACTCGATCTATACGTGGAGTGGACTTCTGCTGGAAATAACAACACAGAGAATTCCATTGCCAATAAGCAAATGGTTTCCACTGTGGATAAGGACGGCGAGAATTCAATGCCTCCAAATGGGAGGCCGGCCAGTAAGACACCACAGGAGAGGCCGTGCAGGCCGGGGAATAAGTCACCTGCACCAGCCTTTGAAGGAGGAAAAGATGAAAATTTTTCTATTGAAACCGTGAGGTAAGGGGTGAAATTAACGAGTGGACATATATTAAAGTCGTATTGCATACGAGACGACTGGAATTAAAGTCATGTTGCATACGAGACGACTGGAATTGAAGTCGTATTGTATACAATACGACTGGAATTGAGTCGTTTAGACGTTTTTGTACAATATACATGCCATTCTTACCATGTTGTTATCGCAGATTGGGAGATGGTAATAAAAATACAAAGGATGAATTTCCGAATGAAGTCGATAACCAGTGTCAGATGAATGGGATCAATGGTGAAGATGAAGATGAGGATGAAGACGAGGATGAAGAGAAAGATGAAAATGAAGACGAAGAAGAAGATCCAGATGAAGAAGAATTATTTGAAGATGAACAAATACCGTGGTCTGCAGATGACTGGGATGAGCCTCTCACACTACCAGTTTTTCCCGGGCCGCATCCGACGGGAGGAGACCAGTCTGTGTCAGGAATAGAACTCCAACAAGCAGCGAGAGCATCCACTTCTAAAGGAAAATCTGTCACGTCGGGGGCACAAGACTTGGACGACAATGAGTACAACAATATTGATGGTGAAGGTGGTTGGGATTGGGGTACCTCTTCACCGCAGGCCGGTCCTGCAAAAAAATATGAGGAGGAGACGATGTTGAGCGGCAGTTTGCAAGGAGACGACTATGAGGCACAACTTGCCTTAGGGGCTGGATTCGAAAGTATAAAACAGTTCAAAATGGTTCTTACTGATTTGGCGCCCATCATTCCTCACGTACATGACAGAAAAATAAATTATACTCCGTCATGGTCTGCACAGAGTCGACATAAGAGGAATGTAATTGTCGACTACAATATTATACGACTAATAATACAGTCGTATATGATACAACACGACTATATAGATAGTCGTACATGAGACAACACGACTATATAGAAAGTCGTATATGATACAACACGACTATATAGATAGTCGTATATGATACAATACAATAATATAGATAGTCGGATATGAGACAACACGACTATATCAGATGTCGTCTTTCAAGAGTCGACACTAAGCGGCTTTCCAATACTCTGTCGACATGGAAGAAATGAATTTGAATTTATTGAAAGCATACTGTATGTACATGGAAGAAGATGCAGAAAACCACAAAAAAGTGTCGTCTGTAATAGATTACATGTACAAAAAAATATTGAAAAAGAATACTAGTCTTCATCCGACATCCTCAAAAACCCCGCAATTGTGACAGCCTGATTTTGCTTTCGGATTGGATCGTCGTCAAACTCGCTGTCGATAACCCCGCGAATCATACTCGCAGCAATTATTGGGCGCCACTTTCGTGTAATTGATGACTGATCAAACTCAGGTGGATTGACATTGGAGGCCAAGTGCGCCACGTACATCATGATGAAGATGCCACAGTCTTTTGAGTTCTCTTGGCAGGGCGCTTTGGCAATCTGAGTCATCTTCCAGTCGATGCAACGGATGAGTCCCAGTGTGTGTGCCATGACAATGTTCATAAAGTTAGTGAATTTCTCAGCTGCGACCCTGTGATGTGGATACAACTGGGGTTTGCCGGATAGGGGGTTGTAGAAACGTCATACACCAACTGGGAAGTGTACATAGACGAGGCAGAAATGCGAACTAGTGCGGATTGGGAAAAAGGCATAGAACATGTTCCTGTTCAATCCCTTGAGCATCCTCCCAAGTTTTTTTTATCAATTTTGTATTATTGCCCCCTTCTATGTATTCCTGCAAAATCGCAATAGAATTCCGAAAATCACGAACTGGAAACGTGAAATTAGCGCTGGTGATGCAGGAAAAACTTACGTTGTCGAATATTTCTTTGAATGCGTGACATCCAAAATAACTGAACGGATACTTCAGCCGTTCTCTGTCATTACACTCCCGTAATAGACCAAAAAATTCATCTATAACCTGTATAAACCAACAACATATTCAGAAGTTCGCAATATTCAAATGATAATGGACTTTAGGTATAGTCGTGCTAACGACATACACGACTATATCAGATAGTCGAGTACTTTATATACGATTTTATGAATAGTCGAGTATGTTATATACGACTTAAGGTTCAGGCGAGTATTTTATATACGACTTAAGGAATAGTCGAGTATGTATACTTACATTGGTGTTAATTTCTGTTGTTTGCAGAAGGGATACGTAGTCATCATCACATAGTGTTGGGATAGGATAAGCCTTCCTTGGATTGGCTATCCATCCTGATATTTCCATTCTATCCCGCTCTAACAACACCCCCATGTCGAAGCATAACTCCAAATTACCATAGTTTTCTGGGAGATCAACTTTATGCTTAGCCTTTTCTGGGGTTTGCAGGACATCAACGTCAACAGCCTGGGATAACGTTAAGCCAGTTGCCTCCTTCACCTCCTCCTCCTTCACCTCCTCCCTTGCCTCATCCTCCTCCTTCTTCTCCTCCTCCTCCTCCTTTGCCAATGAAACCTCGTCCTTCTTCTCCGCCTCCTCCTTTGCCCATTCATCATCCTTGGCCGTTTGGATATCCGACTGCTGTAGGGAAGAGATCACCTCATCGATGATAGAGGTTGTTCGTTGGTCGGATAAGGTATCTTCAGAGTCGGCGTTCGGATCTTCTGCCAAATTCTTCCTCGCCCTCTCCTCCGTCATTCTTCGTATATGGTCTTCTTCCCTAAGCCTCTGCAATTCCCTCGAATTGACAGTCCTCATTCTCCTCCTTACCACTACACCAGGGGGGAATCTGTCCCGGCCGTACGTCATCCGGGACTCCTCTTCTGCACGCTCCATGTGTTCCTCAAGTTCTGGTTGGAGCTTCTTCAAAAACATCTTCGCGGCGGCTCTCTTTGTAGCCCGTCGACTCTTATCTTCCGCATCCGCCTGCTTTATGGGAGCTGAAATGACATTTTCAAAATTCGTGTTAGTAACAGCAAGAAATATAACATAGTTGTGTAGAGTTCAACACAAAAGAAGGAATAGTCGTGTACAATCCATCACAAAAAATTAGATAGTCGGGTTGAATGCAATACGAAAAATTAGCTAGTCGTGTTGAATGCAATACGAAAAATTAGATAGTCGTGTTGAATGCAAGACGAAAAATACCTAGTCGGGTTGTATGCAACACGAAAGATTAAATAATCGTGTTCCAACTTACCTTTACCAGTGCAATGAATCGCTGGCTGACTTGTGCGCCAGCTCCTTTCTGCGCATGACCATCAGAGTTTGCTTGACGTGGTCCTTGTCATCGGGCCGCTTCTTTGCCTCCTCGTTGTGATGGACCAATGATGACTTCGTTATCCTCTCCTTCTTCTGTGATTCCTTCGTCTCCTTCTTCGTCTCCTTCTTCAGCTCTTCACTCTTCTCTTCAGCAGGATGGTCAAAGTTGTGACCCTCTAACAGCGTTGACGCTGTGGCGGCAGATGTCTTGATACAGTGAAGAACCTCTCGCAAAGGTCCGACGGGCCTTCCCATCTCCTCATACGACGACAGGGCGATCTCAATTAGTGACTGTATGCCCTGGAGCGAACCCTCCAATCGGCCCAGGGCAGTAGACTGAGCAGCCGTCCTCGAGGAAGAGCAGGTAGGTTGTTTAGGATTCCTCTTTCTTTCCGGCCTCTCCGTCTTATGTCGTCGCGGTTGAGGGGCCACTGGGGGAGGCGAAGGAATGAGAGATGCCTCTTTGTCCATGGGGACGATGACATCGACGACGTCTTCCCATACGTCGAGATTATCGAATAGACCCTTCCTGTAGTCGGTCATACGGTGCTTCTTCTGTGCACCCATCTTCACCTCTGTAATTAGGGCCCCACTTCCTGGCCACCTTTTCGCCCTCGGACTGGTAGGGCCGAACACAGAATGGAAGATTGTCGTGTGCTCAAAAAACCAAATTTGCATAGTAATCAGATGAAGACATTAGTAAAAGTCGGGGATACAGTCGTGTTGAATTCAAGTCGACTATATATCAAGTCGTATTGTATAATAGTCGACTATAAATAAAATTGTGTTGCATAATAAACGACATTAATAAAAGACGTGTTGCATAATACACGACATTTAGAGCCTTTCGAAGACTGTACAAACATACAAATACTACATACCTGAAGGACATATGAGGCGCCGTTTAGGTATCCACCTCCCAGCCCTTTACTTCTCCCACCCACTAGTCTGCGGGTGTGGGTTATACCAGAAACCAACATCGTATGAATAGCCTCAGCCCAATTGTATGAGCTCATTCTTGGGAGGTCTTCAATATAAGGGTAGAAAGAGGGATGCACCGCTCTCGTGCTATGTGGAAACAACACCGTGGAGATGAGGAGGCAGATGATCATCTTCGCCATGTCCTCCTCTGGCATCTTCATTTCGCCCTCGCTAAGCTTGTCAATGATTTCTTCAATATGTGGAATGTCCGGTTTCCTTACGGTGAAGTACTTTTTGAAGAATTCACATTCCGTTCGCCGTGGCACAAAGGGAAGGACCTCAACTCTTTCGCCCTTAGCGGGCAATCCAGTGATAAGAGCAACTTCTTGCTCTGTGAAATGTACCGTTCTCCCCTTGATATTGAAGACCTTTGCCTCCTCATCCCAATACCTAACCAAGTGGTCGATCAGGTTCCGAGAAACAACTACGTCCTCACCTTCAAAGATGACAGAGAACCCAGCTTCTCTGATCAGTTGGCAACATCTTTGGTGACGCCGTAAGATGGCCGCACACTTTTTCATCGCCCCCGGTTGACAATATGTCTTAACCGCCAGTCGCGGATTGCATGTTTTCTTGCCTGATCGGTCCATCGGAGCCTTCCTCTTCCTGCCCTTCTGTCTTCGCTCCCGAGGTGCAACGAAGAATTCCTGATCTTCCTCCTCTTCCGATGGTATTTCCTCCATATACTCATCTTCTTTTGTATCCATCTGCAATGAGATAGGTAGAGTGGTCAGTAGAACAGTCGTGTTGGAAACACAGGCAATTATAATAGTCGTATTGCATCCTACACGACTAACGCTCAAGTCGTATTGCATCCTACACGACTAACGCTCAAGTCGTATTGTATACAATACGACTTTATGCTTCATCTTAAAAATTATAAATCTTAAATTCTTAGCTTCTGGAACTAAAATAAGTAAGGATTTTTCTAACTTACCGCGGTTTAGTGGTGTGTATGTGTGTATTTCCTCGTACGCCCTTTCACACGCTTCCTCGCCGCAAACCGAATCTCAGAATTCACACTCCGCCGGTTGCTCGAAGGCGCGGGGAGCCGCAGGGGAAACTCAACTTCTTCGTCCCCGAAATCCCAGGAGTTTTACGCGACAAATCGCCGCCCAAACCGCACTGTCCGTCAGTCGTGTCGTCGAAATCCAACAAGGGGCGCCGGAGAAATCGAGCAGGGGGGACGTTAATCGGATCTTCGAACACCTTGGGGGCAGCTGCAATTCGTCGGAGGACTCGTCGGCAGAGTCGCCTCTGGAAATCGCCGGAAACACTTTCTTTTCGTATACAACTCCAACACGCCCTCTTCGCACAGTTATAACACGATAAATATACAAGAGGGGCATTTTTGGTACTCCAAGTCCAAATTCCAGGTGATATGAGATAACACGGGAAAAACCAGGTCATATGGAAATAACAAACTTGGCGCCAGGTAATATGTAAAAAGCCCCCGCACTTCACCACTTCCACTGGGCAGATACCCATCTTGTTAGTGCAGTATCACAATAGTTTTTTAACGCATTTGGTCCATCTTTTTCCAGTAGACGGCTGTTTTTAGTACTACTACTCTTCAGCTACATCGACTGTTATGGGTCTGATATCTGGTTGACCGTGCGACTACAATTCTTTTGCAACTATAGCAGTCGTTCTGAATGAAGATCATCAGACCGCTAGCCGTTGGCCACTAACTTTCTGACGAATAAGACCATCACTTGCTGCTGGTTCAGCAGACTGCTTGAGAAGCCTCTATAACTTGAAAACTGCTTCGTCGTTCTAAAGTTTGGATTCCAGTAGTCCGCTTGCGTCGACCGATCTTCAGAAGATTTCCCAACTTTGAACTTGTAGATCTGCAGGGCTGGCTTGAGACCGGCACTGCAATAGCCATATTCGTGACGGTTAATATTTCTCAGAACTCGAACCCTTTTATTCCACATCACAAGCAGGCACGAGGGAATGGGCCCATCGCAATAGTTAGATATTCATGGGTTGGAGAGGACATCGAGCGTTTAAACCACCCGAAACAGTACCTTCTTCTTGTGGCTATCCTTCTGTAAGCTAGAGAACAGGCGAAAAGAGATTGACAAAATCACCCAGCACTCTTCTTCCCTACTTAACAATTTACACGACGTTATTCTAGCATAAGCATGACAAGGTTTAACATAATTATTTATACAATCTCATTTATATGAGCCACGGCTCACACGCGGCTGAGTGAGTCGAAATGATCTTGGCCACCCGACGATCCAGCGGAGGGCGTTAATACAGGGCAGACATGTTTATATAACTGCACTCCATCGCATCTCAATCCGAAGGCTCAGATCATCTCAGCTCACAAACGCATGTGAGCCGGGCCTCATATTAACCTTTTCCTTAGTTATATGCTACTACTCAGGTTTGCTTTCGTTGAGAGGTTAAGGACTTCGTCACACAATCGACAAAACCTTCACAATCTGTTTGGGGCACAACGCACTCTGAATCATCATCTGAAACATTCATGCATGAATGAGGAGACTTGAGGGTCCCATGGATTTGGCAGGCCTTCATGGTCTTACAGTGTTCAGCTTCATCTTCGCGAATGTTGACAAAAACATCATATAAATTATCTGAGGCATGAAAACAAAACTTAAACCCATCACATACATTATCTGAGGCATGAAAACAAAACTCAAGCCGACAAACATAAATCATCTAAGGATAGCAAAGGGAATGTTTTGTTTAAGTTGCAAACATTAATCGCTCACCTATTTTTGGTCTTCTCGTGCATGGAGGTCTAGACGTTTGGAATTCATCTGAAGACATTTTTAGTACTACATTAACATAGACAGTCATAGGCCACAACCATTTGCATGTAAATAGTTATCATACTTACCAAACAAATATAAGTCACCTTCCGTGTAGTATTTTACTGCAATATCAGGAGCAGGTATCTTTTTCAAGTTTTCTGCACCACAAAGGAAGACAGTGTAAGATGTCCATTCAGTACATCTTCCAACTGGCAGAATTCTCAAGGACCAGAAGCGCTCATAGTAAAACAGATCCCCAGAAGCAATTCATTTCATAAATTACATGAAATCTATAAAAGGTAATTGCCATAGAATTGTACAAATTTAAAAATATGTGAGGTAAATAGAAGCCACAACTATAAATTCTACAATTTTAATTTTGTTTGAAGGTCAAATTCAGCTTTGCATTTCATGGCTAAATCAATTACGAAATATGTGAGTGCAGGGATAAAGCCTTTTTTTTTGGGGGGGGGGAGGGAGGCCAATGGCCAATCAGATTCCACCACTAGCTTTTTTATTCATGTGGGACCACATGTCCCTTAAGGTAATGACAGCTCAATAACCCCCCCCCCCTACCACTATTTTTCTGGTTCCATCCCTGCATGAGTGTTTAAAACTCATCAGAATGATAAACCGGATGAGTTAAACCTTTTGAACTATGGGTACCCACAAAAATACCCAGAGTGAATTAAACAGCTCGGACAAAGGCTCGCCATTATGGTAGTTAATAATCCTAGATTATAGCTAAGACATATAAACAATATCATCAACGTAATAAAAGAGCAAATCAGAATCTTGCCTTCATGAAGCTTGATAAATTTGTCATAAGTTTCAAAAGCGTGTCTCTCCACACATTCAGAAAAATGATCTGTGTAAATCAGAGAGCAACTGTCATAATATTATTCACAGCAAAAACCCAAATGACATGATCTAGGTTCTAATTTAGCATGCTGTGAAATACCAAGCTTGATATTATGACTGTGGCTGATCATTTAGTCTATAAGAAAAATAGTGAAGAGAGGAAAAAATAGTCAATGTTGAAAGCAATGTTTTTAACTTAAAAAGATTCTGTAGACAGACATACATGCCATTCTTGGGCTTATAGCATACATCACAGCTGTCATGAAGTAATAAAAGATTGCAATGTGTTGGGCAAGAAACCGGTCATACCACACTGCATTCCCACCAAGTTCCTGCAACGAAAAGAAAACGATAACGGAATGTCATTCACCATGTAAAAAGTAAATCGGCATGAGATAAAAAGAAAACTAAAGTTCCAAACAAGTAAACTCAAAACAAGAATCAGTAAAGCCGACACAGTTCCATAATTTATAAACACAGAAAGAAATTAATGACCTCCATGATTAGAAGATGATGCAACTCATTCCAGCTTTCAGCAAAATGCACTTTTAGATAATCAGCTTTTCTCCACCAACCAAAACTCTCGTACATATGCAAAACTGACATAAAAGCTGCCAGAAGAAACTCAGCCATTCTACTTTAAGTACCAGAGTCAATACCATCAGTTCAAACACGGACTACAAAATTTTCATCTGCATATTATCCTGCCTAATCAAAATTTGAGCTGTGCAAACGCTTAAAAGATTTAATATAACATATGCAAACTGTAGAAACAATAAGGTTTTCCATACTAACCAAAATAAGGAACCCTAGCAATTGTCTCCAAGACGTAAAACCTTGCATAGGAGCGATCGCGATACAAAGTGTCAAGTATCTTAATGACTAATTCCTGCATCCATTAGTCTTTGGAGTTATGACAAAAAAAAGTTAATGGCTTGAAATAAACATTGAAGGAAATGTGCTACATCATTTCTACAGAAGGCCATTTTACTATAAAAAACATTGACAAATATGAAACCAACAGATGGCATTAAAACATATCTGAAATCTCAATAAGATTATTTAGCACTCCATGTTAAAAAAAAGTTACCCTTCTACATTTCAACCCGCACCAAGTGTTTGCTACCTTACCTCAATAAGGAAAAAAAAGTCAAGCAGCCTTCTTCTTCTTCCTCCTCTCTTTAAGGCATGAACATTTTTTTTATGAATAAATATTCCCATTGACTAAATAAAAGGAAAACTTTGCCAATCAGATGAAAAGACATCTTTTTAGTCATTCCTACTGGCAGTCTGGCATTAAATCCAATATTTATAAAAACTATAAGCCATCCCACTGATACTCATGATAGTATGAACATAATAAAAAAGTTAAATAGGAAGAAGAAGAGTGAAGGGGTTTATAAAAGGAACAAACAATAATACAGAAGATAGGAGAACATACTGTGAGGAGAATATTCACAGTCTGTTCAATCTGAATGACCCATTTTGACAAAGTCGTCGATCTGTTATTTGGATGGTCCATGTCATTCCTCTCTGAGTAATTCTCTGATGACATAGTTGATTGCATAATCTTATCTACAACTAACTTCTCATCCTTGTCTTGCAAAGTTGTAGCTCTGATTCGATGCAGTTTTCTTGTGCCCATAACAATAGAAGTTTAAGAAATATCATAAGTTCGTTTGAAGAAAATCTTAGCTGTTTTAATTTGACGAAATATCTACGATTAAAGATGAATGTCCTCAAATTCAGGGGGAGATTATATCCCAGGCACTCCGCATACACCCTCCAATAAGTAACAGATGAGATAACAGGAGCATGAAGATCAAAAGATTAGTTGATGTCAAGTACATCACATGGTCTTGGAACAACTGTTTTAATGGCATATTTTTCAATAATGAATACATTGCAAAAGAACTCCAAGACAGGATACACGTCTCTAGCTATTGAGAGCTAAGACACGTTAATGAAGGTTCAGAAATGTCAGTGCTCAAACCCACTGGCAAAGACTAACCTTCGTGCGCAATGAGGCCTGCAGAAATCATGATATTTTATGCATGTACACAGAACCAGGATACAAGTATTGATATATGGACAGACTAAAGTAAAAATAAGTTTCTTCTGTTTGAGAATAATAGATGGAGGAAAAAACCCTTCTAAAATGGAGCTGCCTCTGGCTATTGAGAGTTAAGACGCATTAAAGATGGTTGGCAAATGTCAGTTCAAACCCCGCTGGCAAAGATTAACCTTCATGTGCAATGAGGATTGTAGAATTCATGATTGTTATGTGTTATAATTATTGATATATGTAAATAAGTTTCTTAAGCTTGAGAATAATAGATGGGGGAAAAAACACTGCTAAAAAGAGCCCAAGGTAATCAACTTGAGACACGGAAGATTATAGAATTAAACATACCCAGTAACTGTTCCTTTTTTCATATAATATGTTTCAGCAAACAAAGTCTCGATCACCAAACAAAAACGAGAAAGGGCAAACAGTTCAATTAAGTATGAACTTGTATATTCAGCGCCATAGAAGAAAATTCACCAATGACAACCTCTAGGAGCAAAGTGATAAAATGATGAGAGCAGTCCAGAAACTTTCTGAAAGCTTGGCCAGTCGCTTACATCATCACTAATTACTTCTTTCAAGAGACCAAGAAAAAATAAACAACAAATGGGATTCTATTTTTTTTAATAAAGTCCTCTGTCCGAACATTATTCGTCTGGAATCGAAATCAGAAATGAACTAACTATATCATTTTTGGTAGGAAAGGAGTATATATAGTTGAATTGCAGAACAAAGTGAGTACTAGATATCATACCTTGAAGAAAGGGAGGATGGCAAACGCGGATTAGAGAGCAAGAGGTTAGAAGACGCGCGAAAAGGGCGATTGAAATTGGAACAACCGGAGGAGAATCTTAGAGCAGAAAACGAGAAAGCCACCGACATGGCCAAAGGAGAAGGGTGTAAGCTTCAGCTTGGGGAGGGTTACCGCCTCGTTTCTGGCTGCCTTTTAAGATGAGATTCCGCCGTTGGGCATATTCGAACGCAATCGGAGGGGAAGAAGCGGTGATGATATTTATTGATCAGATTTTGATTTCTTATCATTTGACCAGACTTGTTCGGTTGTTCCTCTGTCGACACTCTTGCCCTTGCCAAGAAGAATCAGGTGGTGGCACCAAATCGAAGAGGACAGAACTCGTACACATTTCCTCTTTTTTTATTGGCTATTTTTTTCGGGGTGATACTTTTTATCACCTCAAAATTTAGAGCTTTTTTCATATTACTTGGTGCCAACTTCCGTTTTCCAATATTACCTGGTTTTTCTCGTAAAATCTCATATGACCTGGAGTCGATACCTAGAGTACCAAAAATACCTTTCTTTTATATTTTTCGTATCTTTTGTATCCCAAATGCTTCATTCTTTCCAAAATTAGCGACTTACAAGAGCATCAAGTTAGGAAAGAAGACATTCCGACAAAGGTTCATCCATCATCGCGGTTTAAATTTCATGCCAAAAAACTATAAAAAATATGGAAAAGATGAGGAAAAAAATCTATGATGAAGGGATTTTGATGTAAGAGCAATGGAGAAGCCCTCCCAACTACAAAAATTAAGATCTACCTGTAAAGAAACACATATAAAGGCCACCCATTGGTGCTCAACCGCTCGTGGACATCAAATAAGAGAATAAAAATTGGCAAAAATGTGAAATACTCGTCGGCGGGCAACAAGTTCAATTTATATATCTTTCTGTGATCCTAATGAAATAGAAGAGGATGAAAAATAAGGAAGAACGCAAAAAAAAGATAAAAATGGATAAAAAATGAACGAGTTATGATATTTTGAAAAATGCATGATCTATGCATAAAATATGCATTTTATTATCTCCTAAACTTATGTTTATGCTAGTGTTTGATTAGAATTATTACTACTTTAATATAGTTTTTGGTTTTTTGTAGGAAACAAGAGTAATACATAGAAATGAGTTAAAAATAGACTTCAATGGCTAAATCATCATAACTTCGCGTTGAAAATGTCTGATTGGACTGATTCATGCTTCATGTTAAAGTTCAAGAAGTCAGCTTTCCAATGCCATCAACCACGCACAATTCGGAGTTCAGAGCAGAAAGTTATAGCCATTTGAAGATTGTGAACAGTAACTATGACAGAAATAAAACCCGTGGCTAATGCCCAATTTGTTGTAGTGAGAAGTGTTCTTGGTCGTGGATGTTGTTATAACGTAGACCCGGCTCAAAGGCAACCTGCTTGACTGGTTGATGCAACTGGAGAACAGAGTCTTGAAGGTTTAGATTACAAGTTGTCCGATCGGTCAATCAATGCGATCGATCGCCTCAGCCGCAAAACAGTGTTATTGAAGGAGAACGATCAATCAGCACTTAAAATGATCGATCGTATCTACTGAAGTTTTTGATTTACGCAAGACAGTAACAGTGATCGATCGGAATTATACGGCATCGATCGGCAGGACGACTCGATCGGCAGAAAATAACGAAGGAATTGTGATCGATCGATAGACGATCGATCAGCAATACGTACGATCGATCGCCGTGTGCGGTAAACCGAAATAAGACCTATTTCGACTCGGATTTGGAAGGGGACTTCGTGGTTTCTCTTCAAACTTATAAATAGGCCTTATGACGAGAACGTTTTGGGCTACCTTGGAGAAACTAGAGAACATACTTTGGAGGCTAGAGATGAGCAAGAGAATGAGTCTTTTGGGAGCAAAGAAGAAGAAGGATTCATGACGATGGATCTACATAAACAGGCTTCTCTTTTCTTTCTTTCTATGTGTAACTAAACTTCCATTCAAGGCTAGATGAAGCCTAGATGTGTATTGCTACTCTTGTTACTTTAATTTTATAAAGTTGATTATGATTTATGCTTAATACGATTTCATGAGTATTCTTTTGAGTGCTTGACCATAGACTTGATTATGAATGGAATTAGATATTGTGATTGATTTTATGTCCCGATCAAGGATAAGATTAATTATATTATAATAGAGTTGTGATTATTCTCATGGCCCGATCAAGGATAAAATTGATTACACAATAGTGGATGAACTTTCGTGTCCCGATCCAGAACGGTAGTGAATTCATTAGTAATTCGTGTGTCTGATCAAGAACACGAATTACCATATCATGTCAATGTATGCTGAATAATAATTGAGAGTAGTAATTGCATGTCTAGTGGTGGATTCTTTGCCCTTGATATTCTCCATATTGATTAATTCTCACTTAGTTTAGTTAAAGTTCATTGTTTTCTTAGTCTAGAATCAACACTGCTGCTTTCTTTTGAATTTGGAAAAAATATTATTCCGTCCTTGAGGTTCGACAACCCTTTCTATACTCGCCGTTGTACAATTGCCTTGTGCACTTGCAAGGGGTTTATATTTAAATGATCAAGTTTTTGGCACCATTGCCGGCGACGGAAGCCAATAATTTACCAAATTCTTAGCATAGCCTAGTTTTAAAAGTAGTTTAGCTTAATTCAGTAAAATCGTGTCATCGCAGACATGACTTGCATTTTAGTCGTGTCTTCGACAACATGAAAATACTGCAATTTTCAAAATATCATAACTCGCTCATTTTTTATCCGTTTTTGCCCTTTTTTTATCTTCCTCATTTTATCTCCTCTTCGACCTCATGAAGATATATTTAGGACAAGAAAGTAAGAAGAAAAAATAAGAAGAAAGAGGAAAGTGGAATGCTTCGCCGGGAAAGCTTGCACTTTCTTCTTTTTTCATGCCAAAAAAATTGTAAAAAATGCGGGAAAGACAAGAAAAAATCTAATGATGAAGGGATTTTGATGTAAGAGCAGTGGGGAAGCCCTCCCAACTACAAAAATTAAGGGTGCGTTTGGAAGTTAAAAAAAAATAGGGTAAAAATTATCAATAGTTTTGGAAGCTAAAAAAACATATGGTTGACAAGTGATGATTTTAAACGTGTTTTGGCTCAACTGATTTCTATTTGGGAACATGAAAATTTATCGGCCCTGATTTATGTTTGGCAATCAAATTGAGAAACAACCTTTCAGGGTAAAAATGTTCCAAAAATATCCATTTCTTATATTTTTTTTGCCAACACATATCCCCAACATATGAGCTAGGGTTCTGCGGCTAGAGACCACGGATGGTGGGCTAGTCGGCGGGTAACTTAAACTGGATGCCATACATAACAGATGATCCTAATTCCCCGCCACCCGTAATGAGCTTAGCCCCACCTCTTGATCGTTTAAATATGAAAACCCTTGCAAGTGCACAAGGGCAATTGTACTACGGTGAGTATTAAAAAGGGTTGTCGAACCTCAGGGACGGATTAATATTTTACCAAATTCAAGAGGAAAACAGCAGTGTTGATTCTAGACTAAGAAAGCAATGAACTTTAACTAAATTAAGTTGAGATTAATCAATATGGAGAAGACCAAGGCTTCGAATCCACCACAATAAACTAGTATATCGTTTCTCCTCTCGTCTCTTTTGAATAAAGATTTCTAATTGGCTAGCATATTCCTCTCGGACATACACTTGTCAACTCAAAATATAGTGTTCTCCTCTCGGATGTAACACATAAAACAATTAAAATATGGAATTGTGATCTATCTCTCTCGAGTATAAACCAATGAAACTTTATTGATATATAACATCTCAGTTTATCTCACGTTCCTCTCGAAATACGCAAGTATTCTTCGGATTGAAACTCACAAGAATTCACTCTTGTCTCCCTCGAGTACAAAGAACAAACCTTTAATAAATTAACAATGATTACACAATAAAATCCATACACCAACTAGAGTAAAAACATAAGATCAGAGAAAAGAAACTACACAACTAGATTATTGGGCTTCATCTACGCCTTGGAAAAGTGTTTAGCCTCGCATTGGAAGAGAAATCACCATCGTGTTCTTCATCTTCTTATCTTCTTTGCTCTAGCCTCCAATTTAGCTCTAGATTCTCCAAGGGTTGGTCTCCAAGATAGCCCAAAACGTTCTCCCATAAGGCCTATTTATAAGTTTGAAAAGAAACCATGAAGTCCCCTTCCAAATCCAAGTCGAAATATGTCTTATTTTGGTTTTCCGCACACGGCGATCGATCGCTCCGTATTGCCGATCGTTCGCCTACCGATCGATCGCAATTCCTTCGTTATTTTCCTCCAATCGATCGCTTTGCCGATCGACGCCGTATGATATCGATCGATCGTAGTTACTGTCTTGCGCGATTGAAAAATTCCAGTAGATACTATCGATCGTTTTTAGGTCTGATCGATCGTTTCCTTTAAGATACTGTTTTTGCGGCTCTAGCGATTGATCGCATTGATAGCCGATCGATCGTGGTTACTGTTCATGAACTTCAAATGGCTATAACTTTCCGCTTCAAACTCTGAATTGCGCGTGGTTGGTGGCGTTGGAAAGCTGACTTCTTGAACTTTAACATGTACTTGAATCAGTCCAATCCGAGATTTGTACACGAAGCTATGATGATTTAACCATTTGAGTTAATTTTCACCTCATTTCTGTGTATGACTCTTGTTTCCTACAAAAACCAAAAACTATATTAAAGTAGTAGTTGTTCTAATCAAATACTAGCATAAACATAAGTTTAGGATATAATAAAATGCATAATTCGTGTGTAGATCACCTCTCCCATCATTCTCTCCTCTGCCGTCCAGTTCTCCTGCGGCCCCCCCGGTGGCTGGTCGGATGATCCCTGTATATTGCGGCGCACTGGCAACACCATTCGCTGCGCCTCTCCCATCGATTACTCGATCGCGTTGCCCATTGATTATTTAAATATAAAACTCTCACAAGTGCACAAGGCAATTTTACTACAGCGAGTATAGAAAGGGTTGTCGAACCTCATGGACGGTTAAATAATTTACCAAATTCAAGAGAAGAAAAGTTGTAGTTTAATTTAATCTAAGAAAGCAATAAACTTTAGCTAATCTAACTGAAATTTAATCAATATAGAGAAGTATCAAGGCAATGAATCCACCACTAGATATGCAATTACAACTCTCAATTATTATTAAGCATAAGTTAATATGATATGGTAACTTGTGTTCATGGTCAGACACACAAATCACAATGAATCCACTCACGTTCTTGGTTGGACACGAGATTTCATCTACTATAAATTATTGTAGCTAATTCTATCCTTCGTCGGGCATAGAATTATCATTTGGGCCAATGATCATATCCTTCGTCGGGCATAGAATTAACACCGGCCTACTTTTAGCTAGGCACAAGAATTAAAAAGATCTAATTTCATTCATATCAATCAAGCCTATGGTCAAGCACTCAAAAGAAACTCATGAAATAGCATTAAGCATGAATCATATCAATTATATAAAATTAAACTATCAAGAGTAGCAATACACATCTAGGGCTTCATCTAGCCTTGAATAAAAGTTTAGTTACACATAGAAAGAAAGAAAAGAGAAGCCTGTTTATGTAGATCCATCGTCATAAATCCTTCTTCTTCTTTGTTCTAAAAGACTCCTTCTCTTGCTCCTCTCTAGCCTCCAATATAGCTCAAAGGTGATCTCCAAGATATGTTCTCTGGTAGGCAAAACGTTCTCTCATGAGGCCTATTTATATGTTTGAAAAGAAACCACGAAGTCCCATTCCAAATCCGTGTCGAAATAGGTCTAATTTCAATTTGCCGCATACGGCGATCGATCGCTCCGTATTGTCGATTTTCGCTTACCGATCGATCACAATTCCTTCGTTATTTTCTTTCGATCGATCGTCCTGCCGATCGATGCCATATGACTCCGATCGATCATTGTTATTGTATTGCGTAACTCAAAAAATCCAGTAGATACGATCAATCATTTTGAGTTCTGATCGATCGTTGCCTTTAGTAACACTGTTTTGCGGCTCAAGCGATCGATCGCGTTGAATTGCCGATCGATCGTAGTTACTGTTTGTAAATTTCCAATGGCCATAACTTTTCCCTCCGAACTACGAATTGCGCATGGTCGGTAGCGTTGTTGACTTCTTGAACTTTAACATGAATCTTGAATCAGTCTAATCAGAGATATGTATACAAAGTTATGAAGAATTAACCATTACACGCACATTTCACCCTTTTTGCATCTTGCTCTCATTTTCCTACAAAAACCAAAAACTACATTAAGGTAGCACTAATTCTAATCAAACACTAACATAAATATAAGTTTATGAGATAATTATATACATAATTCATGTGTAGATCACACCCTCAAACCTAAATTTTGCTAGTCCCTAGCAAAACAAAATAAAATAAAATCAAACAAACAAACTAAAAGAACTAATGCATAAAAGTAAATACCACTTTCGTAAGGAACACGATTGCATTGAAAGGGAACACCACTTTCTTCACTGGCGCTCGAGCTCTGCTCAAGCGCCTCTGTTCTGAACGGCCCGAGCTTCGGCTCGGGTCATTCTAATTTTCCCTTTTTTTTCTTAAACCGAACCGAACCGGAACTGAGTCATATTTCTTTTTTGTTTCTTTATTAAACAAAAACCTGTTGTATCGATCTCATCCATCCAATCTCAACTTGACGGTTCTTCTCTTGAGTCATGTCTCTTTCGTGTGCTATATTTCTAATGATCATAACTTTTTGCTCAAAACTCCGAATTGCGAAAGTCAGTAGCGTTGGAAAGCTGACTTCGTGTACTTTAACATGAAGCTTAAAACAGTCACATCAGAGATAAGCAATCGAAGTAATGAATATTCAATCATTAGAGTCACGTTTCACCGCAATTCTGCATTTTACTCTTGTTTCCTATAAAAACTAAAAACTATATTAAAGTAGCACTAATTCTAATCAAACACTAGCATAATCATAAGTTTAGGAGATAATAAAATGCATAATTCATGTGTAGATCAACAGCCACGCAGGCGCCAGCGTGGCGATGGTGCTGCTCGATTTTTGTTAAACGCTGACCCGAAATATGTTAGTTGAACGGACGGCGTCGATTTAACCAACGCCTTCGAGAGCCTTAGGCTATTTTAGTGGGTCAAACTTAAAACGCTTTCATTTTTTATCCGTTTTCGCCCATTTTTTTCATTCTTTTTTATTTTTAGTGTTCTTTCTTATATCAATTATATCACAAATATGTTGAGCCACCGCATTCTATTTATCATAGATTTTGTTGTATTTTTTCGATAAGATATCAAGATCATTAAGATATCATGATGATTAGAAAGAGTATTAAAAATAAGGAAGAACAAAAATAATTGACAAAATAGACTAGAAATGAAAGAGATATGATTCATTAAAATTTGTCCCATTTTAATAATTATAAGTAAGCGCAGCACAATGTTATATTAATAGTATTCACATTTCACCGAATCATATCTTTTTCATTTCTAGTCCGTTTTTGTCATTTTTTTATTCTTCCATATTTTTAATACTCTTTCTAATCATCATGATATCCTAATTATATTAATATACTATCAAAAAAATACCACAAAATCCATGGTAAATAGCATGTGGTGGCTCAACATCTTTGTGATATCATCATTATAAGAAATAGCACTAAAAATAAAGAAGAATAAAAAAAATGGGTGAGAATGGATCAGAAATAAGAGAGATATACAACGTTGAAGCTTGATCCATTAAAATAGCCAAAGTCTCGAAGGCCTCTGGTAAGAGAGGCGTTCATTCAATCGACGCATTTTGGGTCAGCTTTTGAAAAAGAAACCACGCAGCGCTAGCGCCACGTTGGTGCCTGCGTGACTGTCAAATAACCGGATCGGGAATTTGTAAAAAAAAAATTCCGATCGATAATTTTTTAAATTATTATTTGGTAAATTTATATATATATATATATATAAATATGAAAAAAGTTTAAATGAGATAGCTCTCATTTGGCTTAATGAGACTAATTCAGTACGTAGCCATTGGATCTTGATCTGTTGGCTATAAAAGGCTACAATGAACTCACCATCCCACTAATTTGACACACTCACCTATTCACTGATTTGATACCCACCCTCGGATTGGAATCTAACAACCCAAAAGATTAGCCTCATGCACCTTATATATGAGAACGATGTCATGTAAATCGTCCTCTCTATATATATAAAAGGTATGCCTCATGCACTCTTATGCATGATAATAGGATTTGATTCTTAGACCTCTCCCACGATCGGGAGAGATCCAACCAGCCCGACAAAAGCTTGATTGACACTATTATTGTCACAACCCTTAGTTTTCATAAAGCAGAGTTGGTCGCAACGCATGAAAAAAATGTTTCAATAAATGAGTGGTGATTATTGTTTTTCACAAGGGCAATGATATCCCTGGAGCACTGACATACACATGTCCTTACATCATTTTACCCACTCACTGAAAATGATGTAGAAATATCATTTTTCTTTTCACAAACAACATACCTTGAACATCCCAGATGTATAAAATATATAAAAAACAAAAATGTTTGTCAAGGAGACCCATTTGCATCCAAATTCAGGATGATAATTAATTGAAAGGAAATACATTGTTCTCACTCTTTACCATACACTAACACAAATGCGTAACAAATTTGTAATGTTGAATCTTCATCACTCCAAATAGACTTCATTCTTGTTGCCAAAGAAAAAACAGACTTCATTGTTGAGTCTAATCCAACCCAATAAACAAACCTGCATTACTAGGATGCATGAGTAATAATATGAGTACGATAAAAAATTATAAATAAAGAATATTTCTACAACACGGATAATGTAACATAATATAAGCTACACTTTATCATAATATGTACTTTGATCTTTCTTCATAAATGGTTGCTTTTGGGATATTTGTATGTTGCAAATTAGGGATCGTGTAGGTTTTAAACATATATATAAAACCAAATAGTTAACTCACAAATTTGTATTTTAAAACATTCATAAAATATAGTCATACGATAATGTAACCTCAAGACATTGTATTGCCCCAATGCCTCTTTGTTTTTGAGTTTTATCTAAGAAAAAAATTAGCCAGCGCTGCAAGGTTGGCTGCCATCGGATCATAACTCTGATTGCGATTATTTGTACTCTCTCGTACGTGATAAGACAAAGGACAGTGATAGCCCTACATCACTTTCCTGATGTGTATGGAAATGAGTGGGTGACTTCACCCACTCATTTCCATACACACCAGCTGTGAATGGAAATGTGTAGGAAAATTGATGTACAAATATCATTTTCCTAAGACAAAAGTGTCCGAAGAAAAAGGATATTAACAACTGGTTGCACTTAAAACACTTGCACGGACACAATTAAGTCAACTAACTGCTCGCATGACTTTTTATTTTTTCTTTGAGTAATACTATTTCTCCCGCTTTTTTATCATGGCCAATTTCACGTATTAATGTGGCGAAAATATATGAAATATGGGGGTTAAAGTATTTCCATAGTGGCCGTGAAAATAAAGCGGGAGAAAAAGCATTGTTCTTTTTCTCTGGTTTGTGGCACAGGTTTACAGCACAGACTCACATGATACAAATTAAGTCAACTAACAGCCCATGACTTTTTGTTTTTTCTTTGGGTTGTGTCACAGGTGTACAGCACAGCCTCACACATTTGGAACGGGTGTTCGGTTGACGAACTACGAATACCGTAAAAAGCAGAAAATAAAATGAATACCCAATGGTTCATTGACAGCGGATAGACATGTTTCCAAACGCAGGGTGAACGAGGAGGGACAATTCATCCTTTTTTTGTCGGATTCTACAGCGCACAACAATCCACATCATAAATAAAATAGTTTTTTAGATGTGCATTATATGGGAGTAGTCCGGTTGGTTTGTCGTTGGAAGGAAGAAAAAGAAAGAAAGTAGTCGGTTGGTTTTTTCTATTTTTCTTTGGATTTTGGTTTCTCATTTGGTATGCGCACTTGGCTTGCCGGAAGAAAAGCCATGCAATATTGCAACGAAGGCTTATCTTTGGGTGCCCGTGCTAGGCAAAGTTATTGGGTCCATCACCCCCGGCGCCACATCGAGATCGAGCTGGATCGTCGTCGTCTCTCTATCCCTCTCTCCTTAAAACACAAGCCGGTGTCGGCCCTCCTCGCGAGTCTTCATTTGTCTCATCACGGTTTCGATTATTACAGGCAAAGCGGTCGATCGGGTGACTGTCTGACCAACCGTCCGCTGCAGCTGGTCGTGGTGATTGGCTGGTTTATAAATTGATCCGCATAACAGCATACGGATCATTGGGAAATAAAATCGGTCCGGGCGGCTCCAATCGAGAGCGGCCGCGGGGGGATTAATTTTCGAGAAATGGAAAAGCCTCCTCCGCCTCCGATGAAGTTTTGGGCAGCGGGGAATAACATCGGCGGGGAAGGAGCGGCGGAGGAGGAGGCCCTCCTCCTTGTGAGAGAGAGAAAGCCAGTCGTCTACCAGCGGATAGCTTCTCACGCTGAAGACGAGCTTCATAGCTTCCGATCCTGCCTCAGATATCTGTGCGTGGACCAATCGACTCGGGTTGGCACATTCCTCTCGTGGGCCATTTTCATCCTCCTCGCCTATGTCGTGCCGGCTCTCTCCCACTTCGCCCTGGCATGCCCCACTTGCGACTCGGCCCACCGCCGCCCCTTCGACTCCGTCGTCCAACTCTCCCTCACCATCATTGCCACCCTCTCTTTCATCTGCCTCTCCACCTTCGTCAAGAGATATGGACTCCGCAGGTTTCTCTTCCTCGATCAGCTCTGTGGTGAAAGCGAGAAAGTCCGCCAGGGCTATATTGCCCAACTCAATGTACGCCTCTCAACTCACTACATTCTCATATAACCCACTACATTTCTACTATTTCTGACAATAACAATGAAGCTCTTGGAATATCTGTAATAGAAATCAAGAGGAATTATACTTTACCCGTTCGTGTTGAATTGTAATCAAATAGAACTTGAAATTGAAAACACAAATCCAATTGTCCGAGGCACAGTGATGAACTACTGACTTTGAAACAGATATTGCCGCCCTCTTATGCACGGGTTTTCTTATGGCAATCTATTTAAAGATACAACGAACCATAATGACAGGATGTGCACTTCTCTTTGTCAAACTCGAACTCAGAGAATCAGAAAACTATTGCCTTTGGAAGAAGATCACTTTTGGAAAAGAGAGAAATCCATAAAAATTTATTCTTGGTTGTTCTCTTTGAGTTTTCCCGTTCATAATATATATGGGAAGACTCAAAGGTTCATTATTTATGGAAAAGACGCAATTTTTTAAAGAAAAATGGCCAAAAACGCAAGAAATCGCGATGTAACCGCTCGTAGCGATCGATCGCTTCCATAGGCAATCGATCGCCTCGGTTTCACAGTTGATCGATTGCGGCCGGTCATCTCTCAGTTTTGCGAAAATCATAGTTGATACGATAGATCTTATTTGTATCCGATCGATCGCTGATCGTGCTATCTAACCTATCGATCGGCTCGTAATTTTCACAAAACAAATAGCCGTTTGATCAAAATCAAAGGCTCTATATACCAAGTGACACGTGCCTAATGCAAAGTGCTAAGTGCGCCTCTAAAGCGCCACAATGTGCCCACGCCATGCGCGCGTGCATGTGTGCACATTTAGGTGCACCCACGAATGTATGCACTATCAATTGGGGAGAGTCACCACATCAATAAGATACATCAAGATGAAGATTCTTTTCTCTTATATACCTTAACACACTCATGTGTGTTTCATATGTGGGACTAAAAGAAAACCTCATTATAAAGGTTTTCTTTTTCTCTCCAAACTTAGCACATAACTAAATATTAAGCCTAATTCAATCAATCTCACAAATGTGAGCTTAAGATGGGCCCACTACCCATACCCAAAACCCAACCGAAGATACTTCAATTAAAGTGCCTGACAAATTACAAGGCAAAGTAGAAAAGAAATGTACTCCAAAAAAGTAAAATTGCACGTACCGTTACTTGTTTAAATCCAAGCGACAAAAGGAGTTGCTTGTTTGTCAATTGGTCCTTCAGGTGAACAATATTAGAATATCTCTCATGTTTTGTCTTCTGATCATACGTGCTATTTGGTTCAAAAGACTTATATGTAACTTCACATAGGATGCTTCCTTCGAATTAATTGATAGTGATTTTGTTTTGGCTAAGAAGTGATGGTTGTATATGCCTAGAAGTGGAACGCCAGACTTTTATTGACTTGAGTTTGCTTTCTTTATGGGTGCAGAGGTCTTTTAAATTGTTATCCATCTTTGTTCTCCCTTGTTTTATTGCTGAGAGTGCATATAAAATCTGGTGGTACTGCTCTGGTGCTTCTCGAATACCGTTTTTAGGCAACGTTTTTGTCAGTGATGCCACAGCATGCCTCCTGGAGTTGTGTTCATGGTTATATCGAACCTCCATATTTTTCCTTGTCTGCGTCCTGTTCCGGCTCATTTGCTATCTCCAGCTCCTCCGGTTGCAAGATTTTGCCCTGGTCTTCCATGAAGAATCTGATGTTGCCTCAATTTTAAAGGAGCATTTAAGGATCCGGAGGCAACTTCGAATCATAAGCCATCGCTTTCGAGCTTTTATATTGTCAACTCTTTTTTTCGTGACTACAAGTCAGCTCGCCTCGCTGCTTACCACAACCAGTTCTCACTCGGGTGTCAATATTTTTAAGGCTGGAGAGCTTGCAGTAAGTCGTCTATATATGGCTCTCTTTTTTTTTTTCATTTTCGTTAGCAATCAAAGGCTAAATTGAATTAGGCTTCACAGTTCACATGTGGCCAATTAAAAAAAATAGACGGTGGAACTGATGTACCATGCTCGTGCATCAATCCACTCAAAACCTAACACATAGGAATGGAGATGTGGGCCTCCACTAGAGGGCGGAGCTAGAAATTCTGGTTGGAGGGGACAGGTTTAGACATTACTCAGTGGAAGAAACATGTACATTTATAGCACTATTAAGGTGTCAATGAAATGTTGAGCAAAAAGTGTCAAGGTAATAAACTCAAAGGTCACTAATTGTGATTTGTGAGCGGGTTGTCCGATATTGTATGCTTGACACACTAAATAAGAAAATAGAGACTAGTCTCTCTGGACTAATTAAAATGACTTGTGCTAAACCTAGTCCTCCGTCCAGCTCTTTTATTATACTTCTATTTTGCCATCAGATAATGTTGCCTTCTTCATTCATCTCTAGGTGGTACTCCCTCTATCAGATAGTAATTAAGAGTCATGGAAGTCTTTAAATTGCATAAAAACACACACATTTGGATCACTTCCTTTTCTTGAAGCTTACCAATGGTTACGTTACTGAATTAACTTGCATGTAATAGAGTGACAAAAATTGTGTGCATGTTGGCATTTGCAGCTTTGCTCTATTGGCTTGGTGACTGGGCTTTTTATCTGCCTGCGGAGTTCAACTAAGATCACTCACAAGGCCCAAGCTATTACTGCCTTGGCTTCTAAATGGCATGTTTGTGCTACCATAGACGCTTACGACCACAGCGAAACCGACTGTGAAACTCCAACAAAACAATTACGTCGTCGCATTGTTCCAGTAGAGGATGACTCGGAAGAAGGCCTAGACGAAGAAGATGATGTGGACGATACAAAATTTGTGCCCCCTCAAGCCATCACTATCTCTTTCCAAAAGAGACAAGCACTAGGTGAGAAACTGCTGGACCCTGTTCTGATATGCCTATAACCTCGCATGTATATTACCTCTAAGGTTTTTACTTCGTTTTACTGATTGAATTGTATTGCTTGACGCAGTGAATTATCTTGAGAACAGCCGAGCTGGAATCTCAGTTTTCGGGGTCATGCTGGACAGGACTTCGCTGCACACTATTTTTGGTATAGAATTGTCTCTTGTCCTGTGGCTATTGGGAAAGACTGTAGGAATTTCATAAAAAATAGTCCCAAATTGAATGTCTTATTCTTCCGCATTGAATTCATGTCTTCTTGTTGTCTGATTGTGGCCAGATTTTTGGGGTGTAAGGCTGTAGGCTCATTGTTAGGCCCAATTTATAAATTTGATTGTACTTTGCATGTTAAATTTAGGGAAATTGGTAGTTTTCTTTGAAAATGGTTGATACATATTTTTTCTTCTTTTGAGTCAGCTAAGAAACATAATCAAATACATACTTCTCTACACCTACAATGATATAAGTAAGTCTTCTATACCTCCTTAACGTAGGATGCACAAGTTATTATACACACAAAGCAAGATTAACAAAGAAGCATTTCATCGAATATTTAGGAGACACAAATTTAACATAGTTCATAGCAACTACGTCCACGAGGTCTAAAGACCAATTATACTCCTGTCAACTTTAGATACACTCTACTTAATAGAGATTACAACAACATTCAAGTGTAAATATCCTCTTACAAGCTATAGAGAAATCTCACCCCTAGGTGGAATACACAAATAATAGAGATTGAAAGAATTATCAAAACCACCAACGATTTGTCTTCTTTATCACAAAATGAATGTCTTGCACTTGAAAAACTATTTTTTTCTCCTTCTTTCTCTAAGAAATCCATCTTTCTTAAATTCCAAAGCCCTTCAAAGTTTAGTATTTTTCACCTATTTTTTCTACTTCTCGTTTTTTAAAGAACTCATTTTTAAGAAGACTTGATTTTTTATAAGTAAGTCATTCTTTAATTTATAAAATTATATTTAACCCCAAAATGGGTCAAATAGTGAGCCTCTCCACATAGTGGGAAGCCCAACAACTATGAGCCTCACATGATGAGGGAAAAAAACCTAACAGATCAGTCATTACAACGTCAAAATGGATGGATGTGTTAGAAGTGGGTATACTAACCCATGTTAAAACCCACTTATATTGATGTGAATGAGTGAATTGGGTGAAGGATGAAAAGTCCCACATCCACACCAAATAGGAGTTGTGGATGGTATATAAGGTCCAAGGTTGGCCTTAGAAGTTAGGCCCAAGGGCCACCCCACTTTTGTGGGGGAGAGAGATGTTGGACCCATGCACCTAGGTGGGCTAACCCGCACGCGCGCCGCCGCCGCCGTCCGTCCGGCCGGCTTGGCTCGGTTCGGTTCGGTTCGCACACGCAGCAGGCCGGGCCGGGTTGGGTTGGGTTGGGTCAACAAGAAAATATTATTTTGGGACAAATTCAATGGTTTGGTTTTCTAATTTATTTTGGTTCAACTAAAACGGGTCTGTTTTATTATGACTGTTAACGGACGGACGCATCCGTTTAACGGGAAAGGGTTTCAACGGGCTTTAACGGAAAACAGTGTATTTTCAATGGGCTTTAACGGGATTTCTATAAAGCTTGTAAAAATGGGTTTTTCTGTACGGATTTTCCCTGCACTTCTCCTTCTTCCTCTTATCATTCTGTGAAAGCATTACACATTCGTGGTTCGCTGCGCGTGCTGTTTGGAGTGCTCCTACAGTACATGGTTGATCGTCTTATCCTGGGAGGCAGATGCCCAAGAGTCCTAAACACCGTAGGGAAGGCGAATTCTGTCTTAAGGATAAAGTGTTTCGCTTGATTCGATCATAACCTTCTTCTAACGGATGTATTATCATCTTTGCAAAAGTACACAGATCTATCATCCTTAAAACAATAGCAGTAAGTAATTTTGATAACAATCTTAAGACAGAATTTTTTATGCTGTACTGTAATTTTGATTACTATACTGTTCTGTAATTTCTACTGTAATTACTGTGCTATTACTGAGATAATCTTCTGTGATTTGCAAAGTTACAGAAATGGCTACTGAGAACTTCACTCCGGTACTGATTCCCACTCCGGTGAATGCTCCTGTTCAAGTTAAAGGGGAGAAACCAAAAAAATTCAGTGGTGTGGATTTCAAAAGATGGCAACAGAAAATGTTGTTCTATCTTACCACGCTGAATTTGGCCCGATTCCTTAAAGAGGAAGTACCCGTTCTCACTGAGGAGAAACGGGAAGATAAAACGGCTATTGCGGCAGTAGATGCATGGAAACATGCAGATTTCTTATGCCGAAATTATATCCTTAACGGATTAGACAACACATTATATAATGTGTACAGTTCGATGACAAGTGCTAAGGCACTGTGGGAGTCTTTAGACAAGAAGTACAAAACATAAGATGCTGGAACGAAGAAATTCGTGGTCGGCAAATTTTTGGACTTCAAAATGGTGGACTCTAAGACTGTGATCAATCAGATTCAAGATCTACAAGTTATCCTTCATGAAATTCATGCAGAAGATATGACTTTAAGTGAGTCTTTCCAGGTGGCAGCAATAATTGAGAAACTACCACCTTCCTGGAAGGATTTCAAGAACTACTTAAAGCATAAGCGAAAAGAGATGAACTTGGAAGATCTAATTGTGAGGTTAAGGATTGAAGAGGACAACCGTTCTTCTGAAAAGAAAACCGGGGGTCATGGCATGGAGGCCAAAGTAAATGTTGTGGAACAAGGGCATAAAAGTAATGGCTTTACCAACAAAAAGAGGAAGCATCCTGGGGGTCAGTCAAACAATGACTCCAACAATAACAAGTTCAAGGGAAAGTGCTATGTGTGTGACAAGATGGGCCATAAGGCTAAGGATTGTTACAAACGAAAGAAACAAGATGGTTTCAAGAAGAAGAAGGCACAAGCCCACATGACCGAAGTGGAGAATCTCTCCACCAATGTGCATGACATTAACCTTTCTGCTGTAATTTCGGAAGTGAATATGGTCACTAACGATAGAGAATGGTGGGTGGATACTAGGGCTACCCGTCATGTGTGCTCAAACAGGAGGATGTTCTCCACTTATCACTCCGTGGAAAATGGTGAACAACTGTTTATGGGCAACTCTTCTACTGCCAAGGTTGAAGGAATTGGAAAGGTGGTGCTCAAGATGACTTCGGGCAAAGAACTTACTCTCAACAATGTGATGCATGTGCCAGAAATTCGAAAGAATTTAGTGTTTGGATCATTGCTGAGCAAGAATGGCTTCAAGTTGGTATTTGAATTGGACAAATTTGTTTTGACCAAGGGTGGGATGTACGTGGGAAAAGGGTACCTGAATGAAGGGCTTTTTAAGCTCAATGTTTTACCTATTGTATCTGTTTCTAATATTATGAATGAGAATGCTTCTTCCTCTTATATGATTGAGTCATGTGATGTGTGGCATGTTAGATTAGGACATGTTAATTATGATGCTTTACGAAGATTGATTAGCATGGAATATCTGCCTAAATTTAATATTGACTTTAATCATAAGTGTCAAACTTGTGTGGAATCTAAATTAACAAGGAAATCGTTTCAAAGTATGGAAAGATGTACTGAACCTCTTGAGTTAATTCACAACGATGTCTGTGACTTAAAACTTGTTCAAACAAGAGGAGGTAAAAAGTACTTTATTACATTTATTGACGATTGCACTCGTTATTGTTATGTATACTTGCTGAGAAGTAAAGATGAGGCTATAAACATGTTTATGTTATATAAAACAGAGGTTGAGAATCAACTTGGCAAGAAAATAAAAGTTCTAAGAAGTGATAGAGGTGGGGAATACGAATCACCTTTTGGTGAATTCTGTTCACAACATGGTATTATACACCAAACCACGACACCTTATTCACCACAGCAAAATGGAGTTGCTGAACAGAAAAATAGAACTTTAAAAGAAATGATGAATGTCATGTTAATAAGTTCTGGGTTACCTCAGAATATGTGGGGGGAAGCTTTGCTTTCAGCTAATTATATTCTCAACAAAATACCTCATAAGAAAACCTTGCAGACACCATATGAGTTATGGAAAGGGAGAAAGCCTTCCTACAACTTCTTAAAAGTGTGGGGGTGTCTAGTAAAAGTGGTGGTCCCTAATCCCAAGAGGATTAAAATTGGACCAAAGACCATTGATTGCGTATTCATTGGTTATGCCAATAATAGTAGTGCATATCATTTTCTTGTTCATAAATCGGATATTCCTTATATACATGTCAATACAGTGATTGAATCAAGGAATGCTTCATTTTTTGAACATATTTTTCCTTAGAATTCTACACAAATTGAAAGTTCTCTTAAAAGAACTTTGGATGTTGCAAAAGACATTAGTGATGACCAAGAGGGAGAAGATGATGAACCTAGACGTAGTAAACGTACTAGAACATCAAAATCCTTTGGTCCAGACTTTCTAACTTATTTGTTAGAAAATGAGCCTCAAAGCTTTAAGGAAGCCATGTCCTCTCCTGAAGCACAATATTGGAAGGAGGCTGTAAATAGTGAAATTGAATCCATTATGCAAAATCACACTTGGGAGTTGGTAGATCTACCACCAGGGAGTAAACCTCTCAGATACAAGTGGATCTTCAAGAGGAAGATGAAGGCTGATGGATCAATTGATAAATATAAAGCAAGACTTGTTATCAAAGGATACAAGCAAAAGGAAGGTCAAGATTATTTTGATACATATTCACTAGTCACGAGAATAACTTCCATTAGGATGTTAATTGCTATGGCTGCTTTGTATAATCTTGAAATACATCAAATGGATGTAAAAATAGCATTCTTGAATGGTGACTTGAATAATGAGGAAATATATATGCAACAACCTGAAGGGTTTGTTGTACCAGGTCAAGAAAACAAAGTGTGCAGACTTGTTAAATCTCTTTATGGGCTTAAACAAGCACCTAAGCAATGGCATGAAAAATTTGACAAAATGATGATGTCAAATGGATTCAAAATTAATGAATGTGATAAATGTGTTTATGTCAAAGCTAGACCTGAAGGCTATGTGATTGTATGCATATATGTGGATGATATGCTCATTATTGGTTGCAATGATAATATCATTAAAGCTACTAAGAGAATGTTAAACAAACAGTTTGACATGAAGGATATGGGTGTTGCAGATGTTATATTAGGGATGAAAATCACTAGAACATCTGATGGATATGTATTATCTCAATCTCATTACATTACAAAAATCCTAGATAAATTTAATGAGAATGATAATCGTCCAGCGAGAACACCTGTGGATGTGACATTGCATTTAAGCAAAAACACGGGTGAGAGCATATCACAACTCCAATATTCTCAAATTATTGGAAGTCTCATGTACCTCATGAATTGTACGAGACCAGACATTGCATACTCAGTAAGTAAACTGAGTAGATATAATAGCAATCCAGGAGAAGACCACTGGAAGGCTCTAGTCAGGGTTCTTAGATATCTAAGATATACCTTGGACTATGGACTGCACTATACGAGATATCCAGCAGTACTAGAGGGATACTGTGATGCAAATTGGATATCTGATACAAGAGACTCCAAATCCACAAGTGGATATGTCTTTACTATTGGAGGTGCAGCAGTGTCTTGGAAATCTTCTAAACAAACGTGCATTGCAAGTTCCACAATGGAATCAGAATTCATTACACTTGATAAAGCAGGCGAAGAAGCTGAGTGGCTTCGTCATTTTTTAGAAGATATTCCAATGTGGGGGAAACCTGTGCCACCTATATGTATCTATTGTGATAGTCAATCTGCTATAGGAAGAGCACAAAGTAACTTGTATAATGGTAAGTCTCGACATATACGTCGGAGGCATAATACCATAAAACAATTGCTCTCTAGTGGAATAATTTCCATTGAGTATGTTCGGTCAAAAAAAAATATTGCGGATCCGCTAACAAAGGGTTTGACCAAAGAACAAGTGAGCAATTCATCAAGGGGAATGGGCTTGAAGCCTATACATTAAGAATCACAATAATGGCAATCCAAGCTAGTTGACTGGAGATCCCAAGATCTAGGTTCAAAAGGGACAACCGAATTGTGGGTGATTCAAGGGGAATCACTATGGAGATAAAATCTCGTTCTCATTCCTATGATGAGATAGTGATGCCTGCTGAATGAATCAGGATAAGCTTTGCTTTTAATGGTTCTCATAGCTTGACTTAGTTCGAGTGGGGTATTGCTGGATGCTCCTAATGAGAATCACCTGTATGAGTGTGAAGGGGGCACTTCTATGAGGATTTTAAGGCTAAATCTTCTAAAGCACTCATGAAAACCAGGTTTGTTCGGGGCCAAAATGAACAAAGTCATGAGAACCACAATGTGTTTGAGAAGTGATTGTGTGACTTCTATTGTCTTGGTTTACCAAACGGCTGAACAGTTCAAGACATCACGTTCACTGATTAGCCAGTAAATCCGATAGTCTTCACAAGGAAAGGTTCAAAGCCGAAAGCTACCTCTCCCCCATGCATGATCTTCTCAATATTTGCTTTGACAAGTTTTTTGCATAGTTTTTGCATACGTTATCCAGCCAATTCTCATTCATGTGGGGGATTGTTAGAAGTGGGTATACTAACCCATGTTAAAACCCACTTATATTGATGTGAATGAGTGAATTGGGTGAAGGATGAATAGTCCCACATCCACACCAAAGAGGAGTTGTGGATGGTATATAAGGTCCAAGGCTAAGAAGCACGGATACGAAAACGGCAACACGATACGACACGATACGGACACTGCGACACGCCATTTTTCCAAAAAGTAGGATACGACACGGCTAATAAAAAGTATTTATTATTATTTATAAAATATTATTATAAATTTACAATTCAAAAATTAGTTTTATTCATAATTTCTTATATTATGATTCTTATATTATAAAACACTGTTTTAATTTCTGGTATATTAATTGTCAATTCTTATATTATGAAACACTGTTTTAATTTCTGGTACATTAATAGTCAATGTGTTACAAGACAAGTTACTGGTACTGTGTTACAAGACATGTTACTGGTGACGAAAGCTTATGAAACACTGTTTTAATTTCTGGTACATTAATAGTCAATGTGTTACCAGACAAGTTACTGGTACTGTGTTACAAGACATGTTACTGGTGACGGTACTGTGTTACAAGACATGTTACTGGTGACGAAAACTGGGAGTGACAAGTATACGTCACTCCCAGCATACGTCGTGGTACTACATTGGTACTACATTGAGACTTGTGTAGGTAATCCATTCAAGTACTTGTTTTTCCTACTGTCCATTCCGTGTCCCGCCCGTGTCCATAGGTATCCTCTGTTTTTTTTTTTTAAAAGAAAAACCGGCACGGACACGCAGGCAGCCGTGTCGCCAGCGTATCCGTGTCGGATACGTGTCGGATACTCAGCCGTGTCCGTGCTTCATAGGTCCAAGGTTGGCCTTAGAAGTTAGGCCCAAGGGCCACCCCACTTTTGTGGGGGAGAGAGATGTTGGGCCCATGTCCATCCGGCCGGCTCGGCTCGGTTCGGTTCGGTTCGCACGCGCAGCCGGCCGAGCCAGGTCGGGTTGGGTTGGGTCAATAAAAAAATATTATTTGGGACAAATTCAATGGTTTGGTTTTCTAATTTATTTTGGTTCAACCAAAACGGGTCCGTTTTATTATGACCGTTAACGGACGGACGCGTCCGTTTAACGGGAAAGGGTTTCAACGAGCTTTAACTGGAAACGGTGTGTTTTCAACGGCCTTTAACGGGATTTCTATAAAGCTTGTAAAAACGGGTTTTTCTGTACGGATTTTCCCTGCACTTCTCCTTCTTCCTCTTATCATTTTGTGAAAGCATTACACATTCGTGGTTCGCTGCGCGTGCTATTTGGAGTGCTCCTACAGTACGTGGTTGATCGTCTTATCCTGGGAGGCAGACGCCCAAGAGTCCTAAGCACCGTAGGGAGGGCGAATTCTGTCTTAAAGACAAAGTGTTTCACTTGATTCGATCATAACGTTCTTCTAACGGATTTATTATCATCTTTGCAAAGGTACATGATATATGGAAAATATACACATTTTTATATGCCTTTCTACCTATTTGTTAGTCGTATTTTTAGTTAAAATAAGGATAATTAATGTTTATCTGTGTTAAGTGAGTAATTAGGAGTTTAATGAATAAATGCGCTTAATTGATTAATTTAGATGCGTTAATTGGGTTTAATGGATTTATAATTTATGATGCGTCTAAATTATATTTAACTATATTTATGCAGGTTGCAAAAGTCCTAAATCGCCAAAGAGAATGCACGTCAAATGGGTTCTGTGCTGAGATCGGAGATTGGACGCGCGAGATCGATACGACGGGTTTTAAGGAAGAAAAAGAAAAAAAAAGAAAAGAGAAAAGAACCGGAGGCGGCCGGTCTGGTTCTGGTCCGGTTCAAGTAAAAATAAAAAAAAAAGAAAGCGACCCGAGCCCGATGGCTCGGGCGCCTGGAAAAGAACGGAGGAAAGCAGAGCCTCGCTGGGAGGCTCTGTTCGAGCAGGGGGGGTGGAATAACGGCGGCCAGAGGCGGTGGGTCCTGCGCCGGCGATCACGGCGGCGAGGCTGACGAGCATGGCGGATGACGGCAGTGGAAAAGAAACCGAGGACGGGAGAAAAGTCCGGTGTAAACAGAAAAAGGAAGAAAAAAAGGGCCGCGATTGGGAAGTCGAAATTGGAAAGAACAGAGGTGTTCTTCGAATGGAAAGTTCGTCGATTGGGAAGGAAATTAGGGCTGGCCGGGATGTTATAAAGGAGCAAGCCGTGGTGGATCGAAAAGGGGACTGTTTTGAAAGAAATTCTGCTGCTCTGTTTTTCTGAGGGGTTCTGTCGAGGCCGGCAGCAGGAATCGGGAGAGATAGAAGTCTGGTTGTGGAAGAGGGTGGTGGCGGCCGTGGTGGGTTGAAGAAGGGGGTGTTCGGCTCTGTCGAGAAGGGCGGTTCAAAAGTGCTGTCGGCTGTGCTGTGCAGACAGGGGCCGTGCTGTTGGTGGGTGTGTTCGGTCTGTTCTGGGCCGTGGTGTGCAGGAAAGGGAGCTCTGTCTGTTCAAGAGCGGCTGTGTTGAGGAAGAAGGTGTCTGGTCGAAGAAGAGGTTGTCTGGAGAGGAAGACGGAGACTGGGTTCGGTTTTGAAGGGAGGTCGTGCTGTGGTCAGAGAGTGGTGGCGGCCGTTCTGCTCGAGAGAGAGAGCGGAGGCTTTAGGAACTGTGGCAGACGGAAGGGAGAGGCAGAGAGGGCTTGATTCTGGTGGCTGATTTGAGAACGGCAGAAAAGAGGAAGAACGAGTCTGTGTTGCTCGAGAGAGAGGCAGACCTGTTACTGAATTTTGCTGGCTGGACAAACGGGAGAGAGGAACTGCTGGGTTCACAGATTTGAGAAGTATTGATGCTGGAGAGAAAAGACTGAACTAGAAAAAAAAAGGGCTGCTTTGCTTTGGCTGGAATTGGGGACTGTCTACTCTGTTCGAGAGAAAGAGTAGAACGGTTGAGGCGTGCAGTTGAGAGACTGTTGCTGAAGGTGGAGGAAAGAGGAAAGCAGGACGGGATTACAGACAGACTGAAAGCAGAACACAGGATTTTTCTTTATGATTTTATCTTTCGTTTAGATAATTTCTGTGTTTTTAGTTTAGTTGAACAATTGATTGCTTAAAAAGAAAATAAAAATTAGAACTTTACATTTCATTATTACTTGCTACATACTCTAGAATTAGGTTGAATATCTTACTAAGTCTCTGAGGGATCGACCTCGTAGCCACTATTCTGCTATAGATTCGTGCGCTTGCGAGTATTATATTAAAATTTACATCAGTACACAAATCTATCATCCTTAAGACAGTAGCAGTAAGTAATTTTGATAATAGGATGTCCAAAGGGGAGGCTACCCCTCTTTTCCTTCTTTACCTCTTTTTTTTAAGTACCAAAACTGGCTTGGCCAAAGGCCTAAACAACTAATGAGAAACATGAAACAAAAGTGAGGTTCCAACGAGGGAGAGGCCACCCCTCTCCCCTTTCGGAATATCGCATGAACCTAGCAACGAGTTTACCTTCATTTAAAGAAGTAGGAACAAGGCTTTGCCCCCTCACAACTGTTGGAACAAAGGGCTAAAAAAACTTTAGAATACAACTACACGTCCGAAGCGCACGGATCGCACTTTCCTTGAAGCAAAAATTCTGGCCTTCTAGTGCATAGGCTCTTTGTGGAAAATCACTCTCGAGATAGAACGGACCACTCAAGAATGCTTAAGATGCACCTTCAATAAGCACTCTTTAGAACTAGAATTTTGTGACTTTTGTTGCACACAATGACTCAAGAGTGAGAGAGAGGGGGGGAGAGATTGGGTGTCTCTAACTAAGGGTCTAAGACCATTTATATAGGTGCCTTTCGAGCTTGAACTTATTCCTAGTTTGATGTATCGCTACTCTCATAAGTTCAAAGTTAACTATCTCTTGAACTTAGAACTTTAGAGAGAGCTTTGACACACCTAACACACAAAGTAGCACGTCCTTCCGAGTTCATCGGGGTAGCGCATTATGGTCATGTGCAAGTATCCTTTTCATGAGTTGCCTATCAGAGAACCAACCTAAGTTTTCCTTAACTGCGACCTCAGTAGCACTCACATAGGTGAAGATCTCCAAGGATATCTATCTAACATACCCCGCTATATAAGCCTTGATCTCATTAAGACTTTCGTCAACCTTTTTCATAAGTAGTAGTGTCACGCCCCAAATTTCCAACCCCGAAGTACGCGGAAGCGATAAGCCAATAAAGGTTATAGGGTAGAAAATCTGGGACAGACCGAATACTCGAATCATCACATGCCCATTTACATACATGGGTTTTGCAGGGTCGACATGACTTAAAGAAATATTCACGTACATGAGATATAAAATAACTAAGTAAAAGGACAAATGTCTTATTACAATAATTTAAGGGTTCTTACAAAAGCAAATAAATTAAAGGCACACAGGCCACAAAATAAACCAACATCCAACATAACTGAAAACAAAATAAACGTCGTCTACTCTTCAAATCCTTAAGATCACCAACCTTCACGCCGATAACGCTGATCACTTCTCTTTCGTCTTAATCCCTGCATCAGAAGATGCGTGAGTATTCCAAAGGAAATACTCAGCAGGATACTAGAAAAACTCACAAAGGAACTGGAATTAAAAAGACTTGACGATAAGAGGTCCAACAACATCGGACTAATACAAACAGGATTCACTTACCTGAAACTGACACATCACTCGAAACTCTTGCTGATCGAGGATGAACAAAAATCAAATTATCACTACGATTCCAGACTTCCAAAGAGTAAGGAGATAACCAAAATATCTGCTCTGGACAACCAAAGTGTCGGAGAAATCAATTTCTGCTCTCAGCTCTGTCCACTTCCCCTATGGACATCAATACCAGATCATAGAGGTTCTTCAGAGGAACCCGGCCATGCTTCTAGGGATGCTGGCCCCATCGGTGCTTACGGGCACAATGGACGGAGATTGCAGACCTTCCATAATGTCGTACAATCTAAAGCGCACGCGATTGCCGTCATCGACTGAACTACAGAGGTTCATAAATATCTGAGACCACCGTGGGTCTAGCTATGGCTCGTGAGCATACTATGATCCATTCTAAGAGTGTTCAACAAAACTCTTAGTGGAGAAACAATTTATGTAGAACTGGATCAGTCTAACCCTAATGAGGGTGTTCTCATGAAGAGACTCATAAAATCAATTTCGTAAATCAGACTCTCAAAGGAGTACACTGAAATTTTCAACATTCAGAAGGATTGACTCACAATAGTTAAATCAAGGAAGCTAATCTGTGCCTAAGCACGGGTTGACTCGAAACAGCAGCTCTTCAGTAGAGACGCGTCCAATACCTTTACCTTGCACTATTCCAATCAAGACCATCCCCGGTTCTCGAGACTCTGACAATGACGTATCTCATATAACTTAGTGGTAGGGTTTAAGAGGATAAACCCTAACCTTAAACCAAGGCTCAAAGGGGGAGGAGATGTACGGTGTTAGGAATCGTACGAGAAGACTCGGTGACCATGACGCTTGTATTAATTTGAGTTACCCATTACACAATACTAACACCATATAACTCTGGGTTTTTAATTAGTAATACCCTCCATGTGCTACATATATTATACGGTTTGACGTTGCATATAACTTATGCTATGGGAATGGACACTGTTATGTACACAACAGCCCCATTTCCGGATTTATCACCATCTGTACACAATTTGTTTGTCCATGAAATTTTTATTACAGACCGCCCTATGTCTGTAGATTATTACCCAATTTACGGCATAATTTTCTGAATTTTCTGTATTTAGTTATGTATTTTCTAACACAGTCTGTCAGTGCAGGATTATTCCTGGCCGAGAGTACTAAACCTTGAATTAATCCCATTTCCATGAGTTATTACTTGTTCTAACCCTAATCAGGGTCATCTAGACTTAATACAGTATCATCTAAGGCATTTATTAACTTCTGATCACTTTCTTAATTAGGCATTAAATTGCAAAACAATTCCTTATTAAACTGTTTTTACAATTTAGCCTTATTAGGTCATTAACCCCAAACTGGACAGCTTTTCTAGGACACTTCGGCTCCTGGTCAGACCTGGAAATTGAGGTCTTCGAGTTCCACAAGTCCTGACCCATAAGGGCTTATACTTTCAGGTTATAAATCTTCTTAATTATCTCCTTTAAAAAGACCGATTTGATATACTCAATCAAATTAGGTGCATATTGCTTAGAGTGGACAGCTTTTACAGGACACCTAACCAGACCACTCAAACTCTAATTTGACCTACTGGAACGTGCAAAACCAGCAAGCCTAACTCAAAAAGCTGGCTGCTTTTTAGGGTAAACATTGAGTTAAGATGTCTCTCTACGATTGCTTTATGTCATGGCATAGTATATCACCAAATCCGTTGATAACAATATGAAACTGGACAACTTTATGAAAACAGACCCTTAAGTCACTTGAAACAGAGAACGACATGCATTAATGGACAGCAGACGCATGGGAAAAGGGTAGCAAAAGAGTAGCATACAACAGGGATGTCTCGATTGGGTTATGCATGGAGATAGATATAATAGGAATCCATCGGTGCACATCATATAATAAACCAATCATACAAAATAAGACCACTAATTCCAGACAGCAAAGATCAGCAATATAACATATACCTCAGAGCACGAAACCACATGAAAAGCTCATGAGTATTGACATAAACATGTGTGAGAAAAAGAGCATCTTACTATGTTAAACTGATGCTAGTAGTACGTCACCCGGTTTGCACTAAATCTCGCTGCTTCGCGAACTCCACACGAACCAAAACACCACCTTTGCACAACGAAAAGAGGCTTACTGCTGGTTGGAAGAGGAGGGGAAGGACGTGATAGTGGAGAAGGGAATCACCAAAGGGGAAGAAGATCAGCCGGTTCCAAAAAGGGTGGTCGATCCTCTCTTGTATGGTTTAAATAAACCATGCCTTGTGATCCCCACCTTCACCTCATCCAAGGGCTATGGATTGCTCCAGCCCATCCAACACAGCCAGGACGTGATCCCCCAAACTGAATATTCAGTTTTGATCCCATTAAAGTAGGGATTTATCTCAACTTCCTTAGTTATCAAATCCTTTCCTAATTAGATGTCGATTCAAAAAGATTGAGTCAAACCCCAACTTGGCGCCATCCATAAACATGGAAGGCCAAGTCAGCCTTCCTAGGGCGTCCCAAATTGTCTCCCAAAGATTGTCCCAATTTGGCTAATTAAATATCTAGTTATAAGGAAAACAAAATAATCTTATACAATTTAGGGTTTTGGAAACCCAATCAATCTTCAAGTTTGGGATCCCATGACTAGGGCTAATTAGGTAGGATACGTCCTCCAAAGATCCCCCAAAATCAGCCCAAAAGGTTCCCCAACGGATTTGCCTTGAAAAACACAAAATTAACGGCGATCGATCTGTCCGTATACGCGATCGATCGTCCTGCGATCGATGCCTTACAAAAGCGATCGATCGGTCTGGCGAAAAAACTTTAAACTTTTAAATTAAATTTTAATGAAATTTCTAGAACTCAAATTACTCCCTTTGAGTAATAAAATTCCATTTTATTAATCTAAAATTTTCGGTCGCTACAAGTAGAGCACTCTCATCTCTGCACGGGAATGAGCATATATTTTTAAATAGTGCTCTTCCAAGTTACGCATTAACTTGTATTTTCCATTGAATCTTCGTTGTAGGATCTCCACTTTGATAGATTGGGTTACTAGTAATAATAACTTAAATTAGGCTTTCAACCCTATTCCCCTAGATGAGTTTTGAATTTGTCCTGCTGGCAATCCCTCTGTAAAGAAATCAACCAAATTATCTGCTGATTTTATAAAACTCAAGGTAATAATCCCAGTGGTGATCAACTTGTGCAAGATTTTATACCTGAGTTCTATATGCCTGAAGGACCTCTTATTATGATTCTTACTTCGTATCTTAGCCATTGCAACCTGGTTATCACAATGAATCATAATAGTTGGCATTGGTTTGTTCACTAAGGGTACTTAACCATTCAACCATTCCTCCAGTCTTATCTAGGGCTACTATCTCAGCATCCATAGTACGTAGACCTCATTACGATAGTTTGTTTCCAAGACTTCCATGCAACCGCCCCGCTACCTAAAGTGAATACATATCCACTTGTAGGTTCAGATTCTTCTAAATCTAAAATCCAACTTGCATCACTGTATCCTTCTAATATAGCTAGAAATCCTGAATAGTGTAAACTATAGGATATTGTTCCTTTCAGATATTTGAAGACTATTTCTATAGCGGTCCAGTGGGTCTAATTAGGTCTTTTAGTATATCTCCTTAGTCTTCCCACATCGTAGAATATGTCTGGTCTGGTATGCTACAATTAGCTAGATAGCTTAGACTTCCTATCAACTGTGAATATTTAAGTTGTGATATACTATCACCTTGGTTTTTGCTTAGTCTTACACTCGGATAATACGACGTATTGATAGACTTCTTATTGAAGTAACCATACTTCTTTAAGATTTTCTCCACATAGTGTGACTGATCCACAACTATTCCATTAGGAGTTCTTTCAATCTTTAGGCCCAGTATGACCTTAGCAAGACCTAAGTTTTTTATCTCAAAGTTCTTGTTAAGGAAGTCCTTAACCTTTTCAATTTCAGTAGAACTTTTTCCAAAGATTAAAATATCATCTACACATAAGCACAATATAACGTAGGAATCTTTAATCTGTTTACAATAAAGGCATTTATCAGATATACACGATATGAAGCCATTTGAATGTAAAACATTGTCGAACTTTTGGTGCCACTGCTTAGGAGCCTGCTTGAGACCATAGAGAGATTTTAGTAACTTACATACTTTCTTTTCTTGACCAGGTTCTACGAAATCTTTTGGTTGCTCCATGTAAATTTTCAACTTCAAATTCACCAAATGGATGTGAAAATGGCATTTTTAAATGGTGAAGCAAAATACATTTAGAAAACAACTACCCCGAAGCATGAGGATCGCACTTTCCTTAAAGCAAAAATTTCAGCCTTCTAGTGGACGGGCTCTTTGTAGAAAATCATTCTAGAGATACGACAGACCACTCAATAGTGCTTAAAATGCACATTCAATAAGCACTCTTTAGAACTGGAATTTTGTGACTCATGTGTTGTGTTCCCGCAGGGAACACGAACGAAATCAAACGCCATAGTAGAAAAAAGGGAAAAGAAAGGAAAAAGCTAGAAAGAAAAGATAACTTTGTTATTCCATACCCTAGAACAAGGAAGATGACCTCTTTATAAAGAGGGCACGCTTCCCAATATGGTAGGCCAGATCGTGGCTCGCTGATGGGCCACTAATTGGCACTGATTATTCTCTATCAGCCCGTTACCTAACAATTAGCCTAAACGGGTCTGATTACAATAAGATACATAATCAATCAAATATCCTAATGAAGTAATGCTGACGTGATGGGCTGTTGGGCTGCTGACGGGCCCACACTGGGCCTGGCCTGACGTTCACAACAATCCACCACGCTCCGCTGTTGCCTTGTCCTCAAGGCGACCAAGCAGGAATGCATCCCAGAAACTCATCCTGCCAATGACAACATATGTACGTGCATGCGCCGTTGGATGACAATGACCATAACGCTCCACAAGCCATGCTATGAGTCGATCCCACCTGAGTGCTTCTTTTCCAAGACCATGCAGGGCAAAACCACCAAGCATTGCGTTCCAAATATATAAATCTTTGCTTTCTGTCCTTGAAAATATAAAGTGGGCATACCTTGTTTTTATAAGGATCCCTCTTCAAGTTAAAGTAGCTCTCAGTTCTTAGTCTCAATATCATGTTCTCGGCAGAATGGAACCCACATGTTCGCAAAACTAGCAGCCTCAGTCATGGCTTCAAAAGTAGGAAATGCACCTCCATCATCTGAGACATAACAGGCCAGTTTCTCCACAAGATAGTCAGCAGTTGAGACAAATACATCTATCCCAGGAAGATCTGACTTTCCAGAGTGACTCTAAGGAGTCTCAAACTTCTCCGTCAGCACACCAAGGTTAGTAGAATGGTTGATTGGGCAAAGCTTGGGGAGTTGGTCAAGTAACCCAGAGAAGGCAACCCAGAGCTCACACACAACAGACATTCCCCACAGCCAGACTGCATCTTGTATTGTCCAGAATTCAATGCCCATAGCTGCAATGGGCTCCAAGTCAGGTTTGTGGAGGCGTAAAAAATATGCAGGGTATGTAGGGTTGGGTATCTTCCACGATATTAACAGTGCAAACAGAATGAGCTAAGGCAGCAACACGAGGAAAAACTCCATCAGCACCATTGACCCCATAACCCAAATTAGATGGTAATGGGAACAATGTTATCTTCCCCTTTAGCATAGTAGTTAACCCATAATCCAGCTCCGCCACAAGTTCTCCATGACCGAGTGTGAATTGTAGCGGCTGGTGCTTATCTCTGCTTGAAACAGATGTGCTCCCATCAAGCAAATAACCAAATATGCTGCGGATGAGGGCGGTGTAGGTGAGCATGCGATCCAGGACCTCCTCCCTCTTTGCGTCAACGGCAGCCACCGCAGCGACGGAGGGCAGCATTGAAGAACCCGGCATGGTTTTCAACTCTACCTGTTCAAAGGGATTTCGATGAGGAATTTCGTCGAACATGCAGCGGCCGTAGTTGTCCCTCGGGATTTTGGTGTTGTTGAGTGACTTGAAGGAGTCGACGGAGGGTGCTGGAGGCGGCGGAGGGATGTTCAACGGCGGCCTTGGTCTAGTGGAGTGAGGAAGGGTGCTAGAGTCGAAGAAAGACCCCGCTTTGTGGAAAGCGCAGACACGCTTGCGGTGGTTGCATCCACCGTTGGCGGAGATGAAAGCTGGGATCTTGATGGCGGAGGGAAGGTCGACGATGGCCTTAGTCTCGTGACCGACGGCGAGCTTCTCGGCAGACGCGACTGGCGGCGGCGGAACGATTGGCGAAGGAGGTGACCGGAATGCCTTCCATGCAGAACATGTGGGCGACGTCGGCGCGGCCTTCGGCCAGAGCTTGAGGGTTGTAGCCGTAGTCACCACGTTCCTGGCGGATGGCGTTGAGCCGCCTAGGGCATGGACGAAACGGACGATGTCGGGGCGAATTGAGGCCTTCATATCGTCGGTGAGTCCCTCTTTTTGTAGCAACCGTCGCCAATAAGGAACGCTGCGCCTCCATGCCCGGTCGTGTCCACATGTGCGGCGGCGCCGGTCGAAGGTGCGGAGACAATCGCGATGGTAGTGGAGGCGGCCGTAGTAGTGGTGGCGGAGGCCATGGCGGCCGCGGTGGAGACTGAGTTGGGCGGCGGTGCCGCGACGGCTGTAGCCCTTGGGCTGGATGAGCTTGAAGAGGACAGAGCCGCCGGTGAGGACGACAGGGCAATTTTTGGGTCTGAGCTCTAATCCCCTTTGCGTTTGGCACTGCAGAATGAGGACTTGGACTGTCAGGTCGCCTCAGCTCAGTGGATCGAGTCGATCCTTAGTGTCGGTGGAGGCAGAGGAGAAATCACCGATGGACGCGTGGGCGACGAAATCGGTGAGGCTGATGTGGCTGGCCGGGGGTCTTGGTGCAACGAGGTATGTGGGGGTCTCGGTGGAGAGGTGAAGAGCAGGGAAGGCATGGTAGAGACGATCGGGAGTCTCACTGCGAAGAGGGATGGGGAGGGTCTCGGATGAGAGATGGAGAGCAGGGGAAATAGGGGTAGGTGAGGGCGGAAGAAACGGATGTGTGGGGGAGGTGAGGGATGTCGCCGGGGCGGTGTGGATGCATCGATCGCCAGATGGAGGGAATGAAGAAAGAGATGGAGTCACCCTGGCCATATCCGCATAGAGCACTGGCGGCATGGCCTGCGCAGTGGCGGCAGGATTCGTGGCTTGTGCCATCGTGAGTTGAAGCAACTGAGCGAGCATAGATTGGATCTCTGTTATCTCCGTCTGGTGGGTGGCCTTTGGGCTGGCCGCGGTGGCCTTTGGAACGGCTCTAATACCAATGTTGTGTTCCCGCAGGGAACACGAACGAAATCAAACGCCATAGTAGAAAAAAGGTAAAAGAAAGGAGAAAGCTAGAAAGAAAAGACAACTTTGTTATTCCATACCCTAGAACAAGGAAGATGATCTCTTTATAAAGAGGGCGCGCTTCCCAATATGGTAGGTCAGATCGTGGCTCGCTGATGGGCCACTAATTGGCACTGATTATTCTCTATCAGCCTGTTACCTAACAATTAGCCTAAACGGGTCTGATTACAATAAGATACATAATCAATCAAATATCCTAATGAAGTAATGCTGACGTGATGGGCTGTTGGACTGCTAACGGGCCCACACTGGGCCTGGCCTGACGTTCACAACATCTTGTTGCACACAATGACTCAAGAGTGAGAGTGAGAGAGAGAGGGAGAGAAATTAGGTGTGTCCCTAACTAAGGATCTAAGACCCTTTATATAGACTTAGGATGTGATTGGGTAACTCCCATCACATTAAGCTAGTTCAAATTTGTTGTTATACTCTAATCAAATTGCTATTCAACATGGAGGTTTCACTTTGATGGGATAGTCAAAGTGAAACTCCCAAACCTTTAATGACTTAAATCTCTAAGGTTTTTTTTTCAAAAAATTAAATTAAAAAAAAACCAACAACTTCATTGTTAGAAGTTCCTACTTCTCCTCCATAGTCTGTCTTTGAGAATAGACTCTATACAAAGGAGTGGAATAGTGCGCAGACCTAGCAAAAGTTTGCTCTCATAAGGCAAAATCCACCCAGTCTCAAATAATAACTATGGCTTGAAATGTTGTGGCCCTATAAGCCAATAAATCTGACTCATTTTCAAAGGCAGCCAAGTTTTTTTGGATGGAGGGAGTAATTGATGGATAGTGTTTTGGAGATCATGTTGAGTGCAGACATATAAATACAAAGAAGGATTTTACTTGATTTACAATTTCGAGTTTGTCGCTGTAATAATGTAGAATCGTTTGTATGATAATGTAGAATTTGTCATTGTATTGTACTACCTGATTGACAATTATTATATATCTTCTACCCGATTGGTAATTTTCACTCACTCTCTCTCTCTGCTTGATACCAAAACGCCATATATCTTTACGCATTACTTTGTGATCATGTTGTCATCTTTATCCTCTTTACCAAGCCATATAGAAATGTAACTAAACCACGCCAGTTTTTTGTTACATGGCCAGTAGCCAATACATCTTTATGGATTTCATCTGAATCAATCCATAATGAAACGAATCAAAACCCAATCCAAACTGAAACCAAACTTAGACTTTGCGAGAATGTTTTTTTGTATGAATGGTTACAGTTCGCCGAGGCAGCATTATAAGTAGATGGGAGTCGCACATTGGGGATGCGCCACTCCTTTCTTTTCTTTTTTTATTGGAGGGGGGGAGGTGTGGGTCAAGAGTACATTTTCCATTATCAAATCCGAACAGCAGAAAACAAGGACACCTTCCAAGCTCAAGCTTTATTTATCGGTACGCAAGTCACGCATATGCCTATATCGATCTCTTGATGATCCTCGAGCAGAAAACAAGGACATCTCATATACTTGTCTCTTTATGTTCCTACCACATGGCCGATTATTGGAGGACTTGTTAGCATCTCTTCTTACTTCCATCAACTAACACTGCATTTGAACCAACCAAAACAGATTGATTTCAATCAGATTTATACGAAGACCAATTTGTGTGCTACTTACGAAAAATGAGAGAGAGAGAGAGACTTTTGCACTTAACATTAGATAGGTTTTTCTATATTACTTGGCCAATGAGCTCGGATTGCTATATTACCTGATTTTCCTGAGCTCATCCCATATAACCTAGTTTTGGCACCTTATCTTCCCATTTCTCATTTTGCCCTCCTAAACCCTAACCTTTTTTTTAATATTTTCCACTTCAACGAATCATATCCATGGAATTCCATATCGCCGATATATCGATATCGGGCCCCACCCGATAAAACGAGACGGACAAATATCGTTTTTTATTTTTTTTCAAATATCGCCGATATATCGGTTTTGGACCGATATATCGTTATTTTATAATAAAATAATATTTTCAGAAAAAAAAATTCGAAAAAAAAAATTTTTTTTTTAAAAAAAGGGGAAAAAAGTAACTTTCCCACTTGTTTCCCATCCTAATATGCATATTTTAAAATCTATGCTTTGTCTAAATTAGTATAACTCATTTTAGAAGCTAGATTATGAAATTATATGGTTAAAACTAGTTTTTGACTACCGATATTTTTTTACAAATATCTCCGATATATCTCCGATATTTTGTCTCTTAAGCCGACCGATACGATACCGATATTCGATACGGAATTCCATGATCATATCTCCTTCATTTCTAGTCCATTTTCACCAAATTTTTTTTCTTTCTTATTTTTAGTGCTCTTTCTTATAATAATGATTTCATAAGAATTTTGAGACAATATCTAAAAAAATACAGCAAAATCCACAATAAATAGCATGCGATGTCCTAACATAGTTTGGCTACCATGATGACATGAAAAAGGAGGAAAAATAAGGAACAACGAAATAAAAATGGGTGAAAACGGATGATAATGAGATAAATATGAATCATTGACTCGATGCGTATCTTCGATTACACAATAGTTTTTTTTGGGACAAGCTTTAACGATTCATCTCTCTCATTTATGATCTGTCTTCGCCCACTTTTTTCATTCTTCCTTATTTTTAATGCACTTTCTTGTCATGATGATAGCCTAACTATGTTGACACACCGCATGCTATTTATCGTGGATTTTGCTGTATTTTTTTATATTATCTCAAAATCCTTGTGATATCAACATGATAAGAAATAGCACTAAAAATAAAAAATAGACGAAAATGGATAGAGATATGAATCATTAAAACTTGTCTAAAAAAAGCTATCGTGTAATCTCGTGTCTTCGAGTACACAATAGCCATCTTAGTGGGACAAACTTCACCAATTCATATATTTCTCATTTCTGATCCGTTTTTACCTATTTTTTTCATTCTTCCTTATTATGGATTTTATTGTATTTTTTAGATATTATCTCAAGATCATTAGGATATCATCATGACAAGAAAGGACACTAAAAATAAGGAAGAACGAAAAAATGGGCAAAACAGATAAGAAATTAAGGAGATATACACGATAGCCATTTTAGTGGAAAAAACTTCAACGATTTATATCTCATTTTTTATCCATTTTCAACAAAAAATTTATTCTTCCTTATTTTTAATGTTCTTTCTTATAATGATGATATCATAAGGATGTTGATATCATAAGGATATTGACACACCGAACCCTATTTATCGTGGCTTTTGCTATATTTTTTTAGATATTATTTCAAGATCATAATGATATCGTCATGATAAGAAAGAACACTAAAAATAAGGAAGAACGAAAAAAATGAGAAAAAATGGATCGAAAATGGAGATATAATTCGTTGAAATATGTTCCACTAAAATGGGCGATTACACGATAGCAATCGAATACACGAACCCGATTAAACCCGATTATGTACTATCACTATAGCAATCGAATACACGATAGCCCTGGCTAATCGAATACATGAGAACACTAAATTGGGCGTTGAGTTTTCTAACTCAACCCGATTCTATACTATCATCGACATTTGACCCATCAATATGTCCTGGTGTCGATCTCACTTTGTCAATGGTTTAAATTCAACAATACCATCGACACTGATCTCATGGACTCTTTCATTTGCCAATGCCACTTTGTAAATTGTTCTAATTTTATACACCTTCAATATTTTATTTTTTGACAACTTTAATCCCATAGCTTACTTTTTATTTAGTGTTGTTATAGAGATTGTCAGCTAACTCGTTATACAGATTGTCAGCTAACTCCGGCAACGTGACGTCCCCCCCCCCCCACAGAGACAGGTTGCAACGTCGCTAGAGAGGCTGTTGGGGCCAAAAGATGTTATCTTTATGGCCACGTTGCAACCTCAGTTGTCGTCTGCTTTGGCCATGCCCCACCTCGATGACTGGATCTGGTATTCTGGTCTGCTGTTACTCATTGCAACTGGGCCAAAGCAGACCATGTTGGCTTGCCTATCGTCAATTGCAAAACAACTTGTTCCTTGTCATGCACATTCTGAAATGGGCCCAAACAAGATACGTGTCATTCTGTAATTGGTGTCGTGTCTATTCTAAGAAGAACTGAACACATGCATCCTGAAGCCATGTCCGAAACTTAAAATTGTCTCCCTCTTTTTTATTTTATATTATGTAGGACATTCGTTTAACCTAGTAAAGGTTATACAGCAATTGCTCGCTACAAAGTTTAAGGATTGCGAAAAACCATACATATATATGCATACACCTTAAAATTATCTACCTTTTATTAATACTGTGGGGATGGATGTACGGGTCTGGTGAGTACAGGGGTAGATGTAAATATTTATGGGGCCGTTTGGGGCGTGATTAAAAGCAAAACATTACTACACTGTAGCATCCATATTTTTTTTCTATCTAGTTGAAACAACTCAGGTGTCGTGTTTCGGCTGGATAGGGAAAAAAATATGGATGCTACAGTGGATCAGAAAAATCCGCTGTGGATATTTGCTTATAATCACGCCCCAAACGGCCCCTAAGAAGAACTGAAAGTAATTTTTTTTTAGGAATTTATATAATAAATTATAAAAAAATAAAAAATGATACACTGTAAAAAATATTTACCGAAGAGGCTATCTGACAAGCCACGAAAGGCGTTGGCTGAACTGACGTCTTTTTAGTTAAAGAAAGGCATCGGTTGAACTGACATCTTTATCGTGGCTTGTCGGATAACCTATTCAGTAAATATTTTCTACCGTGCATCAATTTTTATTTTTTTTTAAATTTATTATATAAATTCCTCAAAAAAAATAATACTTTCAGTTCTTCTTAAATATTTACATCTACCCTCGTACTCACCGGATGCGTACATCCATCCCCACAACTGACGCCTTTCTTTGTAACTGAAAGGCGTCAGTTATTTCTTATTACCCCCTTACCATGCTACGAAATCTTAACTTATTTTTTACACTCGATAATACAATAAACAAATACATAACATAAAATATAACATTAAATTTACACAAACAAATTAATGCATGCATCTATTACAAAGTTATAGAAAGTATTATAAATTTACTTATAAAATTACAAGTGTTCAATCAACTCTCCTCAACCTATTCCTACCCCGTCCTCGTGCTCGAGCTGGAATATGCTCAGGTTCAACGTCAGGTATAGCATCTGACGTCGAAGGTGCCTGAGAAATGCATGCTATCGCCGAGTATATACTTTCAAATAAAGAGGCCTCTCAACTTGATCGAGCGGGACATCTGGAACAGCTGCACGCTCAGTCTCATGGGGTATATGGAACAACATGTATGCATGAGATGGTACTTGAGACTTATCATGCCACACGTGCATGAAACGGAGATGTTATATCAACTGAGGGGCGACATTGAGCGGGCATTGGTGAGCATCTTTGACTTCAGGCTAGCTGTGAAAAAAAAAATGCAAGGGCTTGAAAGTGGTTGAACAGGAAAGGCGTCAGTTTCTTTTAACTAAAAAGGCATCGGTCCTAGGCCGGTTTTTTTTAAAAAAATATCTGTCACATAGCCTGTTCGGTAAATATTTTCTACAATGCGTAATTTTTGAATTTTTTTTGTGATTTATTATATAAATTTCCCTTTTTTTCTAAAGCTTGAGAAACAAGTTTTTTTTAGGGGAAATTATTTAATAAATCATAAAAAAAATTCCAAAATGATGTATTGTAGCAAAATTTTCCCAAAATGGTGTTCTGACAAGCCACGCAGGTGCCCGCATGGCGTGGGCACCTGCGTGGCTTTTTTTTTAAAACCAAACCGAAAGGCGTCGGTTCGACGCCTGCCTTATCATTTTTCGTCCCATTTTAAACAGGCAGTCACTTCAACGATACATATCTCTCTCATTTCTAACCCGTTTTGCCCGTTTTTTCTTTATTCTTCCTTATTTTTAGTTCTCTTTCTAGTCATTATGATATCACAAAGATGTTGAGCCATCACATACCATTTATCGTAGTTTTTATAGTATTTTTTTTTTATAAATAGTATGCGATGGATCAACATCTTTGGGATATCATTATGACCAGAAAGAGCACTAAAAATAAGGAAGAATAAAAAAATGGGCAAAAATAGATAAAGAGTGAGAGAGATATGCATCATTGAAGTTATCACCCCTTTAAAATAGACAGATTTGTTTTAGTGGGACAAATTTCAACGATGCATATCTCTCATTTTTAATCCGTTTTCACCATTTTTTTTCATTCTTCCTTATTTTTAGTGCTCTTTCTGATCATAATGAGATCACAAAGATGTTGATCCATCGCATGCTATTTATCGAAAAAATACTGTAAAAACTATGATAAATAGTATGTGATGACTCAACATCTTTGTGATATCACAATGACTAGAAAGAGAACTAAAAATAAAGAAAAATGAAAAAAAATGGGCGAAAACGGGTTAGAAATGAGAGAGATATATATCATTGAAGTGACTGCCTGTTTAAAATGGGACAAAAAATGATAACCGACACCTTAAGAGAGAGGCATCAGCGCCTTTCGATTTGGTTTTTAAAAAAAAGCCACACAAGAGCTCGTGCCACCTGGGCGCCTGCGTGGCTTGTCAGAACACTATTTTGGGGAAATTTTGCTACAGTACGTCATTTTAAATTTTTTTGATGATTTATTAAATAATTTCCCCTAAAAAAAACTTGTTTCTCAGGCTTTAGAAAAAAAAAGGAAATTTATATAATAAATCACAAAAAAATTCGAAAATTACGCATTGTTGAAAATATTTACCGAACAGGCTATCTGACAGTTATCTTTTAAAAAAAATCGGCCCAGGACCGACGCCTTTTTAGTTAAAAAGAAACTGACGTTTTTCCTGTTCAACCACTTTCAAGCCCTTGCATTTGTTTTTATAGCTAGCCTGAAGTCAAAGATGCTCACCATGCCCGCTCAATGTCGCCCCTCGGTTGATATAACATCTCCGCCTCATGCACGGGTGGCATGATAAGTCTCATCATAATCCTCAAGTACCATCTCATGCATACATGTTATTCTATATACCCCATGAGACTGAGCGTGCAGTTATTTCAGATGCCCCGCTCGATCAAGTTGAGAGGCTTCTTTATTTGAAAGTATATACCCCACGACAGCTTGCACTTCGTACTCACGTCGGCACCTTAGACGTGAGAACACCATTTCGGGAAAATTTTGCTACACTACGTCATTTTGGATTTTTTTTGGATGATTTATTAAATAATTTCCCCTTTTTAATTTTTCGTTTCGGAAAGAAAAAGGGACTTTAAATTCAAAAGAGGGGTGGTAAAATTAAATAGTGCTCTCTTCTTCGTCATCGGCATGGAGATCTCATCGCCGTCAATCAGTCGCGAGCACAAGGAAATCTACCAGGGCTGGTTTTCTTATGCTGATTCAGGTCTGCCTGCGCTCCTTAGATCTCTCGCTCTCGATTTGAATCATCGTTTCGTGCCCTTTCGTCCCTGGCAAACTATTCACATGATGATAGCTTGTCCTCTGCAGATGGAGATGGTCGGATCACAGGGGCTGATGCGACCAAATTCTTCGGCATGTCTAACTTATCGCGTCCGGAGCTTAAGCAGGTTCTGTTCCTTCTTACTCACCTTCGTCGCTGCTTTTCTTTTTTCTTTTTATCTTTTTGTTGCTATTATTGCCGTTTCTCGAGTAGTACTTAGGGTTTGTGGTGGACATCTCCGAGGAAGAATCACGGACTTCTGGAACTCTAGTGGCTAATTGTCGTGGCCATTTAAGGGGTTTTGCCTGTGTCCATTTCCTGTCATGTCTTTCCTTTCCTACCAGCTTTCTGCCGTGCATTTTTCGTCAAGGATTCCTGCCCACTGCCATTTCCATTGCCATTGCCGTTGTTTATATCTTTCCCAATTGTCCTCCTCCTGGCCGCATGTTACTTCTTACCGAATGCCTAGGCCTGGTTGACTTTCCTGTTACTTCATCGTTTGTTTCCTAATTAAAAGTTGGATTGCGGTTATTGTTGAATTCCTTATTTCCATAATCGCAACGACTTATAACATTGTTGAGCTGTTATTTTTTTAATGTTATTTTTCCTTTTCTTGAGATTTTCATACGAAAGCCTTATGTTTCAATGAATCATTGCTAAGGTCTGGGCGATTGCAGACTCGAAGAGGCAAGGCTATCTCAGTTTCAAAGAATTTGTTACTGCAATGCAGGTGTGGTCCTGCAGTAGTTTTTCTTACGCCCTGCTTCTTTTATTGTGTACTTTGATACTTTGATAGACAATCTCTTTTACTTATATCTGAGCACTTTTAGCTGGTGTCTTTGGCACAAGGAGGACGTGATATCACTCCAGATGTCCTTACACATTCAGGTAAGATCTGATAATTTGCTCTTTTTTAATTGTAAGTATATCTACATATGTTTAGTTCATATATGCTTATCCAACTGCTGATGTGGAATAATGGTTCTTTTGGCACTAGATTTAGAGACTTTGAAGCCTCCAACAATGGAAGGCTTGGATGCATTATTAGCAGTAAGTACGCTGACATTAATTACTATATTTGCCCTGTGCTTTCGTATTTGTCCTATTCATTCTAACTTCATATCCCCGACATTGCAGAAGAGCAAGCGTTCACCAATAAAAACTGACTATGAAGTTAATGGTGAGTAGGCTTAATTGGTCTTCTTGTTGAGGTAGACTAGGCATTCAAAATTCTATTGTTAATATGAAATTGGTGTCTGCTTTTAATGCAGGAAATCCTAAGTACCAATCACAAACACCACAATGGTTTACATCCAAATCAACAAAAAGGGTATTTCCTTCTATGATGTGTCCTTCCTTTTGGCACGAGTTTAAAGATGGTGCAATTTTTAGAACCTACTATACTTTTTTCTTCATTTTTCCTCTAAATTCTTTTCATTCCTTGCTTTGTCTGGTTGTCATTTTCTTAAGTACTCCCTCGATTCCTTATTAATAGATCCATTTGGGAAAAAAAAATTGTCCAATATTAATAGCTCCAGACCATCATGTTACCAGCTTTGTGATGGAAGATGGCTATATTAATATTTCATGTGCAACCATCATGTCGTGAAGCCAATCCACATATTTGGAAAGGTGCATGATGAATATGATGATGTTGAATCTTCTTATCATCGTCCCCTCTTCAGAGGGTTGCGTTTGGAAGGGCATCCGGCGTAAAAACTTGCCACTATGCTTCTTTGTATGGATTTTGTACCATTTTGATTCCGATAAGAGTCAAATGCAGTACATAATCCATGCCGCCGACCCCAGATAGTTGGGAAAGGCGTATGATGATTATGATGACGATGATTAATAGCTCCCGACCCTCTCTTTCTGCTCCCTCAAAGCCTCCTCTTATGCTTCCCTGAACTATTTAAGCTTTTTACCTTTTGCATTATGGGAGTAGTGTAAGATGAGCTTTTATATAGAAAAGGGACTCTTATATCTCTTATATGTTATGATTATTTTCGTATTTCCATTATTTACTTACAAACCTGCTGCTCACAGGTATCACTCAGCTCTGTTACATCAATTGTTGATGGTTTGAAGCGGCTGTACATTGAAAAGCTAAAACCATTGGAAGTTACTTATCGTTTCAATGATTTTGTTTCTCCATTATTGGTAAGCAGAATGTCTCTACATTGTAAATTACTATCTATTTATGGAAATTCTGCTCCAAGTTTTGTTTTGATAAAATTGTTGATTCAATTTTGATTACAAGTTTCAGAAAATGCTCATACAATTTTAGATAAATTATGGCTTTGGGTCTTTGTTGGTGGTGTAGACAAATAGTGATTTTGATGCCAAGCCAATGGTAATGCTCCTGGGCCAGTATTCCACGGGAAAAACAACATTTATTAAACATCTGCTAAATACCAATTATCCAGGTGATATTATGACTTTTTAACTCTTTCTCAAAATATCAAGCACAAATAAGAGTGGAAGAAATGACATAGATTTTGATGGTTTTTGTTTGCCCGTGCAGGTGCTCATATTGGTCCAGAACCTACGACGGACAGATTTGTTGTTGTTATGGTATAATTAAAATATAACACCAGTCCCATAATCTACTCTAAACTTGGATATTTCCAAGCTGTGTTTTGAGTGTCATCTTCTTTCAGTAATTGTTTAAGCTTGAATGAACCAGATTGGCAGTAGTATATAGGACCATATTTTTTTATACCTTATTCCATTTTTTATTTGTTATATCAGTCTGGCCCTGATGAAAGGAGCATTCCTGGGAACACTATTGCAGTACAAGCGGATATGCCATTCAGTGGCCTGACCACTTTTGGAACTGCATTTTTGTCAAAATTCCAGTGCTCACAAATGCCACATCCGGTGTGTTTGTATATTTAGTGTAGATAAGACTATAAATTTCTATAGGTTATATGTTTTTGGTGCTTCTCTGTTTTATATGCAAACTGACATTTTGCTTATAATATCCAAGCTGCTAGAGCATATTACATTTGTCGATACTCCAGGAGTGCTTTCAGGGGAAAAGCAGAGAACGCAACGCAGTTATGATTTTACTGGTGTCACATCATGGTTTGCGACAAAATGTGATCTAATTCTTCTTTTATTCGATCCTCATAAGCTTGATATTAGTGATGAGTTTAAGCGGGTTATCGGATCATTACGGGGTCACGATGACAAAATCAGAGTTGTTTTGAACAAGGCAGACCAAGTCGACACACAACAAGTAAGAAATCTGGGGGTACTTTGAAATGATTTTGGTTCCAGAAAGGGCTTTTAGTAATATTCAATCTGATATTTTAACTATATAACCTGTCTTTTGTATACACGTAAAACTGTCAATTGTCTTTTTGGTACAATGTGAAGCTGTCATCTGAAATACCTAAGAAGATGGACTATCTCATGTGCTGACGGAAATTTAGAAAATTTTATTCTTGGATTAAAAAATTTGACAGATATAGTGAGTTTTAGTGTACATCTACCTAGTCTACTGTTGACCTCTTTAAATTAAACTGAAGAATCTACATGGACATATCTACTCTGTATCAATATATAGTGGCATTAAACATATTTCTTCTGTACCACATTTTACAGTTTCTTCTTCTTGGTAGTGTGTTATGTTCTAATCATGTTGCCATTATACTGCAGTTGATGAGAGTTTATGGTGCATTGATGTGGTCTCTAGGGAAAGTCCTGAATACTCCTGAAGTGATGCGTGTTTATATTGGGTAAAAGTTGCCATTATGTTTTATTTCTTTACTGATTGGAAAGTTTTTTCTAGTTTTTTATCGTTTGACAGTTTGGTTTTACCTTATTACCAATTCAAGATCAGCTAGTCGAAGAGTTGAGTAGATTGATGTAAGGAGACAAGTTCAATTTATCTTTGATAATCTTATTTCTCTAGTCAAGATTCAATATTTAGCAGTTACCTTAGTATATAAGCGGCTTGTGGAGAGTTGAGAGAAGTTTTAGGAGATAGAACCGAGTTAGTGATAAGAAGAATAAACTCTAATTGTTAATATATAAGTGGGGCTTCCAATTGAATTTGAGTGACAAATGTGGCTGACATAAATATTTGGGAGGGGGGCAGTCAGCCCTCATATGTCGGCCCTGCATGATTGGCAAGTGGATGCACGTGTGTGAACACTTCGATGCAAGTGTCATGAAGTGTATCGATATGTAGGAGGGTTAGACGTTGCAAGAGGGCTTTCAGGTACATGGATGGATACGGGAGGCATTTGCTTGTGTTTCTGTTTGAAGATTCAGCATCAAAAGACCAAGATGAGGCAACCAGAAGGAAGCCAGCTTAATGGACTATATATAGGCACATATGGTTTTTCAGCAGGCCCTTGTGCCATATAGCAGTTATGGTGCTGGCTGGAATCACTTTGCCAGGTGTGGGTGACATATGCATTCTAGGGAAGGAAAGCAAATTGCTATGTGCACCTAGCGCGACCGTATAAGTGAGCACAGTAAGTGGTGCTGATGTCAGCATGCCAGCATGCTCATATATCCCAATTTGGCTGCCATTCCCACAGAGAGTCCTTTTCCCCTCCCACAGAGAGTCCTTTTCCCCTATGCCATATACAGGAAGGTTTGCAGCCTGCAGTGATGCAGGCAGCCAGACATGGGCATGGTAGGCATTTGCATAGGACACGTGCAACTATGAGATGCAGTTGGCTCTTATTAAATAAGCATGCGCAATTGCATGCAGGCATGGTTAGATGCTGCTAGAATCTTAATGAAGGGGAGTGTCTGTAGTTCAAATTTATGGTGCTTCTGTACTTCAGACGAGGGGTGCCTTGGTAATTAGAATGTGGGAAAAAGTCATAGAAATTAAAAGCATGAAGGTTGTTATAGTCAAGCTTTTGTAGCAGCCACCCATTTTCCACTTGCACTCAATTGTGAGCTACTTTTAACAATATGGTGCTCTAATAAAAAATGGGTTATAAGTTGTACAATAATGATATTATACATGGATACAGCCAAAATTTATAATACTCCCGCCATCCAATAAAGCCTGTCTGCATTTGAAAATGAGTTAAATAAGAGTTTTTAGTCATGAGGTTGCAAAGTCATCCATCTAATAATGGACCTTTTTTTAATGCAGACATGCTATATTGGGTGGAGGAAGTAGAGTACTAGAGGAAAATTTTAAAATGCTCTCTCTATGCAAAATCTTTTGAGTAATGCTAAGCTCTCTAGCAGACGGGAAAGCATGCAGCACTCTTGCAGAGCGCAGGCTCCATGTTGGAACAGGCCCATGCATAAGGGCCCGCATATCATTGCTAGTGTACTGCATGCGGTCCAGTTTTTGGGCAGGTTTAGCATTTTTATTTTTTGGTTAATATGAAACTGTCTACAGTGAATGGCTTTGCATTTTCCTTCGGGGGCTTATTTAAGTTCCTTTGAAGTTAACTCTTGAAAGTGAATCTGCAGATCTTTCAATGACAAACCTTTTGATGAAGCTGTTGTTGGTCCTATTGGAAAGGAATTATTTGAGAGAGAACAAGAAGACCTTCTTTCTGATCTTAAAGATATTCCCAAGAAGGCCTGTGATCGCCGAGTATGTAAAAGTTATTATTAGCAAGTTGCAAATGCTTTATCATTTCCAGCTAAACTAAAGTCAATTAAATTGATGACAGATAAATGAATTTGTAAAGCGTGCAAGAGCTGCCAAGATTCATTCTTACATTATCAGCCATCTCAAGAAAGAGATGCCTTCAATGATGGGCAAGGCTAAGGCTCAGCAAAGACTCATTGATAATCTAGAGGATGAATTTGCTAAGGTGAAGACTTTGTATTTTTTCGCATGTGTTATTTTTACTCTATTTTTTCCCTTAAATAATGATTAACATAAGAGCTTTGTCTAGAAAGTATAGTACGGTTTTAACTATTTTAGCAATCAAAATATATGTCAAAAATTGTTGATCTGAATATCATAAAAATGTTCAATACGCTAATTGTGAGACAAATGCAGAATGAGTGTTTTGGTAAATATTGAGCAATCTATATGTGAATGGATGAAGCAAACATGTGTTCTACAGTTTTTGAAAAAGGACAAGTCCCCTTTAATTTCTGTCTGACATATATACGTCTTAAAGCATTCTTTTGGTCTTGGATCCCTAGTGAAATTAGGGGCAAGTAGATAATTGTCTTAATAATTACAATCTGAACATGAACTTATTGCCAAACTATGATGATCTGCTAATTTACGAAGTGTCCTCATATATGATGAAGTTATTATTTACAATAACTTTAAGAAACACTATACTCTTTTCTTGGATCCTAAATGAAATCGCAGGCCAGTTGATATATCGCTCTATTTGGTTTAGTATGAAGTTGTTTATAAGCCTAATTATGAGCTTATATATATGGCAAAACAAAATCTATACTGAAAATTGTTCAAATTCTCTCTCACCAGTGATTTTTAAATCAGTGCTTCTGACAGACCTTATTTCACTCACCAACCCACTTTCCGGTATATGTGGAAGATAAAATATCTTGCAAATATATTTACGTATGGAAAAAGTCAAATAGGAGCCTGGGCTCACCCACATGTGAGCTAAGATGATGTGGGCTGTTGGATTTAGATCTGACGGCGCACAGGGCAGGCAATGATTCAAACCTGCCTGGTCCTTGTATTAAAGCCTGTCGGCCGATAAAAAACAGACGGCCGATTGTATTGGCTCACGCAAACCTGCATGGGCCTGGGCTCAAGTAAATGGGACTCTACGCATATATACCAAAAAATTATGTTATTTTATATGCTGGAAGATCCAAATTGCCTTTAGCATCTCTGAAGATATAACTAGAAAATTCTTGAATAGATTTTGCTTTATATCCAATGAATTTGTGGTTAGCATACAGAGTACCTAATGTTGGTCTGCCTAAGCGTATGCATTCGTGAATTATATGCTTTCTCTTTTGTTTCGACTGCATCAACTTCAACTGTACGGGTCTTATTTTCGTTACTCCTTGATAAGGATTTTCTTTTTCTTTTTTCTTTTTGCTTTTTATTTTTTGTTTTGTACTACAGTATCGTTACATGGCCCTACTCCATATGTTTTTTAAAATGCCCTAAAGGCAATTTGTTTTTATAGCGTACTTTTCCTAATGTAAAAGCACTAAACACTTGGCTTTTTAATTTGTTTAAGACGAAATGTTCATTGGATTGATAAGTTCGTGTCTGAGTTATGGATGTATAGACTGACTTTGGAAAGTTGTAAATGTTTCTCCTTTGTTCTTGGTGGACTGGGGGCAGAGGTTAGAAATTGTCAGTTGGCTGCTATTGTATTCATGATCAAGTAAAAATAAAATAAAGAAATTAGAGACAAAAGAACGTATTGGCTTTCTGTTCAACGAGAGAGCCATCTTTTCCTTTACTGACTTGTATACTTTTTTTATGTATCTTATACTTGTTTTTTTTTAATTACTACTATACGAGAAAGTGGATTTCAAACGAGGAGAGTAAGGGCCCGTTTGGTAGCATTAAAAGAAGCTGGATTCTTTGGGAAATTTGGATTCACTTCTCACAGCATTTGCTGTAATTTCCAAAAAAAGACGGGCATTTATAAAAAAAAAATATGGTTTCATGATGAGATGCTGTTTTTTGTTATTAATACCCGTCTTTTTGTGAAAATTATAAATCCTACCACCAAACCCTAAATTCTTTCTTAGAAGTGGATTCTTCCCAACCAAACACCTTAAAATGAAAACGTAGCTTCATCTTTAAAATCTGGATTTCCTACTCCTAAAAGCCTTAACCAAACGGGCCCTAAGAATCCGAGCTCAGATTTTGGTGTAACTTCTCTTCATTGATGAAACAGGTTCAGAGGGAGTTCCATTTACCAGGAGGGGATTTTCCAAACGTTGAGCATTTCAGGGATGTCTTGAATGGTTACAGCATTGACAAGTTTGAGAAGTTGAAACAAAAAATGATACAAGCTGTTGATGATATGCTTGGATATGACATTCCTGAGCTTCTCAAGAACTTTAGAAATCCTTACGAATAATCAGAGTCTGGATAGAATGTAGGATGATTGCTTATCGGCATGTGGCGTACGTGCTCTGTTTGCTCTATGCTGAGAAACCATTTTCTATATGACAGGAAAGGAAGAAAGCCTGCTTTCATTACTTGTCTATATTTGGCCTCAAGATAGTTTCAGTTAAATAATTTTATGGAATTTGTTGAGTTAAATTGTTTTTTAGTACAAGAATTTTATCTGAATTATCCAAGAAAACGAGTATTCATTTGGGTATTGATGCTGTACATTCGCTAGTGCTTACAATCAGTTTGGCCACCACTGGTTGGATGGTATTGTGTACCACTCATGGAACTTTGTCTCAGTTTTGATATAACTTATCGATGACAACTCATATCGTCACGCACCGATGATGTGTTGGCTACATAATGAAATGGCCATGGAACTATCTAATAATCCCTCCGTTCAAGATTCCCGTCTGAATTAGAGAACCAAAATTTTGGTTTTCTAATCTAGATGGATTTTTGAGTTTTTTCTATATTATCTGGCGTCATTACCCATTTTCCCATATTACTTAGATTTTTTACTTAAATGCCATATCACCTGGAAATGGGACTTAAATTTTTCAAAATGCCCTTCTTCCTAAAATGTTTCTTTCTTCTCAAAATTAGCGATTTACGGGAGCATCCAGTTAGGGAAGAAGACATTCCGGCGACACCACTGGCGCTGTCTAACCCATAAAAAATAAAATTTCATGTCGAAAAATAGTAAAATCAGCAGGAAAGACGAGAAAAAAATCTATGATGAAGGGATTTTGATGTAAGAGTAGCGGGGAAGCCCGCCCAATTACAAAAATTGAAATCTACATGTAAAGAAACACATATAAAGATTACTCATTAGTGGTCGATCGCTCGTGGATATCAAATAAGATGATAGAAAATGGCAAAAATATAAAATACTCGTCGGCGAGTGACACGTTTAATTTATATAACTTTATGTGATCTTAATAAAATAGAAGAGGAGGAAAAATAAGGAAGAACGAAAAATAAGGCCAAAACGGATAAAAATGAGCGAGTTATGACATTTTGAAGATCGTCGTAAAATCGTGTGTTCGAATACAGGACCCCAATGGAGTCGTGTCTTGAGTGACATGACTCTATTCAGGTTGTGTGCTCAAAGACATGACCTCAAATGGGGTCGTGTATTCGAACACACGATTTTACGGCAATATTCAAAATTTCATAACGCGCTCATTTTTATCTTTGCCCTTGTTTTTTGCGTTCTTCCTTATTTTTCCTCCTCTTCTACCTCATGAAGATATATTAGGATGAAAAAATAAGAAGAGAGAAGAAAGTGGAAGCTTTTCGGCAAAGATCCGAACGTCGCGACGATCTAGACCAACGTCGATGACTGCCCATGCCCCAAAAAAAAGCTATGATCAAGAAATTTTGATGTAAGGGAGCAGGGAAGGCCGTCCTACTATAAAAGGTGAGATCTATATGTAAAAAAACACATATAAAGGCCACCCATTGGTGCTCGACCGCTCGTGGACATCAAATAAAAGGATAAAACTGACAAAAACGTGAAATACCCGTCGTTGAGCGACAAGTTCAATTTATATATCTTTCTGTGATCCTAATGAAATGGAAGAGGAAAAATGGGGTCGTGTGCTCGAAGAGTATTCGAACACGATTTTATGACAATCTTCAAAATGTTATAACATGCTCATTTTTTATACATTTTGGCCTTTTTTCTTTGTTCTTCCTTATTTTTCCTCCTCTTCCATTACATTAGGATCACAGAAAGATATATAAATTAAACGTGTCGCTTTCCGATGAATATTTCACGCTTTTGCCAATTTTTATCCTCTTATTTGATGTCCACGAGTGGTCGAGCACCAATGAGTGACCTTTATATGTATTTCTTTACATGTAGATCTAAATTTTTGTAGTTGGGCGGGCTTCCCCAGTACTCTTATATCAAAATCCCTTCATCATAGATTTTTTCTTGTCTTTCCCACTGATTTTGCTGTTTTATGGCATTAAATTTTTTTTTTCCGAATTGGACGACACTGGCAGTGTTTTGAACCGCGATGATGGACGGAGCTTCGCCGGTATGTCTTCTTCCCCAACTGAATGCTCCCGTAAATCGCTAATTTTAGGTAGAAAGAAGACTTAAGTTATATTTTGGGAAGAATGACATTTTGGATAGTTTTTAAGTAATATAGAAGGAACAAAGGGATTCCAAGTAATATGAGATACTGCTTAGTAGCGCTAGGTAATATGGAAAAAGCTCTGGATTTGTGGACAAGGGAGTACTCTTTTATATCACCTATTGGTATTTTTTTAAGGCCAATATATGTAAATCATATTCAGTTACAATTTTTCTGTTGATTTTCAAAATGAACCCTACCCTCTTAATAGATGCATCTATTGAAAATAATAATGCTAAACACTTGAGGATGAAACTAAAAATGTTTTATCATTGTATAATAATTGTGCCAATTTTCAATGTGACGCTCGTTGAAACATGTTTGAAAAGAGGGCCCACTTTGTTGAAATGAGCCCAAATATTGTTTAAAAATGGCAATCTTGCAAAATTGTGCATCTAATGTATTGTAACGTTACAATTTGCTGGACAGTGAGAAAGTGGACAATGTGAGGCTCACTTTGATACATTTGCTCTATCCAACCGACACCCACCACGTCACCAGTGTATGTCTCTGCGTATATAAGAATTAAGAAGAGCTCCTCATATGTTGCTTCAGCCACAATTCAAGGAATCGCAATTCGTCAGAGCTTATTGAATGACTCAGATCTGGGTATGCCTGAAATTGCAATTAGCAGTTGCACTCAGTAGGGCAAATCGGCAGCAGAATTTAAGAGATAATCGACAGCCATCATTCACTACCTTGAACTCATAACTCATGCCCATCTGTTGGAGAAACGGAGGACCAGCTTGTCCAGCTTCAAATAATACTGTATGATCCACCATACCATGGGACCATAAAATTGGCGTCTACAAATTGTGTACACATTTTGAGAAATTAGGATCAAATGAAACATTTCCCTATGTAAACAAGGACACTTAAAGGTGCCAGAGTACCAGGAAAAAAGGATCCAAATCATGTGATTAACTCTGCAGTAAAACAAAAAACATTCAACAAAAGTTTCAAGTTTTTGTTGACGTCAAAAACCTCTAAAGAAAAAAGAAATCAGAAAACAAGAAATAGTAAGAAAATAGATAATGAAGAAGAGGAATTATAAAAAGGATAATGTGATTTAATAGCATAAACGAGATCAAAATGTAGACAACAAACGAACAAGTGCATCCAACTAGTCCTTATTGATTAATACAAGTTAATTGCATTTAAAATGTGCTACAAAGATGCCTTGGAATGAATGGTGAGAACATACTTGGCAAGGCGTAAGTGGGACGTGCCAATGGCCTATTACCACGCTGAATGGTGAGCATAGTGCTTGTCCCCAAACAGGGGCATAAGGGATGAGGTGTTGATGATGATATCCAGCACATATCACAAAAAAAATGACAATACATGACATAAAAGTAGAAACATCTTTATTCTTGTTCTTTACCGAGAAATGTATTAGTAGTGAACTCAAATGAACCATAGATATACAAGAGATATAGGAGGACTACTTCCAAACAGAAACCAATTTGTGTTAAAAGCTCAGAAAAGAAAAAGACTTGACACAATTGAAAGAGAAAAAAGAAGAAGAAACAAACAAACAACATAACACATTTGAGAAGGTACATGATAAAAACCTTATTTGCCTCTGGTGTAATCCGACCTAAAATCGAAGAATTGAATGGCACCCATCCACTAAAGACAGCACCGCCACCCAAATTTTTCGGATACAGCAAGACACTTGCTAAGGTCAGAGCACCTGCCAGATCATAAATCAATTGCATGTCAGATGGAAACCAATTTTCTTTATATAGCATCGGGAATAATAGCTAGTACCCAAAGCTCATAAGGAAACATAAAAGTGTGTACCCCCTTGGCTAAATCCACAGACAAACACATTATCAGGGCTTGTGCCAGAAGCAATTTCCTTGTCTATTATGGCATGAACATTTTCGACCGCTTTTAGGACTCCAGCTTCATCTTTTGGAGATTCCTGCCACAATGTACTTGGGTATCTTATGTTATAGTATCTACCAAAGAAAGTTCAAAAGAAGAAAGAAAAAATTCTTGAACTCTTAAAATCAGATAGGAGCTACATCAACACAATGAACTCGGCAGCTGAAGCTTTAGCATAGATGGTGAATTTTGCGTAATGGCCATAAGAAAGCTAAACAATATGTACTCCACACACATTACTTTCCAATAAATCTTACACCACACTTCTCATGCTAGATTATTTGCGGAAGTCACCCAATATCATCTCAAAAAAATTGCTACTTAACCTAATTATCAGCAAACAGGACAACTTCATCAAATCCTCAGTTTAATGTAAACCATGTTTTTTATCATTACCATCTACTGTCGATAACATCTTTAGCTACTTAATCACTATTTCTCTTCGTCATACCAATTGTGTAAACATTGAACCTCCTTGCATTACTGAAAACACAAGCATTTTCCTCCCATCTGCACCGATCTATACATAATATGGGCAAAAAAGAGTCTACAAATGTTCAACTATATTGCATTATCTCAGAAAACAACAGTTTCTGCAGAGCTAAGAACAACTTCAAAAAAGAGTTTCATATCCAAAAATGTAAGCATGGAGAAGAGATTAGGTTTTTACTCACAGCAGTCACAGGAATTTCATAAATGTCAAACCATGAAGGCATAATCGCGCCATCTACAAGAAGTAAATATGATAATGACTAACATTTTATGAAACATACTTAATATTGTATTGGAAAAAGAAAAACAAGGAAATATTGATGCTCTTTTCAGTCTTCCATTGCTCCCATTTGATGCAACCTAATATGGCCAATATAGGTGTACAGGGCCACTCCTCACACTCTAATACAACCTAGATAATTTGATTTTTCCCTACACTCTTCATCTATATCCTAGATTTCGTGAAGGTAGGGGTCATAGACATGCTCTACGAGGTCACCTGTGTTATTCTTCAATTTATGCTCATCAATGAAAGAGCTTTACAGGCACACTTGGTTGTCATATGGCCAAAACCATGACCCTCAAATCTGGGAGTTCAACTTGAAGACACAAGTTATGCGTGTGTATGTGTGTGCGCGTGTGGGTGTGGTGTGTGTGTGAGAGAGAGAGAGAGAGGGAGAGAAGACTTACAATTGCAAGAGACGGGATTGGGAGGAGCAGAGGGAAAAGACCAGGAGGTGTTGGTGAAGTGAGGGGAAGAGAAGAAGGCCTTGATGGGCTCATTGGCAGGGCCGGAGTCACCCAGTCCGTGGAGCCAGAGGATAAAGCTTCTCCTGCTGCTGGCGCTGGCGCTTGCGGTGGAAGACATGCGATGATGCAGGAGAGGAGGTTGCTGATGGTACCGAAAGGGCGAGGAGGAGAGGAGGAGGCAACTTGTGGCGGCGGCGGCGATGGTGAGGAGCAACACAGCGAGCGGTTTCAGCCAAAGCCCAATGCTTCTTTCCAAGACAGCGACTTGGAGACGACTCCACCCACACCGTAATCCTTCTCCTTGTAAGACCGGCATGACTAAACTAACTAATCAATCAAATGCAATCACCCACCCACCCCCAACAATGTCATTCAATTACTATGAATTTTTATGATTGGTGGGGTGCAGGGCCGAGTGTGCCACTAGGCCCCACTACCCATCCATAGAGGCGTGTTTGGGTAAAGAAGCAGCTTTTTCTGACGCCGTTACCAGTTTCATCAATCATCCCTTTCTGACCCTCCTCAAAAAGGACATTATCAGAAAGAGGCATCAAATAAAGCAGTTTACATTGGAAATATCCATCGGAAGTCCCCGCTTCTAAAAGCAATCGCGGGAGTGTGGCATCCATGGAATCTCGTATAGGATATCGGTAAAATATCGGTCGGCCAAAGAGACGAAATATCGGAGATATATCAGAGATATTGTGTAAAAAAATATCGGCAGTCAAAAACTAATTTTTACCGTATATTTTCACAATCTAACTTCTAAAATGAGTTATACTAATTTAAACAAAGAATAAATTTCAAAATATGCCTATTAGGATAGAAAACAAACATAAAAAGTTTTTTTTTCAAACAAACAAAAAAAATTAATTTTTTTTTTTAAAATAATTTTTTAATATATTTAGAATTAAAAAAAAACGATATTGATGGGTATCGATGTATCGGTTTAGGCCCGATACCGATATATCGGCGAGACGATTTTCCATGGTGGCATCCACAGAAAAAGAAAGAGCTCTTTACATATTACCTGGCTCCAACTTCCGTTTTCTCATATTATCTAGAATCTCTTCTTTTCTTCCGTATGACCAAAAAATTATTTAAAATACCCTTTTTCCTAAATAGATGCCAGGTAATATAAAAAAAGCTCCATTCTTCCCTCAAATTTAACCTGAGTCATCCATTTTCCTAAAATTAGTGATTTAATGGAGCATCTAGTTGGAGAAGAAGACATTCCGGCGACGAAACGTCAATCATCGTGGTTCAAAAAATAAAATTTTATACCAAAAAATAACAAAATCAACGGCAAAGATGAGAAAAAAAGTTATGATGAAGGGATTTTGATGTAAGAGCAGTGGGGAAGCCCGCCCAACTACAAAAATTAATATCTACATTTAAAAAAACACATATAAAGGTCACCTACTAGTGTTCGACCACTCCTGGACATGAAATAAGATGATAAAAATGAGCAAAAGCGTGAAATACTCGTTGGCGAGCGACAAGTTCAATTTATATATCTTTCTGTGATCCTAATGAAGTAGAAGATGAGGAAAAATAAAGAAGAAAGCAAAAAAAAGGGAAAAATAGATAAAAAATGAGCGAGTTATGACATTTTGAAAATTGCCCATTTTATCGTGTCATTGAAGACACGACTTGAGTTAATAAAGTAGAAGATGAGGTAAAATAAAGAAGAACGCAAAAAAAAAAAAGAAAAATTGATAAAAAATGAGCGAGTTATGACATTTTAAAAATTGCTCATTTATCGTGCCGTTAAAGACACGACTTGAGTTCGTCGACAACATAATAAATGGGTAATTTTTAAAATATCATAACTTGCTCATTTTTTATTCATTTTTGCCCTTATTTTTTGCGTTATTCCTTATTTTTCCTTCTCTTCCACCTCATGAAGATATATTAAGATGAAAACAAAAGAAAAAATAAGAAGAAAAAAGAAAGTGGAAGCTTTTCGAAGTCCGGAACTTCGCCAGAAAGCTTCCATTTTTCTTTATTCTTTTTTATTCTTATTTTTTCATCCTAATATATCTTCATAAGGTTGAAGAAGTGGAAAAATAAGGAATAATGTAAAAAAATGGGCAAAAATAGATAAAAAAATTACCAAGTTATGATATTTTAAAAATTCCAGTAAAATCATGTCGTAGGAGACACGACTTGACTTCAAGTCGTGTATTCGACGACACGATTTTACTGGAATTTTCAAAATGTCATAACTCGCTCATTTTTTTATCCAATTTTGTCCATTTTTTTGCTTTCTTCCTTATTTTTCATCATCTTCCACTTCATTAGGATCACAGAAAGAGTTAAGATATTTAAAAATACGACTTGACTCAAGTCGTGTCTTCAACGACACGATTTTATGCTTATTTTTACTCCGGACATCAGAAAGCTTCCACTTTCTTCCTTATTCTTATTTTTTCTTCTTTTTTTATCTTAATATATCTTCATGAGGTGGTAGAGGAGGAAAAATATAGAAGAACACAAAAAATAGACAAAAACGGAGAAAAAATAAGCATAAAATCGTGTTGTTGAAGACACGATTTGATTCAAGTCGTGTTTTCAAATATCATAACTCTTTCTCTTATCCTAATGAAATGGAAGATGAGGAAAAATAACGAAGAACGCAAAAAAATAGGCAAAAACGGATAAAAAATGAGCGAGTTATGACAATTTGAATAGTGCAGTAAAATCGTGTCATAGGAGACACGACTTGACTTCAAGACGTGTACTCGACGACACGATTTTACTGTAATATTTAAAATATCATAACTTGCTCATTTTTTATCCATTTTTTGCCTTTTTTTTGTTCTTCTTTATTTTTCCTCCTCTTCCACTTCATTAGGATCACAAAAAGAGTTATGATATTTCAAAATACGACTTGAATCAAGTTGTGTTTTCGACGACACGATTTTACACTCATTCTTACTCCGAACAAAGGAAAGCTTCCACTTTCTTCTTTTTTCCTATTTTTTTTCTTATTTTTTATCCGAAAATATCTTCATGAAGTGGTAGAGGAGGAAAAATATAGAAGAATGCAAAAAAGGACAAAATGGAGAAAAAATGAGCTTAAAATCGTGTTGTCGAAGACATGATTTGATTCAAGTCGTGTTTCCAAATATCATAATTCTTTCTCTGATCCTAATAAAATGGAAGAAGAGGAAAAATAAAAAAGAACTCAAAAATAAATGGAAAAAACGGATAAAAAAACGAGTGAGTTATGACAATTTGAATAGTGCAGTAAAATCGTGTCGTATGAGACACAACTTGACTTCAAGTCGTGTACTCGACGACACGATTTTACTGCAATATTCAAAAAATCATAACTCGCTCATTTTTTATCCGTTTTCGCCCTTTTTTTCGTTCTTCCTTATTTTTTCTCCTCTTCCACCTCATAAAAATATATTATGATGAAAAAATAAGAAACAATAAGAAGGAAGAAAGTGGAAGCTTTCTGACGTCCGCTTTATTTTTTTCTTTTTTTTTCTAATTTTTTCATCCTAATATATCTTCATGAGGTGGAAGAAGAGGAAAAATAAGGAAGAATGCAAAAAAAATAGGAAAAAATGGATAAAAAACAAGCGAGTTATGACATTTTGAAAATTCCTGTAAAATCGTGTGGTCGAGTAGACGACTTGAAGTCAAATCGTGTCTCCTACGACATGATTTTACTGAAATATTCAAAATGTCATAACTCGCTCATTTTTTATCCGTTTCTGCCCATTTTTTTTACGTTCTTCCTTATTTTTCCTCCTCTTCCATTTCATTAGAATCATAGAAAGATATATAAAATAGTGTTGTCGAAGACACCACTTAAATTCAAGTCGTGTCTTCGTTAAGTCGTGTCTTCGACAACACGATTTTACTGCATTCTTCAAAATGTCATAACTCACTCGTTTTTTATCCATTTTTGCACATTTTTTTGCTATCTTCTTTTGTCACGCCCCAAATTTCCAAGACCCAATCTACGCGGAAGCGTCAATCCAATGACGGTTATAGGGTAGGAAACCTGGGACGGACCGAATACTCGAGTCTACGCTTATCCCATTTAAATATTATGGGACTTGCAGGATCGTCATGACTTAAATAACATTTAGCTGTAGCATCTTCGGGTGTCTTCCGGGCATGGCTTTCCAGCATGAGACTGCTGTCCACAAAATCTGCACTTGCCTCCGACATCCGAACCATTACCACTCTGGGGCTGACGGAAAGGAACCACTGCTTTGCTCTGACCATTGCCGCGATTCCCTTGAGGTTGGTACTTCAGTCGCTTGGCCTGATGATTGTTGAATCTGCCACCATTCCCAAAACGCTTGAAACCAGAGTTCTTGGAGTTGTTTTCCGATCCTTTGCCAGATCCACTTTTGCGCTCTTGAGTCCTCTTATAATCGTCCTCCAGAATTGACGCTAATTCCACAGCTTTGGCCACCGTGGTTGGCTGAGAAACCAGAACCTTAGATCTTAGGCCGTCGCGCAAACCATCCACAAATCTTCTCGCCTTCACCAACTCATTAGGACAGGCGTCCGATGCAAAGCGCTGAAGCTGCTCGAACTTCGTCTCGTACTGAAGAACAGACATGGAACCTTGGACCAGTTCCAGAAACTCCTTCTCCTTTCTGCGCTGAATATGCGGAGGAAAATACTTCTTGTTGAAGACTTCTTTAAATTCTGTCCATGAAATCTCTTGCCCTGCTTCAAAGTTATTACGCTCTGCCGATTCCCACCAAAACACAGCTTCGCCGACAAATAGATATGTCGCGAACACAACTCGTTCCTCTTCTGGTACCTTCATTCCTTTGAATAGCCGCTCCACCTCGACTATCCAACGCTCTGCCTTCTCCGGGTTATCTTCTCCCGAAAAAGCTGGTCCCGCTCTTTTGAACCTTTCAAGGGTTGGTGCCTTCACTTTAGGCGCACTGCTGCTGCTACCACCATTCCTTAGCTCCCTTGCTAATTCTCTTACTATGTCCGACAGATTCTGACTAGACGCCTCCTCTAGAGAGGGATTTGGCACAGCACCCGATCGCCTTCCTCGATTTCCAGCCGTCGCCATCTACTGCCAGGGAAAGAAGGAGAATTAGAACTTAACATTGATGCTTCATTTTAATTCATCCTCCAATCCATGACTCCTAATCGCAAACACACAAACACACGACGGAACACACAAGGCAAACACCACAAGCAAGATAACTTTAATTAATTCTACTAAGAGGTTACAGGATTCCACCAGATTCTAATCTTTTAAAGATTCCTATTTGAGTCCTTGAACACCACATCTCAAAGGTACTCGTCTAAAATCTCCAAGGATACATACATAGGTGCAAAAGATAGGTGATCTCCATACCAATCTATCTCCCATTCGGTCATGTGAGGCCACCTATAACCTAGGGATTTAAACCTAAGGTAAAGAGTATAAAAAAGATCTGAATCGTTTCTCGCACGAACGTAAACCGGGTGCTCTAGAACTGTTCGATACTCCTGGTTGATCACGACCACATGCTCCTCTTCAGGGTCCTCCTCCGGGTCTTCTTCCGGATCTTCCTCTTCTTCTACATCAATTAGGTAAGGCTCTTCCTCCGTTCCGTGACCCACGATCTCCAACTTCCAGTCGATCAACCATTGACGAGCCGCCTCCTGCTAGTCCTTCTCGTAGATCCGTCCGCTACGCGTTAACACCATGTCTAAAGAAAAGGGTTTAATAGTTTCTAGGTTCTCTCTTTCTAAGGTTTCAAATTCTAACACAAAGTTATTCTAATCTTTGTTCTGTAATCAATTATTTAAGTCATTATGACGCTCTGATACCAAGCTGTCACGCCCCAAATTTCCAAGACCCAATCTACGCGGAAGCGTCAATCCAATGACGGTTATAGGGTAGGAAACCTGGGACGGACCGAATACTCGAGTCTACGCTTATCCCATTTAAATATTATGGGACTTGCAGGATCGTCATGACTTAAATAACATTTACTTACAAAAAGTAGAATAATGGAAAGGAAATCTAAATATCTATTACAATATCTGAAAATGTCTTAACAACCACAAACAGAGTTTAACATAAAGCAAATGGCACGCAGGCCGCAAGTTCAAATGTCAAAATATAGCAAAACATAAGAGATGAGTCTTCTAAGCTCCAACATCAAACCATGCCGCTGGAAAACATCACTTCTGCTCCACCTTAAATCCTGCATTAGAGGATGCGTGAGTATTCCATAGGAAATACCCAGTAGGATACAGAAAACCCACACCGGAAAAATAAGAGAAGACTCCAAAGATGAATGGTTTAACAGACTCAGGTTCAACAAGGACTAAGATCACTTACCTGGAACCAACTGCCATTCAAGACGCATTAAGGTCAAAGATACTTCAAAGGCTTTCATAAAGTAGTGAAGGTAAGATAATAAGCATTGGACAACCAAAGTGTCAAAGTACAATTTCTGCTCTCAAATCTTCATCAATACCAGAACATCCTAGAGGTTCTTCAGAGGAACCTTGCCATGCGTCTAGGGATGCTGGCCCCATCGGTACTTACGGGCACAATGGGCGGAGATTGCAGACCTTCCGTAATGTTATACAATCTAAGCGCACGCTGTTGCCGTCATCGGCTGAACTACAGAGGTTCAATAAATCGGAGATCTCGCAAGATCTAGCAATGGCTTGTGAGCATACTATGATTCCGACTAAGAGCTTTAAATGCTACTTAGCGGAGAAACAATTCAACTAGCCCTATTGTCAAAAGGCTTAGAACAAGACTTTCTAAAGTTCCGACTCTTCATAGGAGTGAAAAGCATAATCCAAATCAAATTATGAATTAGTCTGGGAACTCAAGTGAGACCCGACTAAGAGAGACACACCACAAGATTTTCCAAAAGTTCAAGTTCGCTATCAACAAAGTTGTACCTAGCCCTAGAATTGATAATTCCCGACTTAGAATGACGCGTTTCAGGTAGACCACGTCAGAGACTTAGAATTCAAGCTTCGATTACTCTTGAGTCATAAATGGAACAAGAGAAGAACAAAAGGGACTATTATTATAAGACACCTTATTTGGCTCTAAGACCTTAAGGTTACTGTTCTTAGAGTCTTATAAAATCATATTAGACTTGATTAGATTCTTCATTATCAATTATTCTCAAGCTTCTTAGGTTTATTATGATTTTAAGTCATTTAAAGTCAGAAACTGTGTTCTGTCCAAAACAGAACAGCTCTCTTTATCAGGTTACTACGTTCTGAACAATTTGATTTAATCTATGAAATTTTTATCTTAGATAGCCTCTGATGTCTAGTTTCCAGATTGATAAAGAACTTAATTTTATGATTACTGTATAATTAGTTATCATTTTTCTACTGAAGTCTGCCTGCGCAGGATTGCTCCTGGCCGAGACCAAGTTTCTATGTCATACATAATTTACTAATGTATAAAGTGTAGTAACTCCTTATTAGTCTTTTTTATACATTAATCTAGTCTTTCTTAAGATTTTTACAGTGCCTTTATAGTTCCAAAATCTCAGTTTATGATTCCACTTTTCGAAATCTTTACTACCCGGTTACTACAACACTTTCTTATCTCATTATTTAAGTGATACTATCATATAATCCCGGACAACATTAGATCTCAAAACACGCTGACAATAAAACGAACTGAAATCTCAGAGACAAGATCTTACAAGGGATAATCTTATAGTTATCATTCATTATACAATTACCCATTTAGTTTATATTATACAAGTAGTAATAGCTATGATAATACATATAGAACACGAAATACGGAAATACACCAAAGTGCCTAAAGATCAAATCTTTACTCAAGAGAGTGAGCATGGATATACAAATAGCATTATCACATGCGATCAAGATTTAACATAAAAATCCAAATCCAATTTTCATTGGTCAACATACGTAGAAATGATTGAGTTGAAATACAATAGAGTCATGAAACAAGAGGGAATATCAATTCTAGGATCGGCAATACAAATTCCAGAAATGAGTACTTAACATCAAGGCATCAACATTCAACAAATCATTTTATCAAAAAGAAGTGTAATGGGAAAAAGGCATCCTACTTGGTTGTAAATACCGAGACTTCCCGAGCACTCTTGAATTCGACAATTCCGCACCAACACCACGCCGGTCGACCTTGCTTGGACCACCACGAACCACCACGGACCACCGCTGGAGTAAGGTTGCCGCCGGCCGGATAATGAGAGAGAGAAATGCTCAAGGCTTTGAGCACTAAGCAAAACCACCCCCCTACTAGCCTATTTATAGACTTTTTGAACCATTCTCCACCATTGATCACTCCTTAATCCAATGGCTTAGATTTAGTAGAAAATTCCAGATTTTACCACTTTCAAGATGACTCTTGGGTTCTCAAAGAAAGAATTAAATGGGTCAATTGCATGGCATTTGTGACAACCTCCAACTACCTCCACTAAGGCTAACCCAACCCAAGCACAAATGGGTTTGGGTTTCTCTTTTAGAATTTCCATTAATCACTACTAACCCACTTAAGAAATATCTAATTCATAATTTTTGCTTAATCTCAAATTAATTCTATTCCCAAAAATAACACAAACTTCATACAAAAGCCTATCCAATAATCTTAGGTTAAATGAAGCCAAACCAACATGTCACGCCAACCATGAATCATATAATCCAATAAAATCTCCGATTAAGATCAATTAAAAAAAATCACAAATTTTACGGTGTTCGATCGATTCCGGCGGGAATTGAATTTTCAAAAGATTTTCGAAAATTTAAATAAATGCATACCGTTGAGCCAAGAAAATACTATAAAATTTACGGTCGTCACATCTTTATTTTTCCTCCTCTTCCATTTCATTAGGATCACAAAGAGATATATAAAATCCTATTGTCGAAGACACGACTAAAATTCAAGTCCTGTCTTCGACGACACGATTTTACTGCACTCTTCAAAATATATAACTCGCTCATTTTTTTATCAATTTTTGCCCTTTTTTTCCGTTCTGCCTTATTTTTTCTCCTTTTCCACCTCATGAAGATATATTAGGATAAAAAAATAAGAAGAAAGAAGAAAGCGGACGTCGAAAAACTTCCACTTTCTTCTTTCATCTTATTTTTTCTTATTTTTTCATCATAATATATCTTCATGAGGTGGAAGAGGAGGAAAAATAAGGAAAAACGCAAAAAAATTGGAAAAAACGGATAAAAAATGAGCGAGTTATGACATTTGGAAAATTGCCTATTTATCGTGTTGTCGACGACGCGATTTGAACTCAAGTCGTGTCTTCAACGACACGATAAATGGGCAATTTTTAAAATATCATAACTCGCTCATTTTTTATCCATTTTTTTGCATTTTTCCTTATTTTTCCTCCTCTTCTACTTTATTAGGATTACAGAAAAGATATATAAATTGAACTTGTCGCTCGCCGAGCATTTGCCCATTTTTATCCTCTTATTTCCTGTCCAAGAGCGGTTGAACACCAATGGGTGACCTTTATATGTGTTTGTTTACATGTAGATCTTAATTTTTATAGTTGGGCGGGCTTCCCCGCTGCTCTTACATCAAAATCCCTTTATCATAGCTTATTTTTTCGGGTTGGACGGCGCCGATGGTGATTTAAACCGTGATGATGGGCGGACCTTTGTCGAAATGTCTTCTTCCCCAACTTGATGCTCCCGTAAATCGCTAATTTTGGGAAGAATGAAGCATTTCAGATACAAAAGACACAAAAAACGTAAAAGGGCATTTTCGGTATTCTAGGTGCCGATTCCAGGTTATATAGGATTTCACGGAAAAAACTATGTAATATGAGAAAACCATAGTTGGCGCTAGGTAATATGGAAAAAACTTAAAAAGAAGTTAGTACTTAGTAGCATAACAATTTTAAACTGCCATTGAGATTCATTAGGGGAGTAACGGGTCTTGGTTTTATTTACACCACCGCAAACATGACTGTTGCGGCATGTTTGTACTAAGGAATTCCGTATCGGCGATATATCACCGATATATTGATATCGGGTCCCACCCGATAAATTGATACGGATAAATATTGGTTTTTAAATTTTTTTTACAATATTGCTTGGCGATATTATCACTGTATCACCATTTTAAAAAAATATTTTTGTTTTTAAAAAAAAGATAGTTTTTCGTTTGTTTCCCATCCTAATATGCATTTTTATGCATATTTTGAAATCTATACTTTTTTTAAATTAGTATAACTTATTTTAGAAGTTAGATTGTGAAAATATATAGTACAAACTAGTTTTTGACCACGGATACTTTTTTATAAATATCTCTTATATATTTTTGATATTTTATCTATTAGGCCGATCGATATCCCCGATATGGAATTCCTTGGTTTGTACTTTGTAGTAGCACCTCATGAGTAGCAACTAGTCAGATTCTGATTTTAGGAGCAGCCCAGACAGTCGGCTTTCTTTTTATGAAACAAACTTTTTGGCTCCTTTTATTTTTCATTAGCAGAAATTCTGTCGAGAAAATAAATTCCTGTAGCCCCTTGGGGCTTAGCGTTGCAACAAAAAAACTCATGCGGAGAAGTAAGGCCCCTCCCTATTTTAATGGACTCACCCAAAAACTCATGTGGAGAAGTAAGGCCCCTCCCTATTTTAATGGACTCACCCAAACCAGAGCTTTTTACATATGACCTGGCGCCAAACACCGGTTTGTCATATTACCTGGAATCCTTTTCTTCCTTCCATATGACCCGGAAAGTACCCAAAATGCCCTTAGGTTTAGGTATAAGGCACCCACACTTTGGTTTTCCATATTACCCGGAAAGGGAGCGACTACCCGGAGAAGCTGCCGCTAGTCGGAGAAGAAGGCGTTCCGTCCGGCCGCTCCGCCCATATCATCGCCGGCGCCGGCGTCGTCGAAGTCCGAAAAGGTCATCTTCGCGGCAACAAGCGGGAAAAGGAGCGGGAAAGATCGGGTATTGGAAAACAACTTCAACGGAGGCAAGGCACATCGAAAAACTGGTAGGTGAAGTTAAAATACGACGATTTATATGTTGAAAGTTGGTTCCAGAGAAGAAAGTTGAAAACGTAGCAAGTTTTCAACTGTTGTTACAGTCGTGTCGTCGACAACACGACTGTAACCATAGTCGTGTTTGATGAAACACGACTCATATACGATGCACTCATATACGGTTTTCAATATATCGTGTCTCACGGATTTGTAACTTATGTCGGGTTTTTAATGGCAGGTACGGATGGAGAAGATAGTTCTTTGTTTACACTACGATGGAGTTTTGACGGATTCTGGTAAGTACGTGGGCGGGATACGGAAGCTCCTGCCTATAGATACACGAATAAAGTACCTAGAACTGTTGCAGCTAGTCGAAGAAAGATTACCGCTTAAGTCTACACCTGGTACATTAACTTTGTCATATCATGTTGAATCTGAAGAATACACATTTCTCCTTGAAGACGATAAAGACGTAGAGTCAATATTTATACTTCACAAGAGCAAGCAAGGCACAAATGGACTACTCCGCCTGTACGTGGAGTGGACTTCTACGGGCAATAACACCGAGACATCGACTCTCAATAAGGAAATAAATGCCAATGCGAATAACAGCCCGGCCGAGAGGCTACCAGAGGCAGAAGTGATGCCGGGCAGTAACACACCGCCGGAGAGGCTACCAGAGGCACAAGTAATGCCGGGCAGTAACACACCGCCGGAGAGGCTACCAGAGGCACAAGTGATGCCGGGCAGTAACACACCGCCGGAGAGGCCGTCCAGCCCGGGCAATAAGACACCCGCATCAGCAGTCGAAGGAGGAAGAGATGGGGACTATGCGAGGTGAGACTTCTAAGGCGCGGATACAAGCAACTCGTGTGCTATTATAGTCGACTATAATAGTACACGACTAAAAGGGTTATCGTGCCGTATTGAACACGACTATATACTCGTCGTGTTGAATCGTAGACGACTATAAATCAATTCGTGTTGCATAAAACAATACCTCATAGTACACGACTAAAAGGGTTATCGTGCCGTATTGAACACGACTATATACCTAGTCGTGTTGAATCGTAGACGACTATAAGTCAATTCGTGTTGCATAAAACAATACCTCATAGTACGTGCAATCGTTTTGTCAAGTCCATTCATACATGTTTTTGCCCGCAGTTTCGGAGATGGAGAAGGTGAAGATGAAGAAGATGACGATGAAGATTCCAGTCCAGATGAAGAAGAATTGTTGGATGAAGATGAATTACCGTGGTCTGCAGATGAGTGGGATGAGCCTCTTACAGTACCACATTTCAGCCAGCCATATCACACGCGAACATCAACCTCTAGAGGTCCAACGGCAAGAGACACATCTAAAGGGAAATCTGTCGCGTCGGAGGACGATGACTATCTCAATATTGAGGGTGATGGTGGTTGGGATTGGGGTACCTATTCTGCAGAGGCCGGTCCTTCAAAACATTGTGAAGAGGAGACGATGTTGACCGGAAGTTTGCAAGCAGAAGACTACGAGGCACAACTTACCTTAGGGGCTAGATTCGAAAGCGTCAAGCAGTTCAAGATGGTTCTAACTGATCTGGCAATCAAGAGGAAATTCATGTTCAAAGTAGCGGATGAGAGCAAGGACACATTCGCTGCAAGTTGCAAGGTTTCGGGGTGCAAGTGGTACATACGAGCGTCGAACAGACTTGATGGAGTCAGCGTAACAAGGAGGGAAGAACGGCATACATGTGACACTTCTCTAAGTTCGAAAGATCATCCATTGGCTTCTCACCTCTGGATCGCGAGGAAGTGTCATGGCCTCCATAAGGATTCAAACTCCATAAAAATCTCAAATATCCAACAATACATTGAGAAGCATTGGGGCGTCACCGTCAACTATAAAAGGGCATGGAGGGCGAAAGAGGAATTGATCCGATTGATCGATGGCAACCCTGAAGACGCTTATCGTATTTTGCCACAATACGGAAGGGAATTAGAGCGGTCTAACGCAGGTACACATGTGGTCATCGAAAGATCAGCTGATATACCTGATATCCCAATTGAGTTAGCCGGCTACGACTTCAGACGTGTGTTTTGGATGTTCGGCCCGGTTGCAAGAGCATTCCGAAGAACACTGAGACCGTTGCTCACGCTTGATGGAACATTCCTAAAAGGAAAGTACCCTGGAGTATTATTGGTTGCTACAGCAATCGACGGCAATCAACAATTAATGTGTCTTGCATATGCAATTGTGGATAAAGAGAATATCAAAACGTGGTAAGTTTAGAACCAGGAAAGACGACTGTATGAGTAGTCGTGTTAGGCACGACACGACTGGGCACACAGTCGTGTAATCGACAACACGACTACTCATCTAGTCGTCCTTTGCTTAAAGACGACCTTGTAACAACCTGAAGCATTCTATGTTTAATATGTTTGTCTCTCACTTGTACAGGACGTGGTTCCTCACCTTACTTAAATGTTTTCTCTTTACGGACCCCCCGGCATCCCTGGACACTATTGTCTCTGATAGACAGAAGGGCCTTCTGAGAGCGGTCGCCGATGTCTTTCCCGAGGCTCACCATGGGTTTTGCCTCCGGCATATGGCCGCAAATATGCTTAATACTTGGAAGGATAAGTACCTGAAGGAACTCCTATTCCGAGCTGCAAAATGCTTCAGGAGACCAGAATTCGACGCTACGATGGAGAAGATGAAGGAACACAATGAGGCGGCCTGGAAATATGTTGACAATATTAACGTCGAATATCCGGGTAAAAGGTACGGCACTCTCACGTCGAACGCGTCAGAAAGTGTAAATAATATGCTTCTAAAGGCAAGGTTTTGGCCAATAACTCGGTTGATCGAGCAAACGCGGGCGACCACAAGCGTCCATTTTCAGAGACGCCGAATAGAGGCAGACGGCCTACCGACTCCGTTAACAAAATATGCACAGAATCATATCAATCAGATGAGGAATCAGAGTGCTGGAACAGTTCGAGTTCAACCGCTATCATTACGGCAGTTTGAAGTGACATCTTTATACCATGTGGTAAGCATAAATTTGTTTTCTGTAAGAGACGCCTATAACAAAGTCGTGTCGTCGAAGACACGACTACCCATACAGTCGTGTCTTCGACGACACGACTGTATTGTCGAATACACTAATGTTGTTCATGTTTTCGCATCAGGATGTTGTGGACCTTACGAATAGAACATGCACATGCGGCTTCTTCCAGAGCATGGGACTTCCGTGCAAGCACGCCATGGCATGTATTGATGAGAGGAGTCTGGAAGCGGTAGAATATTGTGAGAAGTGGTACTGCGCAAGTACGTACCGCACCACGTACGAAGAAGTAGTGTTCCCTACTTTAGACAGAAGTCAGTGGGGAAATTACGGCGTATTATTTAAATGCGAACCGCCAAGGCTTGAAGCTCCAAAGAAGGGCAGGAGAAAGACAAAAAGAATTGAGTCACAGCCCGATCCACCTGCAAGGCCACGTGCGAAATGTGGGAATTGTCGTGAAGTTGGTCACAACCGTACAAAGTGCACAAAAAGCCCCGTTCCGAAAGAACATCGGACGCGCAGGAAACGAAAACTTCCGCAACAAGGCAAACTGTCTACGAACGAGACAGCGGATGTACGCCGCTCCGGCTTACCTCAGCCCCCACCATTCTTCACTTAGGATGTAGTCAAAGTCTTGTATAGCGCAGAAGGCCTACCCAAATTAACATCTCTACTGTCGTGTATTGTGAAACACGACTACATATAACGTCGTGTTGAATCAGAGACGATTATATACGTAGTCATGTTGTTCCAGAGACGATTATATGCGTAGTCGTTTTCCATCAGAGACGATTATATGAAACTAACCTGTTGTATCAAGGCCGTATTCACATTCATGATAGCGATATTTTGTCTACATCTGGTATGAGTCAAATATGTGAACTTTGTACATTAAAAATGAACTTTGTACAGTGAAAGAATGTGAATAAAATGAACTTTGTACAGTGACATCTGGTATTTACAGGAAATGAACTTTGTACATTAAAAGAATGTGAATAAAATGAATTTGAAGTTATTCTTTATCCGGAAGCCGCAAAAAACCCGCAACTGTGACAGCATCTTTTGTGCCTTGTCCGGAATCGTCGTCAAACTCGCTGTTAATAAGCCCCCGAATCAAGGTTGAAGCGATGACTGGTCGCCACAGTCGTGTGATTGTGGACTGGTCAAACTCCGGGGGGTTCACATTGGACGCCAAATGCGCGACGTACATCATGATGAAGATGCCACAGTCTTTCGAATTTTGTTGCCACGACGCTTTGGTTATCTGAGTCATCTTCCAGTCTAGCAAACCAAACCACCCCAGCTTGCCTGCCATAACGACGTTCATGAACTGCGTGAATTTGTCAGCAGCTTTTCTGTGATGCGGATATAATTGGGATCTGCCAGACAGTGGGTTGTAGAAGCGCCATACACAGTGCGGGAAATGGACATACACGAGGCAGAAGTGGGAGCCGGTGCGGATTGGAAAAAATGCGTAGAACATGTTCCTATTCAAGCCGTCCAGCATCCTCCCGAGCTTTTTAACCAATTTAGCATTATTTCCCCCTTCCTGGTGCTCCTGCGAAAGCGAAAGAGATTTAGACAACGATCTAATAATATCATAATTATTTACTTATCACTCCTTCTGCAGGGAACACTTACGTTGTCGAATATCTCTTTGAATGCGTGGCAACCAAAAAATGCCCACGGATATTTCATCGGGTTTCTCTCGTTGCGCTGGCTCAACAGACTTAAAAAAGCATCTATAACCTACAGAAAACATATTGAGGAGTCATTACACTTCGGTAAGGCAACATGCAACTTCCAATTAAAAGTCGATTATTCTATATATACGATCTGCATAGTAGTCGTGTCCTCGATAGACACGACTATGCGCATAGTCGTGTATTCCATAGACACGACTACGCGCAAAGTCGTGTCTTCGAATACCGACTTTATGTCTACAACCCTATATATGAGGAGCATAGGTTTACTTACATTGGTGTTTATTTCTGTTGTTTGTAGGAGGGATAAATAGTCGTCGTCACATAGCGTTGGGATTGGATAAGCCTTCCTCGGATTGGCCATCCATCCATCTATTGCCACTCTATCCCGCTCTAACAGTACCCCCATGTCGAAGCATAACTCCGAATCGGCATAGTGGTCGGGGAGAGCAATTACAGACTTAGACTTCTGAGGGGTTAGGAGGACATCGACGTCAACCGGCTGTGATGCGGTTAAGCCAGTGCCCTCGGCGACCTCCTCCTCCTCCCTCGCCTTCTCCTCCTCAGCCTCCTCTTCCTTCAACTCCTCCGTCTTCTCCTCCTCCATCGCCTCTTCGTCTGCTTGCACCTCCTCCTCCTTCGCCTCCTCCTCCTTCCCCTCCCCCTCCTTCGTCTCTTTGTCCAGAACATCCGCCTTCACCTCCTCCTCTTCGACGTCCCCGCCCTTCACATCCTCCTTCACCTCCTCCTTCACGGTTTCGATATCCGACTGCCGTATGGAAGAGATGACCTCATCGATGATAGAGGTCGCCTCTCTATCGGATATGGTTTGTTCGGAGTCGGCTTTCGGCTGAGGGGACCTATTTCTTCTTTTCTGCTCCTCCGCCATTCTCCGTATATGGTCCTCTTCTCTAATCCTCTGCTCCTCCTTCGAGCCGACAGTCCTGAAGCGCTTCCTTATCACTACACCAGGGGGGAATATGTCCCGGCCGTACGTCGGACGGGACTCGACTTCTGCACGCTCCATATCTTCCTTGAATTCTGGTTGGAGCTTCTTCAAAAACATCTTGGCAGAGGATCTCTTCGCAGCCCGTTCCATCTTGTCTTCCTCAACCGCGCGTTTGATGGGAGCTGAAATGACATTTTACTTCTTCATGTCAGTAGTAGCAGCACGATAAAAAACATAGTCGTGTTATATAGAACACGATAAACCACATAGTCGTGTACAATGAAACACGACAAATATAGTAGTCGTGTATGATGGGGCACGAAAAAATAAATCATCGTCTACAACTTACCTTTACCCCATTTCGTCGAATCCAGATGTGACTTCCTTGCCAGCTCCTTCGTCCGCATACCGATAGGAGTGTTCTTATTATGCTCCTTTTGAAGGGGCCGCTTCTTTGGGTCCATCTGATGCACTGATGACGATTGTGGCCCCATTTGGGGCCGCTTCTTCGGCTCCATCTGATGCACCGATGACTTCTTTCTCTCCATTTCGGGGCACTTCTTCGGCTCATTCGTCGGCTCGTCAGTCATCTCCTCCTTCGGATGCTCGAAGATCTGACCTTCTAACAGCATTGACGCTGAGGCGGCAGAGGACTTCATAGAGTGGAGAATCTCTCGCAGAGGTCCCACTCTCCTTCCCATCTCCTCATAGGAAGACAGAGCTATCTCTATTAGTGACTGTATGCCCTGAAGGGCACCCTCCAATCGGCCCATTGCAGTTGCAGTCGACTGGGCAGCCTTTCTCGAGGAAGTGGAGGCAGGTTGGTTGGGAGTCGTCTTCATTTCCGGCCTCTGCGGCCTCTGCCGTCGTGGAGGATGGGCCCCTGAGGTTGACGAAGCAAGGAGATATGCCTCTCCGGCCATGGGGCTGATTACGTCGACGAGTTCCTCCCCTATTTGAAGATTGTGGAACACTCCCGTCCAATAGTCGGCCATGCGGTGCTTCTTCTGTGCACCTTTCTTCACCTCTGTAATGAGGGCCCCACTTCCTGGCCATCTTTTCGCCCGTGGGCTGGTAGGGCCCATGACAGGATGGAAGATTGTCGTGTGCTCAAAAAACCAAATCTGCAAATTAAACAGTTGAAAACATTATAACAATGCGCGGTTGCCTTAGTCGACTATAAGTTCAACACGAATTGAACTATGGTCGTGTCCTAAAAAACACGACTATATACCTAGTCGTGTTTCATTATACACGACTATAAATATAGTCGTGTTCTATAATACATGACTATATATATAGTGGTATTGTATAAGACTTTTTCCCGATCGAAGACTATGAATGCTACATACCTGAAGAACATATGCGGCGCCATTTAGGCATCCACCGCCCAGGCACTCTCCTTGCGATCTCGCTCCCACTAGGCGGCTGGTATGGGTTATACCAGAAACCAACATCTTATGTATAGCCCCAGCCCAATTGTATGACCTCAATCTTGGGAGGTCGTCAATGTAACAGTACAAAGAGGGATGAACCGCTCTAGTGCTGTGTGGAAACAACACCGTGGAGAAGAGGAGGCAGATGATCATCCTCGCAATGTCCTCCTCTTCCATCTTCAGTTCGCCCGCGCTAAGCTTGTCTATCATTTCCTCAATGTGTGGAATGTCTGCTCTCCTCGCGGCGAAGTACTTTCTGAAGAATTGACCTTCCGGTCGGCGTGTCAAAGAGGGGAGGACCTCAACTCTGTCGCCCTTTGCGGGCAATCCGGTGATAAGGGCAACATCTTCCTCTGTGAAATGTAGCGTCCTACCCTTGATATTGAAGACCTTCGCCGACTCATCCCAGTACCTGACCAAATGGTCGAGGAGGTTCCGAGATACAACAACGTCCTCACCTTCAAAAATGACAGCGAAACCAGCCTCGTTCATCACTTGGGCACATCTTTGGTGACGCTGTAGGAGGGCCGCACACTTTTTCATCGCCCCCGGTTGACAACACGTCTTCAGCGCCGGTCGCGCATTATATGTTCTCTTCTCTGGTCGGTCCATCGGAGCCTTCCTTTTCCTGCCCCTCTGATTTCGCTGCCGAGGTGCGAAGACAAAATCATGATCCTCCTCCTCTTCCGGTGGTATTTCCTCCATAGACTCATCTCTTTTTTTATCCATCTGCAAGGAGTGAGGTATAGTGGTCAGTACAAAAGTGTCCTCGGTGCAACACGAAAATATAAAAGTCGTGTCGTCGCGGACACGACTAAATACACAGTCGTGTCTACTCTAGACACGACTTTATAGTTCATAGTAAAAATTAAAAATTCAAATGTCCGACCTTATGAAACTAAAATCAGGTAGGATAGTTGTAACTTACCGTAGTTTAGTCGTCTGTATGTCTGTATTTCCTCGCAGGTGCCTTCACAGTCTTCCTCGCCGTGCACCGAAGCTCAATCCGGTCAATCCGCCTGTTGCATGCAGGCGGAGGGAGCCGCGGGGGTCTTCTCAAGGTTGAAGATCAGAAATCCCGACGGATGCGCTTCAAATCGCCGCCTTTGTCCACTCTCCCTCAATCGTGTCGTCGAAATCCAGCAGGGGGGCAGCTCGATATCGAGATGGGGGACGCGAATAGGCTCGAACTCGTCCGCGTATTCCGCCGGTTGAATCGCCGCTCCAACTCGCCGGTCGCCGGTGCCGTCGCCGATGGGAATCGCCGGAGAACTTCACACTCGAGGCGTGTTGTACACAACACGCCTCTTCGCACAGTGTTAACACGAAAAAATAGAAGAAAGGGCATTTTGGGTACATCAAGTCCAGATTCCGGGTCATATGAGATTTCACGGGAAAAACCTGGTAATATGGGAATATGAGATTTCGCGCCAGGTAATATGGAAAAAACTCCCCAAACCATTATCGACATTTGTCTGCCCGATTTTGGCATTACCATTCATTCAGCACCTCCCATCTCTACGTTTTGCCTTTCATAGTGTTGAGGCGTTTACTATTTTTGGTTTCTAGTTTGCGGTCTTTGGTGCGGTTTTGACCAGGTCGCGGGGTTCCCACAAACTTATAGTCAGGCTGAGCTGGGAATCTTTGCCCATCCGTTTAACTTTAAAACTAAAAAGTTGAACCATGGAATGCCAGCTCGCCGATATATCGGCGATATATCGCCGATATATCGGTATCGGACACAAACCGATACTCCGATACCATTAAGTATCGTTTTTTACATTTTTTCCAAATATCGCCGATATATCGGTTTCGGACCGATATATCGGCCTTTTTTGAAAAAAAAAATTATTTTTTTTAAAAAAAAAATTTTTGAAAAAAATTATTTTTTTTTTTTTGGGAAAAAAAAACTTTCATGTTTGTTTTCTATCCTTTTATGCATATTTTGAAATCTATTCTTTGTTTAAATTAGTATAACTCATTTTAGAAGTTAGATTTTGAAAATATATGATAAAAACTAGTTTTTGACGACCGATATTTTTTTACACAATATCTCCGATATATCTCCGATATTTCGTCTCTTAGGCCGACCGATATTTTACCGATATCCGATACGACATTCCTTGAGTTGAACTTGGGAACAGAGCACAACATTTTGCAAAAAAAAAATATTTTTTGTTTTGTTTTGCAGACAGAGATGGCAAGAAAGACGGGTTCGGCCTCCGGCCCAAGCACCCTCTTCCTCCTGTGCACCACCTTCCTTTTCCTCTTTCTCCTCCTCGGCCGGCTAGCCAATGCCACCGTCGGAGGCAACACACAAGACACAAAGGCAGCATGCGCCGACCCTAATGCAAAGGCCTGTGGAGCCCAAAAGGTATCCCTTGACGCAGATAGCGTCGACATTGTCTCAACTCCCCCGCCCCAATATCAGCCGCCCCCACCCCAGCTGCTTCCCGATGAGGACGACGGCGAGGATGATTCCTACGAGGTCGAACAACAGTTCATGGTTATGGGTCACTAGTTGCTCCCTCGTTCTATCTTCCCCTCCCCTAAACGTGTCGTTTTCTACTCGATTGATTTTAAATTGTACGGTCGTTCGTTTGTTCCGCCTTTAATTTGCATGTAATTACTACAATGAGTTATGAATATCACGATCCCGAGAGAGAGAGAGAAAAAACAAGTACGAAATTCATATCAAACAAAAACAATAGCTCAAAAGTCTAATCCACATACCATTAGGAATGGAAAAAAGGGGAACGTTCCAAAATGAACAAGGAAAATGTAGAGGGCGAAAAGTAGAAATTTAGAGAGGGAGGTTCTCTTGGGGCATTTCCCAGTTGTCTTCGGCTTCATCACCGATTCCACCCTTCTTAGCTGTGTCATCTGATCTATTAGTAGCTGACCACGATGACGAAGACGACGACGATGACGAAAATCTGGATCCTAACCGTCTTTTTCCACGTAAAAAACAAAAAACCCCATCATTAACTTAAATATATTACTTGAAAATAAAAGAGCTTCAGCTCATCAATCATTTAGTATTTATTATTATTATTATAGAATAAGCAGAATAAAGTCGATTGTTCTACTAAATTTCCAAAATGTAATGCCAAACACAATCAAAAGTAATACTCCAATATATACTAGTGATTTTGTGAATATAAGGTGGGATGGTCGGATCTGGAATCTGGTAGGAGGATTAATCTGTTTAGTATGTGCTGGGGTATTTAAGAGGGGTGGGGTTGAGTAAATGGTAATGGAGGAGGTCTAGAAATAGGGAGAATGTTGGAGGATAAGAGTACCTGCGGCGGTTTCGCCTACCAGCTTCGCGGGCTTTGCGCTTCTTCTCCTCCTGCTTGTTCTCAAAGAACCTCCGGCGCTTGCACTCCTGAATGACCCCGGCCTTGGACACCTCCCGACGAAACCTTCTGAGAAGCACCTCCTCCGGCTCGTCCTCGTTCACCATTATCTGCACATTGTAGGCCGATTTGAAGAAGAGCAGATTGGCGTGGCTGAGTCCGGGGCTCACTACTGACTCAACGGAGTAGTCGGGGAGGCCAGCCCTTGCAATTTGGAGTGAAGGAAATGGTGGGGGGGATGTTGGGATGCGAGCGAACGACGATAAAGATGAAGGGGACTGCCTCTGCCTGTAGGGAAGGGAGGGAGGTAGGACGGAGTAGCTGCTGCAGGAAGAGAGAAAGGCCATCCCCGTCCAATTGAAAAGGAGGCTGCGGCGACGGCAGTAGCGGTGGTGGGAATTGGAGGAGAGAGAGAGAGAGAGATATTTTCACAAGTTTGGCTGGCTTTCACAATTAAAAACCAATCGAATCATCAATCATTTTTTTCCTATCAAAATTATCAAGAGGAGGATCGACTGATGGAGAAGAAGATGAGCGAGCGAAAGGGAATTGAAAAGACGGTCGACAGTCTGCCTGCCTTATCCGTAAGGCTGGTCTCAAACCGGCTCATTTCAATGTTCGCCCTGCCTATCCTATCCTGACACCCATGGAAATTACACTGCATGGAACCCAAAATTTGTGCTTTTTCGTACTTTTTGGTAAGCTTCAGCAACGAAAAGGGATTTTTTAGGGTAAATTGCAGTTTATGCTTATATATTATGGCAAAATTATAGTTAACCCCATGACTTGTAAAAATATGTATTTGACACCTATGACTTATAGGATGGGACAATTTTACTCACTCTCTTTCCTAATAAATCCACATTTTTTCTCCATTCGGTGTCCCCTCGTTTTGTCTAGCAAAGGCGGTGCATCCAGAGTTCCCCCATGCTAGAAAGAAATTGCAATTAAACACATGGAAGGTATTTTTGTCAAAAACAACAGATTCAACGGTGAAGGCTAACGCTTAGCCCTGCCGACAGCCATGAATGCGAAATGCTGGAACAACAAAGGGATTGAGAACACCGGGACAGTTCATGAGCTCCACTCCTTGGTGAGGGAAAATAATCCCTTAATCAGTTAATCGTCTTTCTTTTTGAGGCTCGGTTGGATACTCATGTACCAAAAAGTCTCCTTATGCGGCTAAACTATGATGGATGTTTGGTGGTGCCAAGAGTGGGTCTAGCGAGCGGTTTAATACTCTATGGAGAGCTCCTCTAGTGGCTTCTCTCAATAGTTAGTTGGCATCAGGATCACATTGATGTCAGTTTCTCATGCCTGGATCAAGGGGAATCTCTTCAAAAGCAACGGATTCAATGGCGGAGACTACTAGGGCTGTTCTTGGACAGCCGTATCTGCGGGGCCGGCTGTGTCTGAGGTGTCCGTGGCCGTGTCCGCGCCGAGGAGGAGGTGTCCGAGGACTATGACCACGGCCAAGGCCAAGGCTTCTCAGACAGCCATCTGTCCAAGGTCCGAGGAGGAGGAGGGCAGCGGGGTGGGGGTAGAAGAAGGAGGAGGAGACGCGGGGGGAGGAGGGGGGCAGTCACGGAGGAGGAGGAGACGCGGCGGGGAGGAGGAGATGCGGCAGGGTGGGGGAGGAGGGGCGGTCACGGAGGAGGAGGAGGAAGGGCGGGGGTGGAGGAGGAGGGGCGGCGCCGCGCCATTACTCGTCTTCTCTTCAAAGTCCTGATCTTTATTTCATGCTCATTTTTTTCTCCTGGGTTCTCCATGATGGGTCCTCTGTGACTCTTCTATTTCTCTCATACGGGGTCTCATGCTGTCACTAAATTCTTGTCCCAAGTACTGATCCAGATTTGATCCCTTTCCCCTCATTCTTCTTGTTACTGCCAGCTTTCCCACAGGTGCAGGTGGGTCTCTCATCCACACTGCAAATATATAGCTTATCTCATTTGCCAATTCTTTCTTCTTGAGCCCTGAATTCCCATTTGCCCACTACCTAGTACAATGCCCCGTGACCGCTAGAGCACTAGCTTTTAGCTTCAGGTGAGCCCACTTCTCTTCCACAATCCCGATCTGATTCAATGGTTCAGCTTTTCCCGCAAAGACTCCACCTTTGATTTGCTTTTCTCATTTTTGAGTTGGTACTGGTATTGCTCTGTTCTGGGTTTTAAGTGGGAAGATAGCGAAGCTTTTCGAGTCTGAGTGCTTTCAACTGATCTGGCCGCAATGGCGCAGCCACTGCCGCTTCACTGGAGAGTCTCAGGCTTGCGCATCAGCAGCGACGGAGGCCATGAGTCCTGGGATTCCCAAGTGTCGGACCGCATCGACAAGGAAGATGCTGGGGATGTCGATGGTAGCACTGATTCGTCCGCCGATTCTCGCCTGAATGTCGATGACCCCTTCGGATCTCATAATAATCATCCTCCCTTTTTTTGCCATCTCATGTCCATGTCCTTGTCCGAGTCTGTCGGACATCCGGACACGGATATGGACAATTCAAAGGCGGACAATCTTTATACGGAGGCAGACGCGGACAACTTCTGTCTGAGGTTTGTCCGGTCCGAGAACAGCCCTAGCGGAGACTGATGCTTAGCCCCACCGACAGCCATGAATGTGATATGTTGAAGCTGCAAGGGGATTGGTAATGCCTGGACAGTTCATGAGCTCCACCACTTAGCGAGAGAAAATAATCCCTTAATCTTCCTTTTTTTTAGGGTGCGTTTGGATGCTGATAGGTGAAAGGTGAAAATTTATATCAGCCTGAAAATTATCACACTGATATTTTCTGATTGGTGACAACTCGTTTGGAACCTGAAAGTAAATAAGTGTCAGGGTAAAAATTTTCAGGCCTGATTTGTGAAAGGTGAAATATGTTTGGGAACTGAAAATAAATCACGTTGATGTCGCCCTCTTTCTCCCCGGTGGTGATGGCGGCGGCGGCCTCGTTGAGCTCCCCTCCCCCGATCGCCGCCGCCGCTGCCTCGTTGAGCCCCCTACCTCGACGCCGCCGCCACTGCTTCGTTGAGCCCCCCACCTCGACGTTACCGCTGCTCCGTTGAGCCGAGGGAGCCGAGGGCTGTCTCCCGATAAGCCACCGGGGGAATCGAGTAATCGAGTACTTGATAGATCCATGTACCGTGTACCCGATTACTCGATCGTCATCCACCTACATTGTATAATCACGATAACCACATGGATATCGATTAATCGAGTAATCGGGTACTCGATTACTCGATATATGCGTCTACCGTCTACCCGATTACTCGATTCCCTCGGTTGTTATCGTGAATCGTTAAAATGGAACAAACTTCAACAATTCATATCTCCCTCATTTTTAGTCTGTTTTGAGCCATTTTTTTTTTGTTCTTCCTTATTTTTTTTTGTTCTTTCTTATCATCATGATATCCTAATGACCTTGATATTTTATTAAAAAATATCATAAAATCTACAATAAATAGTACCGTGGTAGCTCAACATCTCTACAATAAGAAAGAACACTAAAAATGAAGAAGAATGAAAAAAAATTGACAAAAATGGACTAAAAATAAGGGATATATGAATTGTTGAAATTTGTTCAATTTTAACGGGGAATTACACGATCCAGTGTGCTATTGTGTAATCGATTACACGATAGCACACTTTATAGTGCAATCGATTACACGATATCCCCCACATGGAAATCGAGTAATCGAGTAATTGGGTACACGGTAGACACATATATCGAGTAATCGATTACTCGATTTATGTGTGTACTGTGAACACGATTACTCGATCTCGAGCCATCTACGTCGTATAATCACGATAACCACATTGAAATCGAGAGATCGAATAATCGGGTAGACGGTATACACAGATCGAGTAATCGAGTACTCGATAGAACCATGTACCGTATACCCGATTACTCGATCGTCATCCAGATACGTCGTATATTCACGATGACCACATGGAAATCGAGTAATCGGGTACACGGTAGATACATATATCGAGTAATCGAGTACTTGATTTATATGTGTACCGTGAACCCGATTACTTGATCTTGAGCCAGCTATGTCGTTTAACGATTCACGATAACCATTGGGGGAATCGAGTAATCGGGTAGACGGTAGACGCATATATCGAGTAATAAAGTACCCGATTGCTCGATTAATTGATATCCATGTGGTTATCGTAATTATACAACGTAGGTGGATGACGATCGAGTAATCGGGTACACTGTACATGGATCTATTGAGTACTCGATTACTCGATTCCCCCGGTGGCTTATCGGGAGACAGCCTCCCTCGGCTCAACGGGGCGACGGTAGCATCGAGGTGGGGGGCTCAACGAGGCAGCGACGGCAGCGTCGAGGTAGGGGGCTCAACGAGGCACCGACGGTGGTGTCGAGGTAGGGGGCTCAACCAGGCAGCGGCGGCGGCGACCGGGGGAGGGGGGCTCAACGAGGCCGCCGCCGCCATCACCACCGGGGAGAAAGAGGGCGACAACGAGGGAACCCGACAACGGGCAAGGGGCGGTAGGTATTTTTTTTTTTATGTCAGCTCTCCCTCGTCAGCCTGATTCTCACTCGGGTAAGAATCAGCCTTTCAGGGTGAAAGGTGAAAAATTGTCACCTTTCACCTTTCAGGGCCAGTTTTCAACCTTTCAGCAAACAAACACTTTTCAGGCCTGAAAGGAAAAATAGTAAAAATTTTCACCTATCACCGTCACCGACCGCTTTTCAGCCTTTCAGCTTCTAAATACTTTTCACCCTAATAGGTGAAAATTTTCACTTTTCAAGGCTGAAATATTCGTTTTTTCAGCAAACAGACGCACCCTTAGACTCCTGTTGGACTCTCATAGATCAGAAAGGTTCGGTTTTAAGACATGTAGGTTTGCAGCCCTGGATGCCAGCATGTAATAAGAAACATTAGGGATAATCTTCCTCCTTGCAATGACCTCAGTGTCCTCCATAGATGCCTGCAATACTACAGCAAGAAAATGAAAAAATGGAACAAGGGAGAGTTTGGAAAAGTTTGGAAATGTCCAAAAAAAGCCTAACCGGGCTCTATCCAAATTGCAGCTCCTCGAGTCTAGGGAGGAGGATCGTGTTCTTCGAAAGGAGATCAATGAATTTCAAGTCAGGGAAGAGATCCTTTGTCGTCAACAATCCAAGACTCTTTGGCTGGCAGAGGGGGACAAAAACTCGCGCTATTTTCATTCTCGCGCCATTGAGAGGAAAGCCAAAAGCAGGATCAAGGGCCTTCTAGATCAGCAAGGAAAATGGATTTCCAAACCCCGTGTATTAAGTTCTTTTATTGAAGATCATTTCAAATGCATCCTCTCTACTCTTGGCTCGGTTGATCCTTCCCCTATTTTTTAGGGCTAGGGCCGAGGTTCTAACTGTTAGAGCTCGGGTAGGGCCAACCTCTACTGACGGATACTATGCCCTTTTCTTCCATCCGTATTGGCATATCATTGGTGGTGATGTCTGCATAGCAGTCCTCCGTATGCTCAATGGTGGTACACTCCCAGCGTCTATTTCTAAAACTGTGATAGCCCTTATTCCTAAATCAAAGGCGTCGGAGAGAATTGAGGAATTTTGCCCAATCAGTCTGTGCAACCTACTCTACAACCTTGTGGATGCGCCGACTGAGAAAGACAGGGTTCATGGCCATTAAGCTGGACATGTCGAAATCTTTTGAACATGTCGAAAGGGCTTTTCTTCGGGGACGATGCTTAGATTGGGCTTTGCAAATTAGTGGGTAGATACGGTCATGCGATGTGCTACGTCGGGCTCTTTCGATGTTCTCATTAATGGGAAAGCTTATGGTACATTCTTTTCGACAAGGGGCTTCCGCCAGGGGGACCCCTTGTCCCCGTATCTCTTTCTGCTATGCAGCGAGGGGCTCTCTTCTCTTATTCAAGATGGGGAGGATGGTTGAGATCTATCTGGGCTTAAAGGCAGCGAAGGGAGCCCCATGTATTTTGCACTTGCTGTATGCGGATGATACAATGGTATTTTGTAGGGCCTCTCGGGAAGAATGTCGGAAGGTTCAAAGCATACGGCGAGTGTATGAAAGCATTTCGGGCTAGAAGGTTAATCTAAACAAATCTTCGGTTTTCTTTAGCCACAATACCCCTCGGAACATTAGAGAAGAAATAAGTGCGGACCTCCAGATTGAAGCGATGGCTTTTCATGAAAGGTATCTGAGCCTCCCAACCTGGGTAGGGAAATCTAAAAACCAATCATTCTCTAAGGGACTAGAGATTGTGTTTGGAAGAAACTGTATGGCTGGAAACAAAAAACGCTCTCTCGTGATGGGAAGGAATCCAATCTCTTCCATCATTCTCAATGAGTTGTTTTCTTCTTCCCAAGAGTCTTTATCACGAGCTCTCGTCTCAATGGCAGACCGTTTCATGTGGGGGCATAGGAAGGATGAAAAAAAGCTACACTGACTCAGTTGGGAGGAACCTTGCCGGCCTAAGGGTGAGGGTGGATTGGGGTTCCAGAGCCTCACATCTTTCAACCTGGCTTTATTAGTTATGCAGGGATGGCGTATATTGCAAGATGAAGGCTCCCTCCTAGCTCGGATTTTGGCAGTTAAATATTATCCTCCGGGCAGCTTCGTGACGGTTGTGTGCAAATCAAGAAGTTCGCTTGTTTGGCGAAGCATTCTTACCGGGAAAACGATATTTGTACATCAGATTTCTACACATTTTCCATACACAGCTGATGTGTATGGACACCCACTCATTTCCATACACATCAGCTGTTTATGAAAACATTTCCATACACATCAGCTGTTTATGAAAAATGTGTAGGAATATGATGTAGGGATATCACTCCCCTTCTTACAGGTAGAGAAATTTGAGGAAGGAAATTTGATGGCAATGCAAGGGACCTTTTTGTCCAGCTTCCTTGGGCAGTGGGCCATCAGAGTATGTACAAAGGGTGTGTTTGGAAACTGATAGTGAAAGGTGATAAAAAAAATCAGGCTGAAAATAATCAAGGTGATTTATAGGTGATTTTTATGATTGTAGAAAACTCGTTTGGGAACCTAAAATTAATCATATTTTTAGTCTTTCACTATCAGCCTGACTCTTGATCGGTGACTTGCGTTTGGAAACCTAAAAAAAATCAGGTGTGATTTTTGTGATTTGTGTTTGGTTACTGATCGGCATGTGTTGGTGAAAAAGGTAGGATTTGAGCTTTTTGGGATAGAAATACCCCTCTATCTGCACCAAATTGAGCCGCTCATCTCATTCGTGATAGCAGCTCCGATCGCCGCCGCTCGACCTCTCCCTTCTCTCTCTCGTCCTGTTTTATCGGCGAATGCCGACGGCCGCTTGTAACAGCAGCCCATCTATCTTTGTTTCATCTCCCCAGACATCCGATTAGCCTGGGTAGGGGTTTTCCCCTTGCCTCATCTCTTCCCCCTCTATCTGTGATGTCTCTCTCTCTCTACCAGCCTGGGTTGATCTGGATCTTGCCCGGAGAGACCCTCAGAGCTTTCTTACACAACCCAACTGCCCGGTTGCCGCCCTGTCTCATCTCTTCCCCCTCCGCGACGCCGATCCACCTCCACCTCTCGATATCATAGAAGAAAAGAAAAAAGTGAATTTTTAATCCTGTTCAGCCACCAGAGTTTTTTCGATCAGCATCATTGCAGGAAAAAATGAGGTACGCCTGTGTTTCTGAATTATGATTCACATTAACACATATACATGCATTTACGGCTATGCTCATTAGTGGCAAATTTATTTTTCTAGTTATTTTGACGATTAGCTGAGAATCTCATGCAGCATTAGGGAATCTGTGATTACCTCAGTTTTAGTAAGAATAAATAGGAAAGTATTACTTGTATTCAAATTTTTTTTTTCTTTTTTGGCGGGGGCAGGGGAGATGCGGATTGGGCTGCAACATTGATTTCTAACCTCATATGCTTCGTGTGTTTTAGCAGAAAAGAAGACTCATCATCATCATAGAAGTAAACCTACACAGGCCAGCCTTTATTTTGTCAGCAGCACTAGTTGGTGAGCTTACATACTGCAATGCATTTACATTAGTGATAAATGTGTGCAATTTATCAGAGTGGGAAACATATTGTGCTTTTAGTGTTTTTATTTAGTAAAAGCTAAGATGTATTTGTAACACCCAAAAATTCTGTAAGTTTACCAAAATTGCTATTTTAGGAAACTGTTCTAAAATAGGAAAGTTTTGCTGCCGTTTTAAAATCTTTTAATCTCGTGTGTTGATTTGGTTTCGTGATGCTTATAGATTAGGCAGTACACGAGGGTGCGAGGACTAGCCCAGGCGCTGGGTTCAACCTAGCGCTGAGGCTGGCCTGGTGCCAGGGGCTGAGTACACCTGACGCCAGGAGTGGGGGCCAGGCGCCAGGGTGTGAGACCAGTGTGTAGAGACTCCTTTGAATATTTTAATTTGCTAGATTGGATCATCGTAATGCAAGATATTATATTTGGTAAGTTTTGAACATTGCATTCGGGGGACATCGGAGCCGTCCATCTGTGTGCCACGCACCAGGCGCAGGAACACCTGAGGGCCAGAACCACGTGGACACAGCGTCCTGGGCACTGTACACGTGGTTGACATGTGAATATTTGGTTAGGAGAGAGAGAATCAAGTAAATTTAGGAATTTTGAATTTATTTCCAAAACCGATTTGATTTTGGAGGGAAATTGAGATTCCTTAAATTTGGGAATTTAGAAACTAAAAGGAATGATTGGGGATGTGATTAGGGGTTGATGATGGGCTGTTACCAAATTAAGTGGGGGCGCCATGTGGCAAGAGAGGAGATTGTGCTAATTGGGAGTTAATCAAGGTTAATTAGCCTCGGCCAGTTTTTCCTTGCACAGACAGACCGCAGGAGAAAAATCGTAACTAATTCAAGATAATTCGGAAAAATATGATTCTAGTTGGGTTGGATTGTAGACTCTTTGGGGAATATACAGTAAAATTTTCAGGGCCAGATTCGAACTGTAAAAATTATTGTGAGACTCGAAAGTGTGCTATTGTGCAGAAAACAGAGCAGTCAACCGGATTTGGTCAAGATCCCCAACTTAATCAGAGTATAACTAACTTGACTAATAGATTTGGTCACGTCCCTAATTGGGGGATCCTTCCTTTTTAAGTCAAGTTGTAGCCTTAGATTGAAAAGAAATCAATGGTGGGAGATGGTGAGTCAATTTGGAAATTGAATTGAAATTTCCTTGGGCGGTTAGGATGATGCATCTAAAGATTTCAAATCCTTAACTAATTGGGAAACCCTAACTAATTGGGAGAAATTGGAGGAGCACGTCCTTGACTTGGAGTAGGGGCTTATTTTGGGTGAATCTTGGCCCTTGGATGTGGTGTTAATCAACGGTGGAGATAGATCTTGGTGTTTGGGGCTTGTGCTATTTAAACACACCCATTGAGAGACCGGCCACTCTTTTGGACGTTTTGGGGAGTCGTGCTAGTCAGCAAGAGCTCATCCTCTCTTCTCCTCCTTCGATCAGTAGTTCCTCCCTCTCTACAAGTGGCCGTGGTGGTGGTGATTCGACGAAAAGAGGGTGGTGCATGTGGTGGTCGAAACTCGCGTAGAAGTGGTAAATCGTCAAAGAGGTAGGATGACTTCTTTTTCCCTACAACTTCTAATATTGAATTGTTGTTTATCATGACTCGTATGTCACGTGGATCATGATTATTAGTTTGATAATATTGCTGGTTATATTGATATTTGTGGTTCCTTGAATGAAATACCGATTCGTCTCCCATGTTTGTAGAATATTGCTTTCATATGATCAATGTATATTCATCCTTCACATGCTAGACCATAGGAGACATCCCCATCGTATTGGACCCTTGAATGTGCTTTGTCTCATATTGTCGTATCCTTTTTTTTTGGTTCTGTCCGAATAAAGTTGACACCTTTCCTAATCGAATTGCTTTGGGATTATGTTAAGTACGTCTCATCTCAAGTAAGTATTCGTAATTTCAAGCCATAATCGTGGTATTGCTTCAAAACCATGGAGCTTCATGTGTCATAACCTAATGATGTTTCAAAGAGCCTTTTTGTGGTCATCCAATTTCGTGGCTAACTGAATTTAGTGTCTGCGATTAATTGTCTCTTGGTAGTATTAAGGGGAAAATACATGTACAGGCGGATTTGAATGAAAGAGTAAATATAGTAAATTACTTAATTACATATACCAATGGGGTCTGTAAAACACTTAAGAAGATGAGTTATCATGTCAGGGAGTTAGTATTAAGCATTAAAGTAAGTGACTATTAGTAGTTAAACAAATCGGATCAAGTATGTTGCTCTCGGCCAGAACTGGTTCTGCGCCGATGAACTATAATGAAAAATTAATAAATAATTACAGAAAATTCATAAAAATATTCTGTTAAAACGGTTAGAAACTAGAGAGAAAGGGCTTTCAGATATAAAAATTTCAGAACATGATAAGCACTGGTCATATCAGAGTAATCGTAAGAAGTGGGCTGTTTGCTCTCGGCCAGGACTGTTCCTGCACCGACGAGCAGTGATCAGAAAATCATAAATAAATTTATATAATTCATAAAATTATGATTTTGGTTGGGTTAGAAACTAGACAATCAAGGCTATATGGGATAAAAATTTCAGAGAAGTATTCGGGCTGGGTTTTCAGTGACCGCCGATGGAAGTTGGCTGTTTAAAACCCTAATTCGGTTTACTACTATACATTATAAGTATATATATATTATAATGATCTGATTTCTATAATGTAAGACTCTGATGGTACAGGGTACAGTATTATTAGATTATGAGTATGAGTGGTGAGTTAAGGGTTACTGTCCAAAATTAATTGTCCCAAGTGTCCGAGTTCTTGAACGGCTTTTTGTCCAAGAAATTCTATCACAGATTCAGCACCTTGTGCACTATTGTTGACCAATTTCCAATAATGAGAACCTTCTATTCTGATTCAAGGGGATTGTCATATCTAAGGCTAGGTACTATGATGCGATTCAGTGTTCCGATTCTTGATAAGTCATAATTGGAGTCATCCGATGTTGATCATTCAGATTATATTTCTTGAGTACTCCTAAGTGAGTCAAATTCTTCCTTGGTGGTGTGGTGCACTACATGTCGTGAGTCTCATAAACCAACTTCGTGTCCACAAAGTTCTTGGATAGGGTCTGACTCTCTGAGCCCTACCATCTTGTTGCTTGTGAGATAATAATCGTAGTGTCTTTTGATTCGGGGAATGGTCTTAACTAGGGCTATGCATGGCGAAGGTGGTTACTGAGTCATTCCTGATAAGTCTCAGTCTTGAATTATCCTGTGATTGAACATTGAGAATTCTTTGATTACTCCTTTCTGAGTCAGATATTGAAAGTTACTTCTTTGTGAGTCAGATATTGAAAGTCACTCCTTTGTGAGTCAAATATTGAAAGTTACTCTTTTGTGAGTCAGATATTGAAAGTTACTCCTTTCTGACTCAGATATTGAAAGTTACTCCTTGGTGAGTCAGATATTGAAAGTTACTCTTTTGTGAGTCAGATATTGAAAGTCATTCCTTTGTGAGTCAGATTTTGAAAGTTACTCCTCTGAGAGTTTATTATTTGATGATGTTGGTCTGGGTCTCTGTTTGAGAGAACCCTGGTTAATTCGAGATGATTTCAGTTCTATGTAAACTGGTTCTCCACTAGGAGTCCTGATGAACACTCTTAGTTGGATTCATAGTATGCTCACGAGCCATTGCTAGATCTTGCGAGATCTCAGATTTTATATGAACCTCTGTAGTTCAGCCGATGACGGCAACGCGTGCGCTTTAGATTGTATGACATTACGGAAGGTCTGCAATCTCCGCCCATTGTGCCCGTAAGCACTGATGGGGCCAGCATCCCTAGACGCATGGCCGGGTTCCTCTGTAGAACCTCTAAGATGATCTGGTGATTGATGTCCATAGAGGAAGTGGACTGAACAGAGAGCAGAAATTGTTATCTCCGACACTCTGGATGATTGGAATCAGTATTCTTATTGATCTTCCTGACGCTCTGTACGTTTGGAAATTGAGTTATGGTTTATCTATTCTTGACCATTGATGGTCCCTAGAGTTCGAGTTATGTTTATTCTTGACCGCTGATGGTCTCTGATATTGATTTTGAGCAGGTAAGTGAACCCTGTATTTACTCTACCTGATATTCTTAAATGTGTCGTTAATGCTCATTTCTTCAGTATTCTATTTTATTACTTGTTGTGGGTTTTTCTTGGCTCCTACTGGGTATTTCTTTCGAAATACTCATGCATCTCTCGATGCAGGAATTAAAGTGGAGAAGAACTAGCAAGGTTCGTGTTTGGAGCCAGATGACGGAAGTTGATAAGATGTGGATTTATTTATCATTTTTATTTTCTGTTCGCGGAGAACTTATCAGCCTGCGTGCTGAGTTTATTTTGATGTTTAATGAATTGTTGGCTGGATTATTGTAATAGTGTAATTTGTTTTATTATTTAAGATTTTTGTATAACAGATATTGGTTAAGCATTCTGGAACGGAGTAGAATTGTGATCGAGTATTCGGTCGTGGCCCGGGTTTCAGCCTCATTACCTTAATTGAGTTAGTGCTTCCGCGTATTATTCGAGGTTTTGAAATTCGGGGCGTGACAGTATTCTTACTGGTTAGCAAGATAATATGGAAAGTTGAATTGTGATGAAAATTAGAGATGATGGTTAGATAGTAAAAAAAATCAGGTTTCTTATGACATTCTTGTTTTGTTATTGTGACAGTATAATTTTAGAATAAGAGTCACTATCTCATCTCTGATAGCAAGAAAGCGATTGGGAACATACTACTTCTCATGTTCTTTCTCCCTTTTTATTTTTATCATCTTTGGCCAGTTGGCATTCACATGCCATTATGAGCGGTGCATTTGAAGGTTTGTCCTATCTAATATTTTGCATGTGTTGCCCTTTGTTCATTCATCTTGATAATTCACTTTGTCCATTTAGAGTATTCATTTACTAGTTATAGCTATTTAAGCAATGGATAGCTCGTTTTCAAGCCCAACAGATTCTCAGCTCATGCTGTCTTAAGTTAATCCTAAATAGAGAAAGATTATCAGCTCATTCTGTCCATGTTTGGTCCTTGTTATCTTCTAATCCTGTTCAAGTGCAAGAATAAAAAGATGTTGCCTGCAATTTGGGGAAGATTATGATGGAGTTTTTCCAATGGTTTATATAGTGATATTGGATACAATCCCACATAAGCAAGAAATTGGAAGTAGGTGTAAGGTGGATCTATATGTTTTTGCTGAAAAGTCGATGGGAATAAGAAAGTTATGTAGCTTAGAGACGAAATTTTGGTGTATTTGAAGTGTTTTCTCAGTAGTTGTCATGCTACCTTATCCAACTATTTTGAGTTAGCAGTGCAGATTATAGCTTGGCAGGCTACTTGGTCTAATAAGCAATAAAAATTGTAGTATTTTGTTGTTGTATTTAGCATTGAAGCAGCTATAATTTTTCCCTACGTGATGCATTGGCAGGCTACTTATGCTTACAGGTGCTTTTACTGATGCATATTATGCCAAGTCTACAATAGCACTTCCCAGAGGCTGCACTTTAACTGATTTGTCCCTTCGGGGCTCCTACAAGTTCAACTCTAAATTGTTCTTCTGAAATTAACTAACATTTCCACCCTTGGCAGAGTGTTCACGAGATAGTGCAACTGAAATCTTTATTGTGTCAATATTGTTACTTGGCTGACATCCGACATTGCTATCACTGTGGAGGCATGGGAAAGCAAGGACCTTGCTATCACTGTGGAGATACAGGTAAGTCTTCATCCATGATAAATTTGTGTTCCACATGGAACACAGATTGCTTTTGTTTGGTATTCATTTATCTTCTTATGGTTGTTTCTTCTTGGGAGTGAACACTCTTCTGTCTTTCATGTAATCTAAATGAAGTTCTGAGCTTCATTCATAAATATTTGGTAAGGCAAATAAGAATGGAAACACCTCGTGTAATGCAGCTCAAACAGTGGATCCACCTCGTGCATGTAATCGTACTAGCCAAGTCTGCCCTCGTTGTAGAGACAACCAGTTGAATATGTACATATCCCACACGCATGACAATCCAGGCCGGAGGTTCCTCAAATGTCAGGATCTCTACGTACGTACTTTCTTCCATTATTAGATTCCATTAGCATTGTTTGTATTATTAATGAACCTCTGCATGATCAAATATAAATGTGGATTGTAGGGGGAGCATGGCTGTGGATACTTTGTGTGGGCCAACCCGCCGCCCCCCCAAAAGCACGACAGAAGAGTTCGCACCCCAATCCGTTTCAACGAGGAAAATCTACCACAAGCACGCACTACAGTCATGGAAGAATTCATTAGAGACAACCCATGCACTTCCCTATTCATTTCGTTCATGCTTTTATGCATTATGTTAATTATTATCAATTGTATGTGACTCGAGTAAATTATTTTGTTTTACTTTAATATCACGTTCACAAACTTGTAATGCCGATGTGTAGTAAGTCATTGAAGGAAATAACTTTGATGGATTCAAATATTATCGAGTTGTAGATGATGTATTTCTCACATAATATGTAGTATTGATAAAACATATGCATTGATCAAGATTGTACATGATGTGAACAATGGTGGTGTTCACGTTGATCAAGATTGTATATTAAGAGAGTCAGCAATTGCATCACGTATTGCGTCACGCAGCCTCAACATGACCCGATCATCATTTACTTGCATCTGATCTTCCCCTCCACCACTGGAAGATGAACCATTTGCATTACCTATGAGACTATTGTCAATGTATGGTGAATCTCCTTCGAATTCTGGAAGTAGCCAGTCCCTCATGTCGGGGTCAGTGCTACCATGGTGATGCTCATGGACAAAATTATGCAATGCTGCACAATCATACACAAGTTTTGCCTGCATCTCTATTGGATAAGTGGGCATATTGTCCAAGATGTGCCAACGTTTCTTCAATGCTCCAAATGCCCGTTCAACTATATTCCGTAAGGAAGCATGCATGTAGTTGTACGTCTCATTCCGACCAATCGCCATGAGATGCGTTCTTCTACCACATGCGACCAATGAGTTGTACGTCTCATACCGTAAGGAAGCATGCATGTAGCATGCCCGTTTAAGGAATTTTGTGTTGTGTTTTTTTCTTTCCCTCTATAGGCATTGTTCACATCCGCCGCCACCTTCGCCATGACATGCGTTCCATCAATCGCTCCCACACAATCCTTAAACCATGGCCAATACATGGTGTTGTTCCTAATGTAATTTGGGATTACATCGAGTGGCACAATATTATTTATTTTTGACGCAAACCATGGATCTAATGCCCCATAAACTTTATAAATATGCCTGTGAATAGTTTCCTCGGAGTGAGAAAATTTGTGCCCCAGTTTACGCACTGAAGTACCGTGACCCAATAGCTCACAAAATATCATTAGCTGTTGTTCAACCAAAACTCCTCTGCTGTCTTTTAGACCAGATAGTTTGGCTTGCCTGCATAATTCTATGAATGCTGTTTTGTTCATTCTCACCCAGTCCCTACACATTCTATCGTTCGTTACGTTGTATAGCATGTCACCAACCATTTCCTCTCCCCTCGTCCTATGTGGGTGGACAATATTTCGAGGCGGAGGACTGCTCACCTGTTGCTCCCAATACCATGCAAGTCCCATTACTATCTCATCATCGTCGTCGCCATCAAACATATTCTACATGGAATTCCAAGGAATAGTTTCAAACTTTAGTTGTATACGGTAAGCGCATGTGGTAGAAGAAATTTACTAAAATAGCAGAAATTGCTTACCCGAGGTTCCATTATGGCCGTCTAATGTCAGGAAGGTCTGACCCGCAAGGCAATAGTCGATAACTTCAAAAAAGGATAATAGTAGTAAATTATTGGATATAGCCCATGATAGTTTCTATCAGTAGAGATCTTCCTGACTTTTGAGTGTCCATCTACAAATAGCATGTACAGGAAGTGCAAATAATAAATAATCTACTTTTATTATTTAACGTCTGTTTGTTGTATAGTCATCAAAATGTTGTTCCATGAGGTGCATGCAAATCATGGTATAGAGTTTTTGTTCACAAATATACACCTCATAAATCAATTATCATTGTGATGCTCATGGAATCGCTGGTGATTCTTCATAAATGACACTTATGCCTCCGTAATGAAGTTCAGTTGCTGATTTACTATATGAGTTTCTTTTTATTAGAATTTGCTACTTCCATTTGTTTTTAGAATTTGCTATTTGTTGATATACTAAGGGTCATCTTTCTGCTACTTGGATGGCCTCCTTGTGTTTTGTTGGAAGTACTTGACGCGGTTATTATTTGTAGAAAACATTGTGATGAGGACTTGGAAGTGGTTAAGGAGCATTCAAGGCTTCTCCTGCATCCATTATGCAGTGTAGTGTGTTGAGTGGACTAAGAGCAGCCTGGTGCTGATCTATCCCTGTAAGGGTCACTGATCCATAGCAGGGACATACAGAGAAGAGAGATAATAATAGGTCAAAGTATTAGTTACTAAAGTAGGCTGTCCCTGATGTTATTCTTTTAATTGTCCAAGATGTTTTTTAATTTATCTATCAAAGTGGGATCAGTCACCTTTGGTGGTTGCAGCACTAACATCATTCATGATCACCACAACTCAGACATCTTACTTTTCAGTTTTTTGTTTGACTGATCATAATACATTGGCACTTGAGAGATAGGAACTCGTTTTCAACCTCGCTGAGAAGCATGAACCACTGAAATCAGCAAGCAATTTGTGATCCAAATTGGAAACTGGGGGGGGGGGGGGACCCTTGTCTTCTTTTTAGCTCTAGTGAAATAGAAAGGTTGGCAGGGGTTTCGTCTGTGCTAGAGAGAGGGACCTACAAAAGATTTAACAAATTTGTACCTGCTACTATTTGATCCTTCAGATACTGCATTGCACTGACATTTAAACATTACTTTGAAACAACATAAGAAATCCAGATGCATCAAATTGCATCAGGCATGTTTAGAGTCCAGTACGATATGTCTGGGTCTTCAAGAAAAGAAGGTAATGGAAATAGTCGCACTAATCATCAATGATAATGACAACTAAAAAGGGCAATGTATAACATGACAACTCAACCATGCAAGAGGACAGAAATACCATGGCAAACAAGAGATGAAGTTGATCGGGATACCTGATGAAGGGGTAGTTTGCAGATAGAGGAGATTTATCTTTAAACTACACAAGGCTCCACACCACTGAGATTTGTGACTGAGTCTACTAACTATATAACCAAACACACAAGGCAATAGTCCATATTCACATGGCAATAGTCGATAACTTCACATGGAATACAGTCAATATTCTCCATAATTCGTCACATGCATTACATTTGAATAATGTTTACACAAGTCACAAGACACATGCCTTACACAAGTCACAAGTCACCAGTCACATGTCACAAATTAGACAATTATTGTGTAAGAATCTCCACATGCATTATCATAAAAGTCCCTACACTAGACAATTATTCATAACACAAAAGTCAAATAGCTGAAATGAAGAATATTGTTCCTTAGTTTCTCACATTACCATAAACTATCACACCTATGCTGGTGGATTCATCGCCTTCCACTGACCCCGCAGCCAAGCTTCGGCATATACAATATCGTCCTCCATTGTTAGCCACATATGCCTTTTATGTTCATCAAACATCAATAACAAGCCTTCTGTGTACATCGGATTAGTCACATCAAACTTTGGCAACCAGCGCATCAGAGCTTGTGATCTCCGGTATTCTTCACTCTCATTCGCAGCAAGCGCCATTTCTCGTGCTGCCGGATCAGCTTGAATGTTCACTTGCCTCAATGCTATGGCATTACGAGCACACATAGCATCACAAATTCCATGGAAGGCAGTGGATACTTCTGATGCTTCACCAGCTTTCTTCTTTGCCCTACTACTAGCCGGCTTGTCCACAGGTGAAGGTATCACTGGAGGACTGCTCACATGAGGGGGCATTTGATGGGGGGATACTTGATCAGCAGATTCCTACAAAAAATTAAAGCACCCAAAAGATACATACACAATGAAGGTTCATAATCACAATACAACAGATACTCATACATGCAAACAATAGAAGGGAGATGACACTTATACTCATACGATTGCATTTTGAACTATACAAGACAACATTCATCAGTAAGATAAGATGACACTTATCCCCATATTTCTGTCTGACCCTGCACAATCAGGGAGACTTGTTTTTTCCAAATACATTTATAACTACTCCCTCGTCCAATTAAGCCTGCATGCATTTGAAAATGAAGTAGATTTATGGGACTTGTAAGGCTGATGTATACTAACTCTTTGAACCACTAAGGCTAATGCACTTATCCCCATATTTTTCTCATGCAGGCAGACAGGCTTCATTGGAGGGATGGAGTTATTACTAATTTTGAACAACTAAGAAGCAATAAAACAGTTGATGTATACTAACTATATATCAGCTGACATGAACAAACGAAATCTAAATGGATTTTCACTGTAACAACCGACAAATGACTGCACCTGGGATGGGTTGACAAATGTAGGAATAGTTGGGGAGTGCAAGGGGAAGGGGGTTGATTGATTATCTTCACGAAGGAGACTGGTGAAGGGTACATATTGGCTGTCTCCAATATCCTCTCCCAAGTACTGATCAAAGTCATTAGGTTGCATCCTTGGTATTTCGTCTTCTGTGTAATCCACTTCAGGCGGCTGATTTGATGCTTCAGCCACATTGGCATCCTGCTTTTGCGTAGGACATCCAACATAAGCATGGTCCCCCGTAGCATGGTTGCCATCGTATTAATCTTAAGTAGTTGCACTAGATCAGCTGTGTATCCCCAGCTCTTTAGGTGCATTGCCTTAGGGTGCTTCTGCAACAACAACACAGACAAATATTATCGAGTTTGACATTAGACAAATGAGGACAACATATGTACATGAAGGAGATATATGAAAAGAAAAATATGCATGAGCTACAGTTAGTTATGACATGGATAATTGGAAGTCAACACAAAAGTGATATGACACATACAACACCCTGGTGTTATCACATCATAGGTCATACACATTATTGTGATATTGCATGGATCAATACGTGATGATCATAAGTGACACTTCAACATATATATGTAACAATTCATAAATTGAAATGAGGCCTACTAATATATATCAATGTGAAAGCTACATTCAAAAGAAATGTGGAATTGGGAACAAAAAGATTCACCTCCTTAAATTGCTTCCAAAAATCTAGATTTCCAGATGTGTAGGTACCAGTAGATGGGTTAAAGCCACATCCAGTATGATTAGACATCCACTTCCAAGCATTGTAGAGGTACCTAGCCTTGTCGTAATGAGTCTTGATCGCATCAGCATTCACGTGTATGTCCCTTTTGCTCAATTCCTCACTCACAAGTGCATAGCCAGTGGGTTCAAGTCCCTTGCCCTTTCTATGTCCAACAATCAAAGCATTAGAGTATGCTCTGATCCATGCATAGTGCTCCTCCTTGCCCCAACAATCTACCTGTTTCACATACTTCCCTTTCTTGGCTGGGCTTGCCATCTCAACAAAGGGGACATATGAAAGGAAAGGCATAAAGAGCAATCAATATTAATACAAAACAGATCATATACACTAGACAGCAAATACAAAATAAATCTTAATATTCAAATACCATAGATGACAACTCTACATACATTTTGTCGTATCATCCTTTAATTAATAAATTGTTAATACAAAGAAGGAAGCAACACAGGGCATGCCACAATGCCTAAATGGGAGATAATGAGGTGCATAACTACCAACCTAAAAAATGCATGTAAATGAGATGTAAGATAACATCATTATACAAAACGTCACCTACAATCACTGCAACCTCACCAATAACTAATTGCTCTTGCAACAAATACAAATTGGCTCATACTCAATTATGCAAACTTCTCACACTTAGGCAAATAAGACATCGCTCGTGGACAAATGAGCATGGTACATCAGAACTGCACTACAGAGTCCTCCTGGTCAAATGATTTCGAGAAAATGCTGTTTTTTCTTCATAACAAGAACATACACTATTAGAGTATTAGAACCATCCACGGTATATTGATCATCCATTAATACATTTGAGATATCCATCTGCTTCCATATAATTATTGCTATCAGGATGCTAAATGTATAATGCAAGATAATTATGAAGAACTTGAGGTGACTGGCTGACTAAAAAAAATAGAAGTGGCTCTTTAGTACAAGTTAAACTTATAGTTAACAACTAGAGAGATCAATAAATTGTGTTAATAAATCAGCTTTCACTAGTATAACAATGCAAAACTTTTCAAAAACAAGGTTGGTACAAATATCATTGCATTACTCACTTTAGGGACTTTAAGTGTCATGCTAATTGACTGAGAATTTAACTTACAACAACCTAAATGTTATCAGAAACATGAATAGCCAAGGCATATGGTTGATAAATAAGACACTCAAAACGGCATATTCTTCTTTACGTCAAACCTTAAAATGATTCCGTCAAGTTTTAATCACTCTCAGCTATTAGAAATCGTGACCAATGTTACAACTTAGAATGCACCCCTTCATTTCTAAATTAGAACCCCCTTTCCTTCCATGTGTTTGCTCACAATACATTCCTATTTACTAATAGATAGATGATAACCCTTTTCCTTCTTATATCTTCCCTCACATTTTTTCTTCCTCTATCCAGAATTAATAATAGTTTTCCAAAATTTAACTAAATGATTAGTTTATTTTGGAAAATGAAATGCATCTATTATTTCTGGATGGTGGCAGTATATCAGTTTCTGGTAGCAGGATCTTTGGCTTTCAGAAAACTAAACTATAAACCAAGTTATTCTAGACATGCAGGCAAAAAAACCCCATTGACATTTCTACAAATGATCTTTAACTTACTTCACTATGGCCATACACTAATTCTAGTTTTCCCAAGGATATGAAAATCAACAATAACCCAATTAAAAAAGCTTATTGAAACTACTTTATTTACTTTCAAAACTACAACATTCGTTGCATTTTGAAACCGCAAATGATGGATAGGATTATTAGAAGCTGCTTTGTAGATGCATTAAGGGTCGCTCTCTGGACATAGTGGCACTAGAATCAGATCCCAAAACCATAATATGAAAACTGCAACAAATTGCATGAAGTCACAACATAAGCAATAAAAAACGCATCCAATAGACAACTCAATGTATAAATGCTTAATTTATTCATAAAGATGAACGCCTAATACATAATTTAATATATATAATAGACAGATAGAAAACAACAAACACACTAATCTAAACTGATCAACCAAACACACTTATCAGAAAACAAATGCGTAAATAATCAGATATTTGATGAATTATTACACCCACATCAATCACACATCCCAATCTAATCACATTCAGATTTCATGACATATATGACTCATACCAGTAATTTCTAGCGAACCACTGAAACAGCATCAGAATCGAAATCTTTTACCATAACAAATCACTCTCAAAAGATTTAAAAGGCCCACACCACACGTGAAATGAAAAAGCTTGTATCTTTCACAATAATATGTATGCACCGTTGGGTGATACTGAGGGAGGGGCAGGGGCAAGGCGAGGGTTGATGAAAGGTAAAAGGGACGATAGTAGTGTGGGCGTAGCTCAAGTGACAGGGATAGAGGGGTGAGTTTACCTGCGGTGGCCGGACGACGGCGATGGTGAACACGGTAGTAGCAGCTGAGGATGAGGACCGCGACTGGCGACCCAAATCGAGGAGGCTTGCAAGGCAGTGACCGATCGAGGACCACCGGCTCGCGGGGAGGGGAGGAGATGAGAGGAAATTAAAAAGCTTCGATCTTTCACACCAGTAGGAAAGAGCTTGCATGAAGATGCCTGGGTGAGACGATCGAGGACCGCCGGCAGGATCGCCGGCTCGCGGGGAGGGGGAGATGAGAGGAGGAGGGCAGTCGAACGAGGGGCAGTGGGAGGTGAAAGAGAAACCAGAGGCTGGAGTGATTTTTTTTCATCAGTCAGTCGATTCTCGTTCGAACGAGAATCAGTGATTTTCAGGTTTTTTCTGCTGATTCGGTGATTTTTGATGAACCAAGACTAATTACTCATTATTTGAGTAGTAGCCTTTAGTTATCTATTTAATTCTTTTTACTTGTAATTGTAGTATTACAAGGTCGATCCTCAGAGATTGACTAGTGTGATTGAGAAATCAGTTCAAAGTAGCAAACGAATGAAATCAAGAGTAAAGTAAAGTAGATAATTCAATAAAATAAAACATTAAGGCATCAATGTAGGTCATTGTAATATCTAATGAGGTACTTCATGTATCAATGTTTCTCAATTAGGGGCGAATGAAGATTCTCCCTAATTGGATAATATGAACATTAAGAACGAACAGCAACATGATCACTTTGGTTGAAATAAGGATTATAATATTTAAATCTTCAAGAGTTCTATGTATCAAAATCACAAAGGATCAAGAAAGAAATCAAGTATCCTATGTATTAAGAAAACAAAGAAACGAGAGATAAATAATAAAACATCACTTTAAATATCCAACACATAATTATAGCCCAATAAATAACATGAAAAGAACTTCATTAAAGTATCACAAATCCCTCCCTCTAGCCTTAGCTAGGGGCTTAGCCAACCATTACAATAAAATAAAATAAAATAAACAATGAAGAAAAGTTGAGGAGAGAAAGAAGTGGTCATCCTTGGAAGAGGTAGAGAATTTGATGACTTGAAGAAGAGCTTGGGTATTACTTATATAGTGGTTGAAAAAGTTTAACAATGGAAAGGCTTCAATCAGATTTTCTATCATTACTCCATGATTGAGTCTTGATTGATTTTGAGCATCACTAATTGATTTTGTCCAGCTTTCAATCAAAGAATGTTGCCTTTTCTTCTTCCAATCACAGCTCTTCATGGTCATTTCTTGATTGCTAGAATTATCTCATAGTTGATTGTCAATGATTGCCTTGATTAGCTCATAGTTGATTGCCACTGATTGCCTTGATCATCTCATACTTGATTGTCATTGATTGCCTTGATCATTTCATAGTTGATTGCCATTGATTGCCTTGATTAGCTCATAGTTGATTGCTAATTATTGCCTCCAGCAGATCTTCACAATCTTTTAAGTACGGCTTCAAGATTAATAGGTCGGCCCATCAAAGAATTACCTACAACACACAATGGGCTTACATAATTTGATATCAAATTCACCACACTAGATCCATGGATATAAAAATAGTTATGGCTAATTTATTTTTGCACATTTAAAGCCCAAATAACATTGAATGTCACATGTTAATGTCTTAACTTAACAAATACCCATTTTGCTTAAAATTCTACCTAGCCTTTAACTAACTATAAAATAACATAACAAACATGGAGTTCAAGGCATCTTAAATTAACATAATTTTGAGCACATCAATTTTTTTCTATAATCACCGTCAGGACTGATAATTTGATAAATCAGAAACCAAACGCCATCAGCAGGCTGATTGGGTGATAGGTGATTTTTTTCACCTATCACCATCAGCAGCTCCTGTCAGTAAAATTAGATTCCAAACGCCAATCAGATGATTCAACCCCTTTCAGCCTGATTTTTTTCAAATAATCAGAAACCAAACGCACCCAAAGTCTCAGAAGATGGATTACTCTTCCCAAGCTGTTGTTTCACTCGGATGAGGCAGAAATAATTGAAAACATTCCCTTAGGGCAAAGATCTTCCTCCGGATAAGTTGATTTCAGTGTAAGATAACCACGTTTCCCAAAAGCTCGAGCTGTTAAGTAAGAAACGGATATCTTTATTATTATTTTATATTTAACACCTCTTCACGTGTAAGCGTCCACCAAGCTAAGTATACGGAACATAATTGAGGTATAAATTCCTCTAGTGAGACTAGAACCTAGAACCTCCTATAACCTGATGCTCTTATACCATATTAAATAATCAATTTTCTTAAAAGTTAGAGCGGTTAGAAAATAGAAATATTTATTTATTTATTGTATATTCTCACATCCCCCTCACATACAAGCGTCCACCAAGTGCGACACGTGGAACATAATGGAGGTATAAATACCACAAGTGACACTAAACTCAAGACCTCCTATAACTTGGTATTCTGATACCATATTAAATAACTAATTTTTCCAAAAACTCAAGCGGTGAAGAAACAAAAATCTTAATTTATATATTCACATCCCCCTCACGTGTAAATGTCCACCAAGCATGGCACGCGAAACATAATTGAGGTATAAATACTCCCTACGAGACTAGAACTTATAGCCTTCCACAACTTGTGCTATGATACATTCACCATTCCAACAGCCATTTTCTTGTTTGTGTATTTTTTTTATCCAAACAGGGTACCCCTGCAAAAGGTTCATAAGACAACTAGGGGTCATGTCATAGGCGGGGGCGGCCTTCAAAGTGTTGGGCTAAAGCCAAAGTGGAAGTGCGCCTTCTCTAGGTAGCTTGTATTGGGTCATAGAAAAAGAACAAATGTTTGATGTTTGAACTTAGCACAATGTGGTGGTGTGGTGGAGCTCTACCGAGCAGGCGGTTCTCCACCCGGAGGAGGCGGAAATGATCGCTTTTGGAGAGGAATCAAGCTGACGCATGGAGGATGGAAGAAGGTGATCTTAGAGGGAGATTGTTCAAACATGGTGCAGTTCTTTTTCTTCCCGCCCTCCTTCCGCTTTGAGGCAGCAGGAGGAGGTCCTTCATCTTATTTCTTCTTTTGATGTGTTCAGTGTTGAGGCTCTTAGAAGCGAAGCTAATGGGGCAGCTCACGCATTAGCAAGACACTTCCAATTGCTTCCCTCATCACGTCTTTGGGAGGGGGATGGTCCAAATTTTATTATGCCCATGCTACACATGGATGATTGTGGGGACCTAAAGTGTAATTTCTAGGTCTGTTTTTTCCAGCTCTAGGTTAATGAATTCCATTAAAAAAAAAACTTAGTACAACATCTTAAATCACCTCATGAAGTGTCATATTGAGCATAGGAAGTTTCCATCCAAACTTGAAAACCTTACAAGTAGAGTGGTATTCACTGACAATGCAACAACAATTAAAACTGGGCATCAGAAACAACAATGCCATTTCAATAGTCCACCCACTTGAAACATCAAATGAACATTCTCATTAGAACAAGATTCATTTCAGCTATGTTGACGCAGACAAACTAGCCTACAAGTAAACATTAAAAAAAGAACCACCAGAAAAAGAAGACCACCAACAAAGAATTAAAAATTTCCAATGATAAACCAGTCACATGCAGGATTGTGGAAGAGCTTAATACGCAAACATTGCTGCATCGTCAAAGGGCAGGAGAGGACATTGTTGCCCGTGTTCGAAGGAGTTGAGGATCTAGCGAGGGAGGGAAAGAGCACAAAGAGGGACCAGGTGACAAATTTGGCATTGAGAAGCTGGGGCATATGCAAGTTTTCACCTCTAAATATTTAAGCCACGTAAGGCTAGGATAAATTTGACTAAGTTTGCAAACTGACTTTCTGGATGAATCAAACTGATCCAAAGAACCAAAGCAAGCTGACTTGCTCGTTATTAGTTATCACGGCCCAGATGATAATATGGTGCTTAAACTTAATCCAATGCATGAAAAAATATATTGCTTCCATTTTTTCTCCGTACTTTGCTTATCTCTATTGTCAACAAAAGTAGGAATACGAAATACAAGTATGGTGTTGATCAATTTTCAGCCCTTTATGCACAAAAAGAGAGACTTAGGAACTGTCCATGGAAGTATCTGTAAAATTTTCAGCAATTGTCTTGTCATTATTTGAAGCGCTAAATGCAAAATCATAAGAAGGTGCACTGAGGCTAGCACGATCAAAGATGGAGACTGCTGAGGGCTGGTTGAAAGTTGGAACTGGGTTTACACTTTCCAGTTTAGAAAACCCAAATGCAAATGATGGAGGATCCACTGGAGGAGGGGCCGCATTCACAAAAATTTTCTGCTCATAGTCCTGCAACTGCCGGTAAACCGCTGCCATATATTTGTAAAAGTTGTCAAGTTAATAAAGGAACAACACTGCCAAATTTCCAGATGGATAAAATAAAAGAAATCTAAGGATGGCGCCAGTGATTACCAATCTACCATTAATAACAGACAAACCCATTAAAGGATAATATAAGGTTTAGATCAAAGACAAATAGTTGTACACTTGGTCTACAGACCAAGTTATCTTCTCATTTTGGATTTATGACACATAAAAATCATTTACGCCAAAAATTAGAGAATATTTACGAAACCAAACTCTAATGTTCTCCACAAAAGGCTAGGACCATTTACTTTACTATACTACACCACTATCTGCAAGACATACCCGCCACAAATAAAAAATGAAAAGCACATCATCCCCCACATCCATTCAGCTGACTAAATATTTTAGGTCATGAACATATTCTACTCTAAGTTTCTAACTAGTCTTATCTCCCTCCAGAGAGCCCAAAAAAGGGCAGTCTTTTGTCCTCTCTTTCACCAAGCTGAAATTTTTACCTCCTAGAGCAAAGCTAGACAATTAGAATTCTCAGGGAGAAAGCTGGCTAGGTGACAGACTGCCTGTGGCTAGTAATTTCGCATAAATACGCAGACAGGCACTTGCGCATATATATGCAAAGCTCGTTAGCAGCCTAAAATTTTCAAACCAATAGTTAAGATGCTAGAAAGCACCAAAATTTGACTACTGCAAGAATCTGAAACTAAAAATTGCGAACACGTTCCTGTGATCTACAGTTTTCAGGATATAATGTCCAATAATTAACAGAGAAACTCCCTCCAACGACTTAGGCAATAGAACTTACGAATATGAAGGATCAGCCAACTATGGTGATGCAAAAGCAAGGTCACATCACTATACAAGATAAAACTCCATGTATAATACTAATGTACGAGGACTTTGTGCTAGTTTTTGTAATTATCTCACCTCTAGATCTAACTTAAGCTGTCATAGCCCCAAGACAATTAGATGGCATTTCGTAGGAAGAGGACTTAGACATAAGACATCTTTCTAGATTTGAAGCCAAAATTTCAGCCAAATGAAGAGCCTAAATTATTGTTGTTGTTATTGAGCCATATCGAGTATTTTGCATAGAAACTTATTTCTTCCCACTATGGTTACAAAGTTGTCCGTTGTAGAAACTTCTTTCTTCTTTTGCGAGCGTGAATGCAGAAAAAAAAAAGATTAATGCCTCATCAATCTTTAGCAGTGTCAAAGTTGTATAAGGTAGCTTAAATTGTACATCTATTTGTTGAAGATTTCCTTGCACATTAACTATCTACTTTCGCCCAATTGCTTACCTGCCCTTTTATCACTGCTGATAACCCCAAAAGCTCGCATGAACCTAACCAAATTTGTTCTCTTTCAACCTTCAACCTAACTGTCTCCCTATCGGCTGTCTAGGTCCTCAATTTAATTTTCCTCAATAAATCTTCAGGTCACCTCATATTGGCGTCTTATAGCTTCTCCTAAAACTCGATCTCAACTTATAGCTTCTCATAGAGGCAAGACAACCACAAACAACCCCAAATTATCTCTGTTTGATTGCCATTCTTGCTTTGAGAAAACAGGATACAAACGTAGGTATCCATAAAGCAATGGACCAAGTAGAAAACAGTAAGTAGTCAAACTATCACTGACATCCAATAATGCATATATAACACAAATAATTCATGAATCAGAATACAGCAGCATTACTTTGCTGAAAAGTTATAGATTCATAGAATGAGTAGAAGGGCAGACCTTCTGATAACTCCATTGTCGGCCTACGATCCTTGACCCATTGGTAAGATTGTGCAAGCCTCCATCCTTTACATTTCATCAAGTATGCTATTACTACAGCTGCTGATCTGTAAATGTTGTAACTAAATAAACTTAGAGATCTGATATTAGAATGCATCATTCATACCTATTCTAGAAACTAACCTATTCTTCCCCCACATACAGTGGACCAGAACTCGAGCATTGTCCTGCTCACATTGTTCTGCACAGAAAAAAAGTTAACTACCACACTGCAAATAAAGATAAAAACTTCTTATAAAAAAACAACTACAATGATCTTTGAAAGGCAAAAGTCTTAACGGCAAACAAGTCAGTCATACTGAAGTTATAGTACATTATAACGCGCTTAACATATTTATGAAATTAGGAATTAAGCACCCAAATCCAAGACTTCTCCAAAACATAAACACACACTCTTTCTAAAAAACACCTAAATTAGTAATACATATCTTCTGCACACAAAAGTTATATCAACCAAAACACTTCCCTCGCAATAAACCCTATGAAAGTGATTGACATACCTAAAAAGTGAATTGCATCATCAAAAAGTAATGCATTCTCATCTTGAAGACAGTGGTATGTAAAGGAGTTCTTGTACAGGTTCTGACAAGCAGGCACAGTCTGCATGTAATAAAATTCTGCAGTATAAGGACAAACCAAGGAGTTGTTTTGTTCCAAACAAACAACGTTCAACTACCATGAAAGACAAGTTAAACTAATATGCTTTTCCCTATTTTTCCCTTGTCAGTATCGAGTAATTATGAGGTTTGAACATGACATAGTTTTAAAAAACCTTGATAGCTAAAGATGCATATTAGGATCAATAAACAGCACAATAAATCTTGACATTTAGAAAAAACATAATAATCTTAGTTCCAAATAATCACCTAAAAAGGAATGTAGCCATATAATCGCTAAAAACTATAATGTGGCTCTACTACACATTCTATGAAACATAACTACAAATAGTTAAATGCTCTGGCTGTTATCCCCACCTCCACTAGATCCTGATTGGCTTTGTGGAATGATAATGGAACCTAGTTTTCAAGAAAGGATAAATTGCATGAGAAAAGAGCAGAAGCAAGAACAGATGGGTTGAAAATGACCAACCCAACCACCCTAGACCAGGAGATAATCCATGTGCCTAGGTGAGGCAGTTGTCTTTGATAACTATGCCACCTAGAAATCTCCTATTTTTCAGCCCCTCAATCTCCATTAAGGAAGTTAACATATCAATGCCAAATCCATAAATATTTGACCATATATTGCTTTAATCACGGCTTTGTACACGGATGAGATTATAGTTCTGTCAAACACCATTATTGTAAAAAAAAAAAGAGCATTTAAAGAACCAATCCTGACATCAGATGCCCCAAGAAGCCCACATTCACTTAAGCACATTAATGTACATCAAATGCAGTCACTTCTTTCCATTTCATGAATAAAAAATGTCCCATTTATAGGCTCACGTGCATTGACGTGAGCCAGAGAGCCATGGGCTGTCGGATTTCGCTGCCAAGGTATGCGTTAATACAGGGGGGAGGTGGGATAGAATCGATCGCCTGCCCCTCGATTAATGTGCTCCATTGGATCTCAATCCAACAACGGTGGCGGGCATAGCGAGGGCACATAGTAATCCAGAAGGATATATACCTTACAGGGAAACTTGATAAGCGCATATTAACACATGAACAAATAGCATAAGTACCAACAAATAAATCTAATGACAGCATAAAAGAGAAGTCATGGCATGTCTACGAACGTTACATATGAGTACGAAGAAAACAATTACGGGAACTTGTAATGTAATTTTAGATCATTGTTAGATTAGATTATTGCATATGGAAACCCAAAAATTAACGACAATGAAATAAGCAGATTAGACGAAATCGATCGGGAGAGAATCAGCCGCTGCCCGGCCCTTTGTTTCGGGGATCAAAGCATACAGAAACGCCCGTTTGGGCGGCAATAGGGTTCCAACATGGAATTGATGAGAGAGAAAGAAAGAAAAAAGAAACAAGGTAAGGGAAAGAAGTGCATAATACATTGAGAACGCGGGAGATGCCTTGGGCCTTGAGAAGCTCAGCTCGGGAAGCATTGTCGTAGCTGCCCAGGTAAAGGAATTCAGGCAGGATCTCGGAGGCAAAGGCGCTGGCGTGAAGACCCGACTTTTCAAAGGAATCCGGAATCCGGTGACCGCAGATCCCACAGATTTCACCTTCTTCGTACTTGTGGTAATGCCCACAAACGGCACAAGGGTTTTCTCTCTCCCTTTTCCTCATCTTCAGACCAATACTGGAAGCAAAAGCCTTCCTCTCCCCTCCCCGAGTTTTAGAACTAGGGATCGAAAGGAGAATGGATAACCACCACCACCTCGCCGGGCCCGAAGAAACACCAACCAAAATCAACAAAGCGCAAGACCAGACTGGGGAGAAGAGAAGGTATCTGGGAATTTGAGGGCAACCGGCAGGCAGTGGACTGGACGAGACGGGGATTTATGCTGGATATTTTCTATTCGGGCCAATTTGCCAGGGAAAATAGAGCAGAGAGCAAAAAAATTAAAAATGAAGGACCCGAGCTGAGCAAGCGAGAAGACCCTCCTCCCCTTGCCCTGCCCTGCCCTGCCCCGGCTGCCCGCGGACGAAAACGGGCTAGGATTGCTTATATTTCACGCCGGTCCACACGAGAACCAACATACGAGACGATAGACCGATAGATGATATAGTACTACGTTCATATGTGGATCAAGCAATCCCAAACAAAAACTTTTATTCTCGTGATCAAATTTTTGACGAGTTTCCTAGTAGTAGTTTAAAGAAACCAACTTCTAATAACACCGACTTTATAGTGAAGCTGATGAACGGATGTTCCCTGCTATCTCCCTTGAGTTGAGAAACCAGTCAATGTACTGAAGATGAGGCAAATCTAATACTATCCACTGCCCCAAGTGGGTTATATGATCTTATCCACCCCGAAAAAGAGAACACCAGGGCTCCACTATCCAGCGAGAAAATTGTCCAGCAAAGTGCGGATTGGCAGTGGCATTCCAAGATGAATGGATGATAATTAACATTGACAAAATAATACTACTCTCGACCACTGGCATCGGGTGGCGAGTGCAGTGTTGAGGGTAGGAATTGGACAAGCAGAAGCAGTGTGGTCACCTTTACTACTAGAGGGCAGGAAAGTCATTGACGAGATTGGTGTGGGTCAAAGCAAACCCACCCATGTCACAAATTATAAGATAAATCTGCCATTGCCATCAGTCATGTGACGACCGGTCATGTGCGCACTGCTGCACTACTACTGCCAGAGTCGCGCGGCTAGTGTCCAGAGAAGGTCGACTCGAGACAGCTGCTGAGTGGGACACGAGAGTGAGAGTCGCAGGAAAAAGCGGCTGGTTCTTCTACTGGCAGCTCGCGCGGGCGCTAGTCTATTCCATCACAGACAGGCAAAGCCCCTGCGAGTTCCCTCCCAAGTCGGTCGGCCTCGGCCAGTCAGTGTACCCTCTCTCGACTCTTCCTCACCCGCAATCAAATCCGCTCCTAGATCTTCTTCGATTCTTCTCCGGTAAATCAACAATCTCCCTCCCATTTTTCCTCCCTTTTGTTTGTTCCTTCTTTATCTCAACTCGCCTCTTCTCCTCATTTTCTCTCTCCCATTCTTCCTTGTGTTTTTAATTAGTGGTTACCTCTTTATCCTGCGATCTCCTCTTACATCCTCCTTCCGTTCCACCTCCGTGGATCTGGAATGGCTTAGATTTTGAGGACATCTCGTTGATCATGTCCACTGCCGACCCTTCCCAACTTTGGACGACTCACTATTCTCTATCGTAATGGCTTTAACTTGCTTTTTTTTCTGATGAGGCCGATATAATGTATCTCTCCTGCTGTCGATTTTCTCTCTCCTTTCCATTTGTTTTTTCAAAATGTCACTGTCTGTGATCATTTCGAAAGAGCATTTTGTCCTCTTAGTATATCCCAGTTGTTCTGACCCTCCCTGCATTTTTTCTATTTGGTTTCATGCCGTTTGTTTCTTAGCCGTCTAAACGCTTCAATCCAGTGCATTTAAGCATGTGCCCTCAGTGCTTCGAGAAATTACAGAAAAAGTTGTGTGATTGATGAATCTTGTGTGATAAAGGCTGTGATTTTGTTTAAGAGATGTGGTCACTCATCTCTTTATTTTACTCTCTAACTTGCTAAAAACAATCCCTGCAATTCAATCTTCTCATTACTTCAATTTTTGCCGCTCATGTAAAGGATCTTGTCTAAAAAATTCGAGCTATTGCAGCTTCATCCAAAATACGAGCTGTGTTTTTCTTTTTGCTTTTCAAGGCAATGATATCTATATGCATCATGTTAAGTTTTTCTCTACTTTGAGACATTAACTAGATAAATTGCCTTTTAAAAGTTGCCCGCACAAGTTCTTGCAATTTGGTTACTTTCAGATCTATTTAAATCTATGTAATTTTTTTATTAAATCATAATCATAATCAAGTAGCGTATTTTTCCAACTATTTGGGGTCGGCGACATGGATCTTACGCCTTCATTCAGGCCTGTTTTGAGCCAAATCTTTTGTAATAGATAGAAAATCATATCCTTTTTTATTAATTCCATCCAAATTCTCTTAAGTCTCCCTCTCCCTCTTTTTGCATTATTTACATGCATTCCTTTCTCAGAGGTGCATCTATTGGTCATCTTTGCATGTGCCCATACCAACGCAACCTATATTTCCTCAACTGCTCCCCTAAAAGAGCTACCCTAAACGGTCATGAATATATTAATTTTTTATTAAAATATGTTTCATAAATAGAAAAATATCTATCAGTATTTTTAAACTTTTTATCAAATTGTGTTTCCTTTACTAGACTTATTTGTTTTCTTTCTTGAGGAAAAGAAATGTTTTTTATGGAGATGTAAAATTTGGAAAGATATATTAGGTTAAAAGAGAAGTTAAAAAGGTACTGACTAAAGTTAGATATAAGGCATTCGACGACTTGTATAATAAGTTAGGAACGAAGGAGGGGGAGGAACATATATAAGATAATTGAGTTAAGTGTAAAAGAAGTAGACTTTTAAATCAAGTTAGATGCATTAAGAGTGAAAATTAAAGGGTTTTAGTGAAAGATGAGGAAATTACGGAGAGATGGTGAGGGTATTTTGAGCATTGAATGAAGATTACGGTAGTGGCATGGATATCGTGTCTAGTCCTATTAAAGCTATGAGCTACTTTAGGAGATTCTCCATAGAGGAGGTAGTTGTTGTTTTAAGGAAGATGACGAAAGTTTTTAACAATATTGTCATTGAAGTATGGAAGGCTCTTGTGGGTGGTGGCTTAACTTGGTTGACTAGTTTGTTTAACAATATTGAGAAGCCAAAGAGGATGCCAGAGGAGTGGAGGAGAAGTACCTTTATACCTTTGGGGCATCCAAAGTTGTAAAAACCATAGGGGTATAAAACTTGTGGGTCATACAATGAAGTTGTAAGAGAGAGTTGTAAAAAAACATTTGTAGAAACTAACTAAGGTAACAAAGAACCAGTTTGCTTTCGTGTCGGAGAGGTCAACAACTAAAGCTATATTTTTGCTAAGACAATTAGTGTAGAGAGGTATAAAGATACGAGAAAAGATCTTTACATGACTTTTATAGATTTGGAAAAAGCCTATGATAGAGTTCCTTAAGAAGTCATTTGGAGTGTTGTGAAGAAGGTAGTTACAAGAGTATACATAAATATTAAAAAAAGATGTGAATGATGAGGTAGTGAGTAGTGTACAAACAATTGGGGGGATACTAAGGAATTTCCTGTCAGGGTAGGTCTACATCAAAGATCAGCCTTAAGCCTTATCTTTTTGCTTTAATTATGGATGTGCTAATTAGACATATACATGATAGTGTATTTTGGTGCATGCTTTTTGCACATGATATAGTTTTAGTTGATGAGTCGTATATAGGATTAAATTCAAAACTAGAATTATAGAGGGAAGCTGTAGAATCAAAAGGTTTTAAATAAGTAGGACTAAGATAGAGAGTTTATGGAATTTTATTTTAAGGAAGCTAATGGGCATGAAGTGCCAAAGTGTGAGCGATTCCGTTATTTAGGATCCATTATCCACAAGGAGGAAGATATTGATAGTGGTGTGGTGTATATGATAAATGCATGGTGGGTAAAGTGGTAGGCAGCCTTTAGAGTTCTGTGTGATAAGCGTGTTCCAAATAGGCTTAAAGGCAAGCTCCATAGGAGACAACTAGTAGACCTCCAATACTCTATGGAGTGAAATGTTGGGCTCCAAAGAAAAGTCATATAGATAAATTAAATGTAGCCAAAATGAGATTGCTATGGTGGCTGTGTGGGATTAGAAATGAGTATAGTCGTGAAAACTTAAAGGGAGTATAGGTTGCATTGGTATGGGCACACGGAAAGAAGATGAATAGATGCTCTAGTGAGAAGGGTAGAACGGATGCATGTAAATGATGCCAAAAGAGGGAAAGGGAGACCTAGAGAACTTTGATGGAGTTAATAAAAAAAGATGTCTTTGCCATCTCTTACAAAAGAGTTGACTCAAAGCAGGCTAGAGTGGCGTCGCCAACCAAAAACTGATGGGAAAAGGCGCTACTTGATTGCGTTTGTGATGATGATTTGTTTCCTTTCCCATTCTTAGCTATCCATTTACTCTTGAACAGTGCGAAAGACAATGTACAAGTCATTTTGGCCACACATAGTATCTTCTAATCTCTAGGTCACTTGATCTGATTCTTGCATCCTAAGTTTCTCTTGTACATGATATTATGCCCTTTGTAGTTAATGATATTACTGGTGATGCAGCCTGAGTTTCTTTTTCTGCAAAGATAGGCTAAATGGCTGTTACAAGCGCTCAAAGTACTCTTCTGGGGGAGACCACATGTGGGTCTCTATTGCAGCAATTACAGGTGAGATGCTGTCTCATGAACAGTTGTATTTATGTGAAATGCACCTTCATCTTTTGTACTTAAGCGAAAGCAGTTTGCCACTGGATTTTGGCTATCTGATTTGGAAGGGAGAGAAACGTGAAGATAGGTTAATTCTTTGTATTGTACGGTGGCAAATAGGGATTAGTAAATTGAGTGACAGCTGCTCCAATTCTGTGTTATGCTGCTTCATAAACATGGTCATATCTGAATTTTCTTGTTTAGATAATATGGGACGAGGTTGGAGAAAGTGATGAGGAACGAGATAAAATGCTTCTTCAGTTAGAGCAGGAGTGTCTGGATGTTTATAAGAGGAAGGTTGACCAGGCTGCCAAATCAAGGGCTCGCCTTCTTCAGATGTTAGCAGATTCCAAGGCTGAACTCTCAAGGCTTCTTTCTGCTCTAGGAGAGAAAATTTATGCTGGGATTGTAAGTTTAATAAGTTTGTACAAGGCTACATTATTTTCTGTTTAAACTGAAAACTTTTTGATGAAAATAAAGCGAGTGCATTTCACAGCCTGAGACGACTGGTACTATAAAGGAGCAACTTGCAGCTATAGCCCCGGTGCTTGAACAACTCTCGAAGCAGAGAGATGAGAGAGTTAAGGAGTTTGCAGATATCCAGTGTCAGATCCAAAAAATACGTTGGGAAATTGCTGAAAATTTGGAAGTTATTGAGAAGGCGCAGAAACCCATAGTGGATGAAGATGATCTTTCCCAGAAAAAGCTTGATGATTTTCATTCTCAACTTCAAGAACTTCAAAAAGAAAAGGCTGGTTCTCATTTGCTGCCCTGAAGCATGCTTAATGTTAGCTAGTTTGGGAGAATACACTAATGACTTTTTTACTTTATCGTCTTCACAGAGTGACAGACTGCACAAGGTCTTGGACTTTGTCAGCACTGTTCATGACCTTTGTGCTGTACTAGGAGTTGATTTCTTTAGCACCATCACTGAAGTTCATCCTAGCTTAAATGACTCTGTTGGCGTGCAATCCAAAAGTATTAGCAATGACACTTTAGCATTGTTGGCGAAAACAGTTATAGCCCTAAAAGAAGATAAAAGGGCGAGGTTACAAAAGGTTATATTCGCCACTCAAATGTTACTCCATTCTGTACTTCTATAATTTGGTTTGTCCTGCTGTGTTGTGGTTTTACTGGAAATAATTCTTAAAGCCATAATATTGCTGTTACAAGGAAAATTATACATGACTGTCCATTTGATTTAATAAGTGAATGTCTCCAGCATCTTGTGGTACCTTTTTTTCGTTCGATTTAGTCTTTTTACTGCTTTCAGTGAAAAGCTGTATTACACTGTGGGCAACTTTAAATTATTATACATCAATAGAGTAGCATGAGTCATTCAAATTTCGTTTTCATTTCCTCAAATGCATCTGCAAAAAAAGAATATTCAGAAAAAATTGTTATTATGTTTTCCAGATTTGATTTTAGATTTATTTTTTCCATTCAGCAGCCGCCTAAGTTGAACATTTTTTTATGTGCTAAATATTATCTTTGTACAGTGCATTCTCCATATGTAAGTGGCACCAAATTATGATATTACTGTGTGAAACTTTCATGATCTTATTATATAATTGCCTAAGACCTAACTTTTCTACAGCTGCAAGAGCTGGCGGGGCAATTGCTCGACTTATGGAACCTGATGGATACTCCAAATGAAGAGCGAACTTTATTTGATCATATCACTTGTAATATTTCGTCTTCTGTGAATGAAGTTACTGTTCCTGGAGCTCTTGCGCTTGATCTGATTGAGCAGGTGAGGCAATGGCGAGATTGTGAAGTCCCGTAACAAAAGCTGACTATGGAACTGACATACTTTAACTAATTTTTCTTTTTGTTTTTTTCTTTTGTTTTGTTTTTTAAGGCTGAGGTGGAAGTTGAAAGGCTAGATCAGCTTAAGGCAAGCAAAATGAAGGAAATTGCTCTTAAGAAACAGAAGGAGCTAGAAGACATATATGCTCATGCCCACATAGAAATAGATACAGAGGCTGCTAGAGGGAAAATATTGGCACTTATTGATTCTGGAAACATAGAACCTTCTGAATTATTGGTTGACATGGATGATCAGATAATGAAAGCCAAAGAGGAAGCACTCAGCAGAAAGGAAATATTGGAGAGAGTTGAGAAATGGATGTCATCGTGTGAAGAAGAAAGCTGGCTTGAAGATTACAATCAGGTCTGTATATGCATGTCGTTTCTCCCTCAATTTTTTTTAAAATTGTTTGACAGACTCCTCTCGGAAAATTAAGGGATAACGTGGGAGCTTTTTCCCAATAGTTATTATTTTAGCCTTTTTATCTAATTGTTGACTCCGTGTAATTTGGCATTGGTTATATGGATACAGGACGAAAATAGGTATAATTCAAGCAGAGGTGCGCACTTAAACCTCAAACGTGCAGAGAAAGCTCGCATTCTGGTTAACAAAATCCCTGGTAATTTTACGATAGTGGATTCCTATAACAGGATGTGAATGTTGATTTTGTTGTCTGTGAGGAAGTGAAAGTATCTTGCACAATGCAGCACGCAAAAATGTTGTTATGCCGTTATTGCGAGGTCAAAACAAAGAATTTCAAAGTGAATGATAATTCAATTGGGAAAAACTTAATCGTTTAGTGTTTTCATAATTTCAATTTTTATTAGAGATGCCAAAACAACTTTAAGTCTTGCCATTGATTCGAGAATAACATAAAAGAGGACACTACCGTTAGTTTTGAACAGGATATGTTATCAGCAATTATAAACGATATTTATAATAAAAAAGCAATTTTAAAAGATTCTTGTGCCAATAAATTATAGATGTGGTTGGGTTTCTAACTGGTATTCAAGTAATGATAAACTATGTTGGTGCCGACAAATTATATAAGCCTTTGGGTTTATAACTGTGATATGCTTTGTTGTATAGCTCTGGTGGATACCTTGGTGGCTAAGACTCAAGCATGGGAGCAAGATCGTGGCTTACCATTTATATATGATGGGGTTCCACTATTGGCTATGCTAGATGAATATGCCATGTTGAGGCATGAGAGGGAGGAGGCAAAACGGAGAATGAGGGTAAATGTTTCACACTTTGTATTTCATTTTCTCTTATACCAGTTATATATAACTTTAGTTGCAATTCTCTGTTCTCATTTTGAAACAAAAAAAGGAGAAGTAGAGAGTCCTGCAAGCTGTAGTCTATATCTCTATCTATATGAGCAGTAGGACGATTTAATCCTCCCAGATCTGCTGAACTCTGCCGTTGAGTTTTTCTTTTATGAATGTTGCAATTGACAGTAAGACTTAGTGATGTTCTCCAATTTTTTGCCTCCATGACCTATTTTGTTTTGCTTTTCTTCTGCGTTGGCTTTAATTACCAGTGAATGAAAAGAAGGAAGATAAACATGGTCAAACCATTTTGAAGAGATTCTTTTTAACCAGATTCTGCATCTTATGCCATATTTAAAGAAAAAGAAAAATTCTGTAGCATAGCAACTAGAGTGTAGCCCCTGGTAACTTTGATAATTTGTTCTCTTCAGGATCAGAAACGATTCCATGAGCAGCTAACCACTGAACAAGAAAGTCTATTTGGCTCTAGGCCAAGCCCTAGCCGGTCGCTTGCTCCGAAGAAGGTTGTGGGCCCACGTGTCAATGGCAACACGGCAAATGGCACTCCCAGTCGGCGTCTTTCACTCCAAACCAGTGGAAAGTCTGTGACTAAAGAGAACAAGAGGGATGATAATCGGCCTGTGGCCCCCGTGAACTATGTAGCAATCGCAAAAGAGGATGCTGTCTCACATGTTTCAGGCGGTGATACGGTTTCATCGTCTCCGTAGGAGGCGCTTGGGTTAGGCTTGGATGGGCTTACTTAGATCTGTTCAATTTAAGATGGTGCACAGGGTAGAAATCTATTAGACATGGAAAAGCAATTACGTATACACTATGGTTCTGTGTCTTAATTTGCTGTTGCAGATTTTCCACTCTTTCTCAGGTGTCGAGATTGTGTTTGGTGCTTTATTAGCTCGTCAAGGATCCAGCATCGCCTGACTATTAAATGCAGCTTGTTCTAGTTTTTCGAATATTATAGCATAGCCTTTTCTACCACTCTAGCGCCAAAGATGGTATTATATACCAATGAACTAGAGTTTTTTTTTCCTTCTGAATAACAGAAAATGAAAGGCAGCGGTCAATACGAGCGATAATGGATCTGTAGATTCTTCTTTTTTGGGGTAATGAAAGAATAACATGGTGAACAGCTTTGGCTAAACAGTCTGCTCCTTGTTAGCCTGCTTATAAATGGATTATATTTACATCATGGTACCTACGGAGGATATTGGTAACGCCTTTAACGAAACCAGCAATAACCCGAGGCACTGATTTGGAGTCTAAACTCGCCCTTCAGAATGTTGACTAGAACCAGAGTGTATCCCTCCAGAACTGGATATCAAAAAAAAAAGGGAAATGATATTTATACAGCAGATTTTTACACATTTTCCATACATAGCTGATGTGTATGGAAATGAGTGGGTGAACTGACCCACTCATTTCCATACACATCAGCTGTGTATGGAAATGTGTAAGAGTCTGCTGTAGGGTTATCACTGCCCAAAAAAAAAAACTCCAGAACTTATAATGGGCCCTACCGTTAAAAGTTGTCGTGCCGCCTCTTCTGTTCAGGCGATCGATTTATAACAGAACTCCGCCAAAAAGTTGTTTGCATACTGTTTTCACGTCCTTTCCAGGGTGTCAGGTCACTTATTCCTACTGTGACTTGGGAGCCACAATACTGATTCTGGATCAGCTTCCTCGTAAATACAGTCTTTTCTATCACGTTACGTCAACATAGTTTTGCAAGGGTCGATAAGAGCCATGAATTATTATTAATTCTGATCCCCACATTAATTATATGGTACCGAAGTGATGAGGTTTGTTGTCAATTTTGATTCCAACAGAAATTATCGTCATGAGGAGTGTCCTAGTCCGCCTTATAGAAGTGGGATCTCAAAGCTTCCTTCTTATACGATAAGAATCAGGATGCTTGAAATGGGGATGATCATGATCCTATATTACATGATGATGACTAGTTCTAGTGTGTGCCGAGTCTGGTGTCACAATAATTTAACGCACACGCGCGTATATTTCACATTTCATATGCATCGCCCGCTCGGTCTTTTCTAATTCTCAAAACCAGCTATGTATGGCCAACTTTGTAATCGACAATAAAAAATTTAAACTGAATGAATGCTACAAAAGAAAGACAAGATACTTCATTTGTCCGAATGTGGATACCGTAGATGATGACTAGGCTTGAGTTTAGTTCACAATGTGATCATTTCTACCATACTTGCAAGAGATTTACTGAGAACATACAGCAGAAATTGTCATTTTCTCTTAGACGCCCCCTCTATTTTTTTTCAGTGGCTTTGTTTTTTCTCTGGTTTCAAAATGGCAAAAGTACCACTCGTGAGGTTTTGTCATATTACCTAGCCAATGAGCCTGGAATGTTATATTACCTGGTTTTTCCAGGCTCATGTCATATAATAGTTCCAGTTTTTACTCACGAGGGGCTTCTTCTCGAACTTGATCGCCGGGATCGCCTCCTCTTCGACTGGGGATAGGACGAAGTCGATACCCTAGATGGAGATCCGAGCGTTGGTGTAAATATCTGGATCGAAGAGGTAGGCCACGTTGTCGTCGTGCACAAACTTGACCGAGCCGTCAACCTCCAATTTAATTACAAAATGGGGGAGGTGGATCCAATTAATTAATAATGTGATTGAAAGGTTTCATTATTAATATAAGAAGTTATAATAACTTGACTAAGCTAGATGGACCAGGTAAGTCGGGAGACAATAAATGTTTGGATGGCCAACACAACAAGTTATGTTCGAAGACATGACTTATTGAAAAAATCCACGATAAATTATTCATCCCTACTAGATAATGTCTCAACGTACTTAGGTTATCATCATGAGAATAAAGATGAGGATGAGAAATGAGGGAGATATGACTCGTTGAAGTATGTCATGTTATTTTGTATCGAGAGAAACAATAACAGTATTATCGTGTACCCTGAGACATCGGTACACAATACCGTGACATACTTCAACAAGTCATATCTCCCTCATTTCTCATCCGTTTTCGCTCATTCTTTTTTTCGTTCTTTTTTATTTTTCCTCATTTTTTTCTCTCATGATGATAACCTAAGTATGTTGAAATTTCATATGTTCAAGCACACGACTAATAAAAAAATGCATGAGTCATGTCTTCGAAGACACGACTCATTGGAAAAATACACAATAAATTATTCATCCCCACTATATAGTGTCTCATGATCCTTTGTCTCTTAGTGTGTCTCTGGGTACACAATAGGACTGCTATCATGTCTTTAGGCGCACGATAGCATGACATACTTCAACAAATCATATTTATCTCATTTTTATATGTTTTCTCTAATTATTTTTGCGTTCTCTTTATTTTTTATCATCTTTCTACTCATGATAATAACCTAAGGATCATAAGATACTATATATCAGAGATGAACAATTTATCGTGCACTTTTCCAATGAGTCGTGTCTTTGAAGATACGACTCACATGCTTTTTATTTGTCGTGTGCTTGAATATTTGGTGTCTCAACATATTTAAGTTATCATTATGAGAAGAAAGATGATAAAAAATAAAGAAGAATGCAAAAAGAATAGACAAAAATGGATGAGAAATGAGGGAGATGACTCGTTGAAGTATGTCATACTATCGTGTGCCCATGTCTCAGGGTACACGATAATACTGTTATTGTGTCTTTGGGTACGTGATAGCATAACATACTTCAATGAGTCCTATCTCCCTCATTTTTTATCTATTTTTGCCTATTTTTTTCATTCTTCTTTATTTTTCCTCCTCTTTTTTATCATGATGATAACCTAAGGATCATAAGACACTATATAGTGGAAATGAATAATTTATCATGTATTTTTCCAATGAGTCGTGTCTTCAAAGACATGACTCACACGTTTTTTTATTAATCATGTGCTTGAACATGTGGTATCTCAACATATTTAAGTTATCATCATGAGAAGAAAGATGGGTTGGGGAAGGGGGGGGGGGGGAATGAAGAAGAACGTAAAAAGAATGAGCGAAAACGGATGAGAAATGATGGAGATATCACTCGTTGAAGTATGTCACTACTGTGGGTACACGATAGCACTGCTATCATACCTTTAGGTACACCAGCTTCAGCTGCATCTCCTATAGCCTTTATCATCATGTGCAAGCTTTACATTGTCCTTTCTATTTGACCTCATTTACGTCATTGTCTTGACAAGTCATTTGATCATGTTCTTCATGCATTGCAGGAGAAAATGAGCAAAGAAAAACTTGTCGTGGAGGTGGTGGCCGCACACAACCTCATGCCCAAGGACGGCCAAGGCTCCTCCACCCTCTTTGCCGAGGTTAGCTTTGGGAGCTAGCACCTCCAAACTCAATCCAAACACAGAGGCCTCAACCCTGTATGGAACGAGAAGCTGGTCTTCGACATCCTCGACCCCGCCGACCTCCCCTATGGCGACAACGTGACCGACCTCTTCAATCCGGACATTTACACCGATGGCTTGATCTCCATCCAAGGTATCGGCTCTGTCTTATTCTTGGTTGAGGAAGAGGCGGTCCCAGCAAGCAAGTTTGAGAAAAAACCTCTTGTGAGTAAAAACATAAAGGATTGGGAGGGCGAAATAGGAAGACCAAGTCCTAAAATTAGGTTATAGAAAAATTATGTAATATGACATTCCAGGCTCATTGGCCAGATAATATGAAAAATCTCACCACTCTCAGAGAGCGAATGCAGAAAGCTTTGTCATCTTTCGACATCGGTTTTAGAACTCTTATCCTTTGGAGTTTGGGCATGGCTCCATGGATGTGATATATATACACATCCCATTTCTCTTGCCTGAATTTGTAGTACTCTGTATAGATAAACCTTACCAGACTCCCTCGATCCATTTATATTTCTCACTTTGGCCCATCAAGAATCCATCCCAGCTATCACTTACTCCTGCGGGCGTGCATGTTGTTCTGATTGGCCAGCTTTGGATTGAAAAAAGAGGGAGATCGATCCAATTTCTATGGGTGCAAACTTGTGCACTCTCCGGCAGCAGGTATCCACGCGGTCGTTCAAAAATGGTACTGCTGGGATTCTCGAAAAGCGCGCGGATCCGGCTGCTGCAGCTTCACTCTGGGAGTTCTTCAAGCCCGTCTGCTTGGAGAGTACTGGTAAAGACAATGACCAGAAGAAGAAGAAGGAGGTGGAGGAGCTTGTTGGGCAGGAGACAGAAGCGACGACGGAAATTAATGTTAAGTTAGCAAGCATATGTGGTGGGGAAAGTCGGAGGACTCTAGGGGAGTGGCTCCTCACATCACCGCTCCCAAAAGCCAGGAGGGACTCCGCTAGCTGCCGGCCGTCTCATGTCGATTATAAGCTGCACTACTCTTCCAGCAGGAAGAGGGTAAGCCCTTGGATCTCCGACCCTGCTTGCAATTTCGACATCATGGACAAGCACGCGCCACTGGTCTCACCTGATGATCAGCTGCTGCGACCACAATCGAGCGGCGTCTTCTTGGCGACTGATACTTCAAAACGTGATCATGATCAAGACCACCAAAAGCGCGAGCAAAGTATTAGGCCGGTGTTGTCATTTAGGGGCCGTTTGGGGCGTGATTAAAAGCAAAACATCATCTGGATGTTTTGCTACACATCCAGCTGAAACATCTCAAGAGGTGTTTCAGCTGGATGTAAAAATCCACATGGATGTTATAGTATATATCCAATATCCAGTCTGGATATTTTTGCAATAATCACGCCCCAAACGGCCCCTTAGTCCCAGTCCCAGCTGTTCGGACAACAACAGCATTCATGGAGACCATGACCAGGGCGATGAGTTATCGAACTTATGGGGAGCTAGAGACAGTATTTGCATCGTAAGGGAGAGGAGGCTTGGGGAAGGCAACACTGCAGTTATCAGGAAATCCGTAGCCTGCATAATTAAAAAGAAGGTGAGCTTTCGATTGCCCCAGGAAGCTGATATATTCATCTTCTATTCTCCTCCTGCTCATTACGACCACAACGACAGCAGAGACGGGGTTGCATGAATCAAGGCGCTACGACACTATAACACTATAAGAATAACAGCATAAATATGGATAACAAATCCTCGTTACCTTTCCCTCATCTTATTCTTCTTCTTCTTTTCTGCCTCTGTTTGTTTTCCTTTTACCTTCCCTTTCTCCTAAACAGAATGGAGTAAGGAGAGTCTTATGGTTAGTGTATTAAGTGCCAAAAGAGACCACTTTTTTCATCTACCACCTGTTAAGAATCGCATTTCAAGACCGCACTCCTTGTTTGCATTAAAAAAAAATCAAGGCATCGCTAGTGAAGTTTTAACAGACCTTAATTACGACAAATCGATGGTGCACACGGAAAGCATGTGCGCGATTGAGCGTGCCTTCGATTCAGGGTGATCGAAAAAACGCATTTGGTAAATAACAAGTTCGTACAAACTACCTTAAGTTAGGTATACAGTAGCCAAACACATCGTGTGACGTGGTTAATGATAAATGCCATAGAATCGAGGATATTACTGTCGTAAATATTGGCCATTCTTAAATGCTTTATTATTTGGCAGTTCATATATAGTTGTCTGTCATATTGGAAGTTGGGACCTGCTCTGTGCTAAAATGGAAGGCTGCATGTCGCAAGAAGTGGGACATTGCCTTTGTGCGCCAGATGTTAATAGATATCGTTTTTCAAATGAAGTAAAAAAATCAGTTCTTTTAAAAAAAGGGTATCGATTAAAAGTGACCGGAGGAGTAATTGATACGTATTGCCTTTCGGGGGTTGCATTTGTTGGTCAGGAGTAGTAAGGGAAAGACTTCTGAAGTACGCCAAGATATCATCCGAGCTGTCACGGGGGCACACGATTTTATTGTGAGCTCCATCAATCATCTGTGATCCGTCAAACCATGGAAAATCGTCTCGCCGATATCGGCCGATATATCGGTATCGGCACTAAACCGATACATCGATACCAACCTGTATCGGTTTTTCAAAAAATTCCAAATATCGCCGATATATCGGTTTCGGACCGATATATCGGTATTTTTTGAATTAAAAAATATTTTTTAAAAAAAAAAAATTTGAAAAAAAAAACCTATCATATTTGTTTTCTATGCTAATATGCATATTTTGAAATTTATTCTTTGTTTAAATTAGTATAACTCATTTTAGAAGCTAGATTGTGAAAATATACGGTAAAAACTAGTTTTTAACTACCGATATTTTTTTACACAATATCTCCGATATATCTCCGATATTTCGTCTCTTAGGCCGACCGATATTTTACCGATATCCGATACGACATTCCATGCGTCAAACACCTGCATGATGGAGCGCACTGTAGAAGTGTGTGTCGTGGATCTTGATGATTGACGACAGTGGCAGAGCCATGTTAAATGTCAAGATCTGCCACTAGTTTGTGTCAGGAATTGAATACCTATGCATAGGCTACGTGGAGAACCCTTGGATAATGTCCACCAAATAGGGGAGCAAGTCAGCATAGCAACACCCATGAAGACCAAATACCATTTCCATCTACCAGGCTGAGTAGAGCATTTCCTCGAGGGGGATGTGGTTTGATCATTGATGATGGATCAAGCAGCGGCGCGACATAGGGGCCGTTTGGGGCATGAAAAAGTCAAAATATCTAGAGTGGATTTTGGACATAAACTGTAGCATCCATATTTTTTCCATATCCAGCCTGAAACACGTCCTGAAGTGTTTCAGTTGGATATAGAAAAAACCTGGATGCTACAGTGTAGCAAAATATCCAATCTGGATGTTTTGCTTTTAATTACGCCCCAAACGGCCCCTTAATTCAGGATGCATTTTTTTTGGAATTATTCAATATGTATAGAGATTACTGTAATGGTAACCAGTAAGTGCTAAGTTTTTTTTGGGCAGCAATTGTAAGTGTTTATAAGTTGTATTTGTGATTCGAAAAATAAGAAGGGAAGAAAGGAAAGTTGTAACTGACTGTCAAACTGTTATCATCAACACTTGAGAAGTTACAACAAACTCCAGATTTTGTTGAGGAGTTACAACAACCCTTTTTTTAAATTTTGAAACACTTGTACTGGATCCCATGAATATATATATATATATATATATATATATATATATATATATATATATATATATATATATATATATATATATATATATAGGGCAATGATATAGTGAGCCGCACTATGTGGTGAGCCAAATGAGCCGTGCTCATCGTGGCCACTCGTTTCTAATCATGCGGTCCATAATTTGGGATGTGGTTGGCCAATCAGGTTCTAACTAATAATTTTAGCCAAAATTCCAAAACTGCCCATTCCTTGCTCCCGATTCTCCATCACTCTTCCCCTTCCCTCTTCCCCATGGGCTCCCTTCTTCCCCCTGAGCACTAATCGTCCCCACATTCTCAATTCATCCATTCTCCATCAAATTCTGCTCGAGCATGCTCATTTTCATGTCGAAAAATTGTAAAATGGCTTTTCGAGATGCACTTCCACCTACGCTCGAGCAGCCCTGCACGATCGGTTCTAGCCATCCCTTAATTTGTGTGCCTCTCCTTCTGTGTTGTCTCCAACCATGGCCGGATCCATCTTTAGTCCATGCCCAATCTCCCAAATTGGTTTCCAGGCCGCCGATGCCAACGGTTAGAGTCTCTGGTCAGATTGGGAAAAGGCATTGTGATGGAGGGCAAGCACGAAGAACATATGGTGCTGAAATGGCCGATGAGAGAGAAGACTCTCCAAGGAGCAGGTTTCATTTTCTCAAAAAATATTGCATTTTTGTAGTTCTAAACTTGAGATGTATTGTTGTTGTTTTTGGGTAAATTTATGGTAGGTTGTTTTCTCTGATCAGATGTTTTTGGGAACTTTTTGTGTTTTGTGGTTTTCAATTTTTTTTTAGGGAAAATATGTTGTTTGAGTTTGTGCACAATAGATGTTTGTCAAAATGCTTGGGTCTTGTTAAATGCTAAAGTTGAGTGTTGTGAACGCCTAACCCAGTGTGGGCCGTCAGCAGCCCAACAGGCCATCACGTCAGCATTAAGTCATTAGGATCCTTGATTGATTATGTATCTAATTGTAATCAGCCCGTTTAGGCTAATTGTTAGGTAACGGGCTGAGTGAGAATAATTAGGCTAATTAGTGGCCCATCAGCGGCCCATCAGCTTGGCCAGATGGCGCCCCCCTAGGCAGGAGCGCCATCCCCTTTTCTATATATGTTGGACGTCTTCCTCAGGGGAGATTATGCAATAGAAAGCTATTTCAGTTACTCTTATTCTCCTTTCTCAATTTTGCCGTCGAGATACCTTGTGACCATTGCCGGTCACAACATTGGTATCAGAGCCAAGTTACGAACTGTGACGACGATGCCGCCTCGCAAGCAGCCGTCCATGGCCGCCGAGGCACAGCCACAGCCAGAGCCAGAGGTGACCAACGAGGCTGCCAAGCCGGAGGCGCCGGAAGGAAATGACATGGCGGAGATCCGATCCATGCTTGCGCAACTGCTTCAATTTCAGATCGCGCAGGCACAAGCAACGGTCAACCAGACAGGGCCGCCGCCTACGCCGCCGACCTTCTCTGCAGCCCAAGGAGAGACCTCGCAGGCAGGGGGGTCGAGAGGGATCGATGCATCTGGAGCACGGATTCCTCCGCTGAACTCCCACATACAAGGGTTTCAAATTGGCTCCATGCATCAGTCCGCACATGGGGGTCCTATGGGCAGAGGGACGCAAGGCACACCAGGTGTTCGAACAAATGCCCCTATGACAACCCCCCTTCGCAATATGCAACAAGAGATTGATCAGGACTGGGAGGAGCCGATCGGGCTCCTCGCGAGGCGGAGCAGAGCCCAGATTAGCTCGTCTACAATTCCCTCGCTACAATGGAGATGACGATCCAACAGAGTGGGTCTACAAGGCAGAGAAGTTTTTCGACTACCAGGGAACCCGATCTGAGACAGAACGCCTGCGCATTGCAGCGTTCCATTTAGACTGGGACGCGTCAGTATGGTTCCGTTACTACGAGAAGGAGGTCCGTTACCCAACATGGGCGTCCTTTGCTGATGAACTCTGTGTACAATTTGGCCCCAATGAATTCCAAGACTTCAACGAGATGCTATCTAGTCTGCGACAGACCACGACAGTGCGTGCATACTACACGGAGTTCATGAAGATCGCCAATCGTCTGCCGGATTGGCCAGTCGCTGCCTTGGTGGGAACATTCAAACGAGGATTGAAGCCAGAGATATCTGATGAGATGAGGCACTATCCCTGTCGCACAATGAGGGAGGTAGTACATCATGCTCGCATTGAAGAGGAGAAATTGGCTAGGCAACGACGAGGGGGTCGTGGAGGGTTCATACCTCGCACTGTCCATAGCCCAGCGCTGGGCTCAACACCTGCGCCTAGCTCAGTTGCCGGCCGAGCCAATTCTGCAGGGGTGACCAATCCACCTGTTCGTCGCCTTACCCAAGCCCAAATGGAGGAACGACGGGCCAAGGGGCTATGTTTCAATTGTGACGGGAAGTGGGTCAAGGGTCATAGATGTGCAGTGCCAGAAAGTCTGTTGGTGGAGGAGGTAGACGGGGACGTGGAGTGTTCCGTCGAAGAGGCCACCCATGCATACGAGGACGTGCAGCCTGAGATATCGGTTCACGCCTACTCGGGGGCCTTTACTCCTCGCACAATGCGCGTACAGGGGCTTCTCAAGTGCCAGGCTGTTACCGTTCTGATTGACAGTGGGTCTACCCACAACTTCATTAATGACAAGGTGGCACATCGGCTGGGGTGTTGTGTGACAGATGCCAAGCCCTTTGACGTCCTAATCGGGGACGGCAAACATCTTCGGAGCGCTGGAGTCTGTGCTCAGGCCGCCCTTACCGTTCAAGGTAACATCTTTCTTACAGATCTTTTCTTGTTACCTACCAACGGCGCCGATGTTGTCCTGGGAGTGCAATGGCTCCAGGAACTGGGAGACGTCGTCTGGAACTTCAAAGATTTGATTATGGACTTTGAGGTCCAGGGCCAGCGGGTGCGCTTACAGGGGGCCCAGCCTGGCTCATTGCACACGGCCCAAGCAATTGGATCATTATTCCGTTTTGCCGCTCAAGGAGTGATGCTACAACAGAGGACCATTAGGGATGTCGATCAACCTGATATTCCTGAGGACATGCGGCTCTTGTTGGAGGAGCACCAGGACCTTTTCTCTGAGCCCGATGCACTACCGCCAGCCAGGGATCATGACCATTCAATCCCTATTATTCCAGGTGCAGCCCCAGCTAATGTCCGTCCGTACCGATATCCCCACGTGCAGAAGACAGAGATTGAGCGCCTAGTCCAGGACATGTTGACGACAGGTATTATTCAACCTAGTACCAGCTCGTATTCTTCCCCTGTTCTATTGGTACGCAAGAAGGATGGAACTTGGCGGTTTTGTGTGGACTACCGTGCCTTGAATGCCATTACCGTCAAGGACAAATATCCTATCCCGGTGATCGAGGAATTGTTGGATGAGTTGGCGGGTGCTATGTTCTTTAGCAAACTCGATTTGCGCTCCGGGTATCATCAGATTCGAATGAATCCGGCGGATATCTACAAGACGGCTTTCCGCACTCATGATGGTCACTACGAGTTTTTAGTTATGCCTTTCGGCCTAACCAATGCCCCAGCAACCTTCCAGTCTCTAATGAATGATCTATTTCGACCCTACCTGCGACAGTTTGTTCTGGTATTCTTTGATGACATACTTATCTACAGCACTTCGTGGGAGTCTCATCTACAGCACTTGAGGTTGGTTTTCTCTATTCTACGGACTCATACACTTTATATTAAACATTTGAAGTGTTCTTTTGGAAGTCGACGGGTGGAATATTTGGGCCATCTTATCACCCATAATGGGGTGGCCACCGACCCTGCCAAGGCGTTGGCTATGACGGCCTGGCCCGTACCCACTTGCGTCAAGGGCCTTCGTGGATTCTTGGGCCTAACAGGATATTACCGACGGTTCATTCGACAGTATGGTATTATGGCCCATCCACTTACTGCCCTGCTAAAAAAGGGGGCCTTCAAATGGACTGCAGAGGCCCAACTTGCCTTTGATCGTCTGAAACAGGTCATGGTCACAGCGCCTGTCCTTCTTTTGCCAGACTTTACTATTCCATTTGTGGTGGAAACCGATGCATCAGACACCGGTTTAGGGGCGGTCCTCTTACAAAGGGATCGACCTGTGGCATTCTTCAGTAAAGCCTTATCTGGCCGCTCATTGACTCTATCTGTTTATGAGAAAGAAATGCTGGCCATTGTTCATGCAGTAACAAAGTGGCGGCCCTACTTATTGGGACGCAGGTTCATTATACGCACAGACCATCAGCCTCTAAAATATTTTCTTGATCAGCGGGTGTCCACCCCTACACAACAGCGATGGGTAAGTAAACTGCTGGGCTATGATTATGATATTGTTTACAAAAAGGGGACTGAAAACACAGTGGCAGATGCCCTCTCCCGCATGCATACAGGGGGTACTTGTTTGGCTCTCTCAGTGCCCAGTTGTCCATTTCTTTCCGACATTCGGCAGGCATATAGGACTGATCCACACACTCAACGTTTGATTCAGAGCCTTCAGGAGCAGCCTGCTAATGAGCCATCTTATACGTGGCAGGATGATATTTTGCTGTGGAAAGGCAGGTTATGGGTGCCGGATTCGGGGGACTTGCGTCGACGCATTATTTCTCACTTCCATGACACTGTGCTGGCTGGCCATGAAGGCACATTTCGGACATATAAAAGGGTGAGTCACAGCTTTCTTTGGCCGGGAATGCGGCGTGCTATTCATGCGTATGTGGCTGCTTGTAACACTTGTCAACGTGCTAAGGCAGCCACCACTTCCCCTCAAGGTCTGCTTCAGCCGTTACCGATTCCTGACCAAGTTTGGACCGATGTGTCAATGGATTTTGTCGAGGCCCTACAAGTCGTGCAAGGGAAATCCGTTATCCTTGTGGTCGTGGACCGCCTCTCCAAGTATGCCCATTTCAGCGCCCTGAGTCATCCGTTTACTGCAAAAATGGTGGCGGAAGTTTATGTGCGCGACATCGCGAAGCTTCATGGCATGCCTCGAACTATTGTCTCCGATCGTGATAAGGTATTTCTCTCTTCTTTCTGGCGGGAATTCTTTGCTATGCAAGGCACTGACCTCCACATGAGCACGGCCTATCATCCTCAAACTGATGGCTAGACGGAGGTCGTTAACAGGTGTTTGGAACAATATTTGAGGTGTTTTGTGGGGACTCAGCCTCGTAAATGGTTGCAACTACTTCCATGGGCCGAATGGTCGTATAACACGGCCTACCATACCAGGACAGGATTCACACCTTTTGAGATGGTTTATGGCCGCCCTCCGCCTTCTGTCCTTACCTATGTGCCTCAATGCTCTTCAGTGGCCGAGGTTGATTACTTACTTCAATCGCGAGATGATGTCTTACGGCAGCTCAAGGCTAATTTGGCCTCCGCCCAGAATTGTATGAAACAAATATATGACCGAAAGCACACGGACAGGGAGTTCCAGGTGGGCGATTTGGTATATGTGTCTGTTCTTCCTCAGTGCCAGACATCTTTGTTTCGGACATCGAATGCCAAGTTAGCTCCACAGTATCATGGGCCCTATCATGTGGTGGAACATATTGGTCGCGTGGCCTACTGCTTGGCTTTACCTCCTGACTCATTGGTCCACCCTGTCTTTCATGTTTCCCGTCTCCGCAAGTTTATGGGTGACCCGTTGTCCGTGACAGTTGACGGTCCCCTCCAGTTATATGACTCGCCTGGCCCAGATGCGCCTGTTCCAGCTTCGATTATTGATAAACGTCGGGTTCGGCGGTCTGGTCGTATTACTACTGAGCTTTTGATTGCGTGGCGCGGTCAGTCCATCGATGACGCGACATGGGAGTTAGAGGACATCATCATGGAGCGTTTTCCAGAGTTATCGCCTTGAGGACAAGGCGAACAGCGGAGCGTGGTGGATTGTTGTGAACGCCTGACCCAGTGTGGGCCGTCAGCAGCCCAACAGGCCATCACGTCAGCATTAAGTCATTAGGATCCTTGATTGATTATGTATCTAATTGTAATCAGCCCGTTTAGGCTAATTGTTAGGTAACGGGCTGAGTGAGAATAATTAGGCTAATTAGTGGCCCATCAGCGGCCCATCAGCTTGGCCAGATGGCGCCCCCCTAGGCAGGAGCGCCATCCCCTTTTCTATATATGTTGGACGTCTTCCTCAGGGGAGATTATGCAATAGAAAGCTATTTCAGTTACTCTTATTCTCCTTTCTCAATTTTGCCGTCGAGTTACCTTGTGACCATTGTCGGTCACAACATTGAGCTGTGTTTGGGTTTGGATGAAACACTCTTGTTTTCCTTAATGCAGGGATTTAAGATAATCATTGAGAAAACCACATTTGGGTGAATATCAACTGGTAAGTCCACATTTTGAGACATGGAATGTTGGAGAATTGACTTCCTGAATGAAGACGATATTTGACATGGCAAAAATGGTCATCTTCATGTTCTCCGGGGTAGAAAATATGAGGTATTAAGTTTGCTAGCTTTGGGACACCTGAAGGAGAATGTGGAAAACTACAAGGGGGAAGTTGTTACACCACAAATCATGGAATGCCTTTGAGAAGGTACATATAAAATTTATTCGTGCTGTTCTCTTCTATGTCTTCATTATAGCTTCAAGTGGTGGACTAAAAGCCTAAAAAACTTGATATGCAGAACTGTGTTGGGCAGCATCTGAGAATGGCATCAGAGAATCGATGAAGTTGTGCAAAGTGCAACAAATCAGTAGCCACAAGTCGTCATGTTGGATGCAATTGATGAGATGTGAAGCCTGATGTACATATCTATATTAGAAGGCATCCTAGTTCATTTTGCAAAATGTAAAAAGAAGAATCATTCAATTGTATGGGCTTCAAACTAATAGGAACATTGTGGCTCCAAATAGTCGTTTTTCAAATGAACTAAAAATAGTTCATTTATGATTCTGAGTAAACACCCACCATTGCATATTCAGGGGTCATATACCACTAAAATCCATCAAACAAGGTTTTCTTAGCCTTTACAACAAAAGCACCGACTTTACATGTGCTTAAGTGTTGACAAATAATGTATGTGATAATCCTCTTACCATCACTTCCATTTAAACAAGTTTGATAAAATTTAAAAAGTATAACATGCAGCCATCTACCCACATGTAACAAAGGAGAGCGGATTTCCTCGGGGGCATTTGTGATTGCAAAAATACAAAGAGAGCCGATTCCCCTAAGAAACATAATCCGAAACGTTGCTATCATCGAGTGAGAAGGCTACGCATAAACCAATGATCCTTTTAATAAAATACCAGAAAATTTTTGGTCCCCCGTTTGACAGAACTAAGCAACTCAAGTTTGTATGCTTAGGCATATTGTACTTCCATGCATAAAAGCAAGAGGCAAGATAGTAAACTACTTGCTTAATTTGTAATCGAGCATTTTTCGTTCACCAGCTTTCCAAGCGACCAAGAAGTGATACAAACACGACGAGATATATAAGCACATGAATATGAAAACAATGGTAATAATGACAATATATCATTCATTCTATATGGTGCAGAGGGGACCACTCATAAGCATTAAGAAAATTCCAAACTAAATCAGTCACCTCATTCAGGTGACATGGAGATACTGAAATTATAGAATTGGAATTAATCACAAGATATTCAGTAACTCTACATATAAAACTGCACATAGAACTGCAATACTAAGAACACCAGTCAACAGTTTGAAAAACTTTTGCCCCACAAAGAGCTTGGTGGTTTCCTTGTCTTTTGGAAAACTTGGACCATAAGTAGACGGCAAAAAAGCAAAGCAGCACAAATAAGATTACATGCATCACATGATTTGGATGATGCGCCTGTTCAACCTTCTCGTGTTGTTCTTCACACCAGCTTGAGCTTTAATCAAAGTCATTTGCTGATTAAATAACCAAACACAAGTTGCAATAAGACAATATACCGATGTGATCATAACAACCGGGAAGTTTTCTTTTTAAAATTGCTAGATGTGATCATAACAACCTATATTTGTTTATAACAAAGATATATACCTACTACACTCAAATTTAATTATTGAACACAATACAATCTTGCCATCAGGAGAGAACTCAGACTGGTTTGAGTCTTCAGGGCTTAAACTACTGTAAGGGGTGGGGAAATGGGAGGTAGTAAACTCACAGTAAGACCTCATTCTTATGCATGGCGTTATTCTTACGTTGTAAGGGGTGGGGAGAATGGGAAATAAATGTCAATAATCATATAGTCGATCCACTTACCAATTGATTTATAAAATCATTCTGAAATTTGGCTTCTGACTCTATTTCCTGCGCCACCTGCAGAGTGGTAATACTTGACCAAGAACTCATATAATATTACAGTACTACTATAGCTGATATATGGGGGAAAATTAACAATACATGACAAAGGCAGACTGGCCATCCAAAACATCTACCGAATTATTGACATGAACATCAACAATTTAACTATTATCAGGTATTCAAACTATGAATATGTCTAGCATCATCAACAAATATCCACCAAGTAGCAAATACTAACATTAAGTGAAACTCCAAGCAAAGGCAAAACGAAAAACAACATAATTGTCTAACTTTAATGATGTCGTACTAGCTCCCTGGAAAAAAGAAGAAAACAAAGAAATGACAGATTGATACTTATGAAACTAGACTGTCCACAAGACCCAAGTAAGACTGCAACAAGGAATATGGTTCAGCATTTGATTGCAAGTATCCTTGGCCCGTGATCAAGAATTAACTACTTGTCAAAGTGTCAAAGCCAACCCATAAAACTCCAAACTTATCCAAAATAAGTACTCCATCCGGGAAAAAATGTATTTGTAAGTTAAAAAGCATTTTAACTTACATTAGTCATTAATGTATTTCTTTAAAAACCTAACAGATTGTTTCTCTTTCTTTGCAAGAACGCAGAGAGCCCAATGTCCAACAAATAGCTCGAAATTTTTTTACTTAGAACAGAGAAAGGTGAAAATATTAGACAGGGAAAATTAGGAAGAGATTACCAGAGCGGAAGATGTCGGAGGCAGAAGCAGTGGTGGAAGCGACGAATTAAGGGATGCCTGGAACCGATCGTGCAGGGCTGCTTGAGCGGAGGTGGAAGTGCGTCTCAAAAAGCCACTTTACAATTAGGGCTTCGGTTGGAAGGAAGATCGGGATGGGGATTTTCGACATGAAAATGAGCATGTTGGAGCATAATTTGAGGGAGCATGGATGAATCAAGAATGTGGGGACGATTAGGGCTCACGGAGAAGAAGGGAGCGCGTGGGGAAGAGGGATGGAGAATCGGGAGCATGGAATGGGCAGTTTTGGAATTTTGGCTAAAACTATTAGTTAGAACCTGATTGGCCAACCACATCCCAAATTATGGACCGCGTGATTAGAAACAGGTGGCCACGATGAGCACGGCTCATTCAGCTTACCACATAGTGCGGCTCACTATATCATTGCCCTATATATATATATATATATATATGGAAAAGTTTAAATGAGATCGCTCTCATATAGTTTATATGAGGCCACTTTGAATAGTAGCCCTTCGATCTTGATCTAACGGCTACATATAGTCATAATGATCTCACCCACTCCTTGATGTGACACACTCACCTACCCACTGATTTAATATCTATCCTCCGATCGGAATCCAATGACTATAAGAATTGGTCTCATTCTCCTTATATGAGAACGATCTCATGTAAACCCCTCTCATATATATATATATATATATATATATATATATATATATAGGGAAAAGTTTAGATGAGATTGCTCTCATATGGCTTATATGAGGCTAATTTAAATCGTAGCCGTTGGATCTTGATTTGACGGCGACAAATAGCTATAATGATCTCACCTATTCCCTGATGTGACACACTCACCTACCCATTGATTTGATATCCATCCTCCGATCGGAATCCAATGACTATAAAGATTGGCCTCATGCTCCTTATATGAGAACGATCTCATGTAAACCATTCCCATATATATATATATATATATATATATATAGAGGGATGATATAGTGAGCCACATACTTTGTTGAGCCGGATGAGCCCCGCTAATTCTGACCGTTCGAGATCTCGCGACTAAAATTCGGGCGCTGGACAACCAAACACTTTTAAATCCAAGTTTTCCTGGATTACCCTTCCCCAACCCGATAGACAGATTGCAGCTTTTTCCATCTCCCTAACCTCACCTCCCTCTCCCTCTCTGCCCCCTCCTCCCCCTCCGATCCTTCTCTTAGTCAATTAGTTTTGAGTTTGCATTTCCCGTGCAAACCAAGAAAACCCCCAAGCCCCGAAAGTTTCGAGCGGCGGGGCTGGGCTGCGCCGGCAGCGCAGCGGCGGTTGTGGTGACGATGGTGGCTCTGCTGCTGGCCCCGAGTGTGAGCGGGAAGGACAAGATTTGCGACAAAGGGTGGGAGTGCAGCGGGAGTAAGTACTGCTGCAACCGGACCATCTCGGAACTCTTCAAAGTTTACAACTTTGAGGAGCTCTTCTCCAAGAGAAACGCTCCCATGTCCCACGCCGTCGGATTCTGGGAATACTACTCTTTCATCACCGTTGCCGCCCTCTTTGAGCCCCTCGGCTTCGGCACCACCGGCGGCAAGACCATGCAGATGAAGGAGATTGCCGCCTTCCTCGGCCATGTCGGCAGCAAAAACCCCTGTAAGAACTCCCTTTTTATCGAATCGATTGAACATAAATTTTGGTATATGAATTGTAGTTGTTCTTTCATTGCTTATGAAATTGGATTAATATTAGCTTTCATGTTTGTCATATGTACAATATGGAGTAGTAATTATACATGTCAATGCCCGGTTTAATGTTGAATGTTGTGCTCCAATCCTTTGGCTGATACTGATTTCTGACCAGATTATTGATGTATAATTTTGGTAATTTCCAATGGCATTTTCGGATCTTATGGTCCTTATAATGATATGGATTCAGAATGGTGTAGAAGTTGTTTGCCATGTTTGTTTCTAAGGATAACAAAAGTATGATATTATGTAGTATTACTAGCTTAGAAGATTCTCATCTCTGTATTATATGAGGATTTGGAGGGATTGAGTGTAAATTAATATGACTTGAATTGTCATATGAGAGTTGATAGATCTGAACTTTGGACCTTTTCAGGTGGGTATAATGTTGCAACTGGCGGTCCGTACGCTTTTGGTTTATGCTACAACCATGAACTGAGCCCTAGTCAGTCTTACTGTAAAGAACATTACTTATACCCCTGAATTCCTGGAGCCGAGTACTATGGCCGTGGTGCCATTCCTGTTTACTGGTAATTATGAGATTCTACTCTTATGCTGTTTCACAAGGTTTTTGTTCATTAACATGAAATGCAGTTTCTTTAAAAGCTCTAACCATTAACATGAATTTAGAAAGAGGAAAAGAACTCCTTTGTTATAATGTGTGATGTTATTTTGGTGCCTCTTAGCCTTTCCCTCACAATAGGCTACCATATTTTCTTATGTCATATCTTCAAAGACAAAAATAGACTTGCTACAAACAGAAAAAAATGGGTTTTCAATATCATGCAGGTCAGACGAACATAAAATTCATCTTCTACTCTTCTAATTTCATGCATGGAAAAGTCAACGAGTTTCCTCAGTCTCATGACACAGGATCAAGAGAAGAAGGGCATGCTGGGTGTTCAAAGCTTGAGAAACACGCTCATGACCAGCATACTGTCCTGCTCAATAGCTGTTGGCCTCAACGTAGCCTTGGCAGCAGCAGCCAACAATGCCTACAACGGAAGCCAACTCCTCCGAAGCTCTCCCGTCTTCGGGTTGCAGACGGGGCCTGCCATTGCTCTGAAGTATTCCTTCTCATCTCTGTTCCTGCTGAGCAGTCTTGTGTGCAGCTCCATGGGAGTTGCACAGCTGGTCGAGGCGGGATTCCTTCTCAATGCGCCACCGCACGAAGCATGGTCACAGACTAGTCCTGACTCAGAGCTTGCACAACATTCAACATAAAACCGGGCATTGACATGTATAACTAATACTCCATATTGTACATATGACAAGCATGAAAGCTAATACTAATCCAATTTCATAAGCAACGAAAGAACAATTACAATTCATATACCAAAATTTATGTTCAATCGATTCGATAAAAAGGGTGTTCTTACAGGAGGTTTTGCTGCCGACATGGCCGAGGAAGGCGGCGATCTCCTTCATCTGCGCCGCTGGTGGTGCTGAAGCCGAGGGGCTCAAAGAGGGCGGCAGCGGTGATGAAAGAGTGGTAGTCCCAGAACCCGACGACGTGGGACATAGGAGCGTTTCTCTTGGAGAAGAGCTCTTCAAAGTTGTAAACTTTGAAGAGTTCCAAGATGGTCCGGTTGCAGCAGTACTTACTCCCGGACTCCCACCCTTTGTCGCAGATCTTGTCCTTCCCACTCACACTCGGGGCCAGCAGCAGAGTCACCATCGTCACCACAACCGCCGCTGCGCTGCCGGCGCAGCCCAGCCCCACCGCTCGGAACTTTCGGGGCTTGGGGGTTTTCTTGGTTTGCACGGGAAATGCAAACCCAAAACTAATTGACTAAGAGAAGGATCGGAGGAGGAGGGGGAGGGGGGAGGAGGGGGCAGAGAGGGAGAGGGAGGTGAGATTAGGGAGATGGAAAAAGCTGCAATCTGTCTGTCGGGTTGGGGAAGGGTAATCCAGGAAAACTTGGATTTAAATTCGAACGGTCAGGATTAGCGGGGCTCATCCGGCTCAACAAAGTATGTGGCTCACTATATCATCCCTCTCTCTCTCTCTCTCTCTCTCTCTCTCTCTATATATATATATATATATATGGGAAAAGTTTAAATGAGATCGCTCTCATATTGCTTATATGAGGCCACTTTGAATTGTAGCCGTTGGATCTTGATCTGACGGCTACAAATATCCATAATGATCTCACCCACTCCCTGATGTGACACACTCACCTACCCACTGATTTAATATCCATCCTCCGATCGGAATCCAACGGCTATAAGAATTGGCCTCATGCTCCTTATATGAGAACGATGTCATGTAAACCCCTCTCTCTCTCTCTCTATATATATATATAGAGAGAGAGATAAGTTTACATGAGATCGCTCTCATATAAGGAGCATGAGGCCAATCTTTATTGCCGTTAGATTCCGATCGGAGGGTGGATATCAAATCAGTGGGTAAGTGAGTGTGTCACTCAAGGAGTGGGTGAGATCATTATGGATATTTGTAGCCGTCAGATCAAGATCCAATGGCTATGATTCAAAGTGGCCTCATATAAGCAATATGAGAGCGATCTCATTTAAACTTTTCCCATATATATATATATATATATATATATATGATGAATCTGAATAACAAGATAAGTAGACAGTTCAATAACATATAATTTTGTTTTCTACAATTATGTTTCTCCAGTTTCTACATGGTATCGGAGCTACCTTGACTTAAGTCTTTGGTTCCTGAAGCAAATCAGACTTCTTCTCAATGGAGGGCATCAAACCCAACTTGAAGTTTTTCATCTCCAAGCTTCCTACCTTAGTGACTGTTCAGCTAGATGCTGGAAACTATGTCCTATGGAAAGAGCAAATCACCAATGTTTTCCAAGCTCATGGTTTTTTTGGCTACCTCCATGGATCAACTCCATGTCCACACCAGTACGTAGTAAATGCAGAAACATTGGCACCAAATCATCTCCATGCAGAGTGGAATCTCACCGATCGCCACTTGGTAACCTGCCTACAATCTACAATTTCCATTGGAGTGTTGCCAGCTCTCATTGGAGTTCATACTTGTCATGAGATTTGGGAAGTTCTCGAGCAACGTTATGCCTCTGTTTCGGTGACTCACGCCCACCAGCTTCGCACTGAACTTGCTCACACCAGAATGGAAGGTGGCACAACTGTTGAATATCTTGACAAACTGAAGATATTGGCTGACAAGCTTGCAATGATCGAAGCACCTATGACGGCCTCTGAATTCATCCACCAAGCATTGGTTAGTCATCCTCGAAAGTATGCTGCCTTTCGAACCACTGTTGCGCAAGAAATCCACCCGTCAGTCTTGACGAGTTCTACAGTCTGCTCATTTCCGAAGAAGCCAACTTGTCCTATCAGAGTGATGATGATCACTCCATCCCGCCAATCCATACCAGTGCACTTACAGCTCACACTAACCGCGGCCGCAACCGTGGCAAACTTGGATTTAACCAGCGCGGAGCATGGCGTGGACGAGGGTAGTCTACATTCAACAACGGAACAACATCATCACACCTTCATCCCTTCCCGTGTGAATTCTGTGGACGCCGGAATCATCTCACCAAGGACTACTTCTACAATCCAAAGCGGTCATTCCTCTCAAATTCCACGGCACTTCATGTAGGCCCCAACAATGCTGCAGATCAGCATTGGTATATCGACAGCAAGGAATTCTATATCGGCGAAATTTCGCCGATATATCGATTTCGGGCCCCACCCGAGAAATCGAAATGGTAAAATATCGTTTTTTAAAAAATTTATAATATCGGCGAAATTTCGGTTTCCGACCGAAATTTCGCTATTTCAAAAAAAAAAAAAACATTTTCAAAAAAAAAAATTTGGAAATTTTTTTTTTTTTTTAAAAAAAAAAGGAAAAAATAACAACTTTTCCCTTGTTTCTAATCCTAATATGCATTTTTATGCATATTTTGAAATCTATGCTTTATCTAAATTAATATAACTCATTTTTTGTGAAAATATATGATAAAAATTAATTTTTAACTACCGAAATTTTTTTACAAATATCTCCGAAATATCTCCGAAATTTTATCTCTTAGGCCGACCGATATTTTACCGAAATCCGATACGGAATTCCTTGATCGACAGTGGTGCTACATATCATGTCACTAATGATCTCCACATCATGAGCAATATTCAGCCGTCCACTTCTTCCTCTGCGTCTGTCACTGTTGGTAATGGGCAACAAATCCCAATAACCCGCACTGGTAACATTACAATTCCAACATCACATACTCCTCTTCTTCTCTCCCATATTTTACATGTTCCAATCATATCAAAAAAATTAGCCTCTATCTATCGTATCACCAAGGACAATAATTGCACTATTTCTTTCTCTTCTAATGGTTATATTGTACAAGACAACGCCACCAAGAGAATACTGCTTATGGGCCCTTGTGATGACGGATTGTATCCTCTCACACAACATCATCCTCCATCTTCTGTGTTTCAAGCAAATAAGTCCGTTAGTTTTCAAGTTTGGCACCAGCGTCTTGGGCATCCGTCGACACAAGTTTTAGGAAAATTGTCCAAGTTTTTAAATTTTTCTACAAATCAGTCTAGTGAATTTTCATGTATTCCATGCTCTATGAACATGTCAATAAAATTACCATTTCCAAACTCAACAACACATGCCACACAACCACTAGAACTAATCCACTCTAATGTGTGGGGACCATCCCCCATCACATCTCCAAGTGGGTTCCGTTACTATGTTGTATTTATTGATGATTTTTCACGATTTACACGGCTATATCCCCTTCGATCAAAATCGGAAGTCCAATTCTATTTTCAAAAATTTCAAAACATGGCCGAAAATATTTTTCACAAAAAAATTCAATACTTCCGATCGGACGGCGGCGGTGAATTTTGCAATCACATGCTTCGCTAATTATTTCATGAATGGGGTATCACACACCAAATTTCATGTCCATATACTCCGCAACAAAATGGCGTTGCGGAACAAAAACACCGTCATATTCTCAACACTATCATTAGTATTCTTCTTCACTCTGGATTACCCGTCAAATATTGGGTTGAGGCAGTAAACACGGTTGATTCTCTCATTAATTGTCTTCCAACACACACACTTGACCACAAATCACCTTTTGAAACTCTTTTTTCAAAACAACCCAACTATCATTTTTTCAAAACATTTGGATGTTTGTGTTTTCCTTGTTTACGTCACACACGAGACCATAAGCTCTCCCCACGGTCAAAGCAACTCATTCTACTTGGATATGCTCCTAACACTAAAGCCTATAGATGCATGGACCTAACTTCTCATGTAGTCTACGTTTTACGTGATGTTGTATTTCACAGACACCTTTCCCTATTCAGTCACCACCTCATTCAAACCTAACTCTACACCTAACTCTCATCCTATCACTCTACATGTAAGATCCCTCATCTTGAACCGGTTTATTTTAGTGTTCTTTATCAGTTATCGTGTGGTTTAAGCGTTTTCGGGTTACATGTAGTGATTTTCGAAAATAAATGGGTTTAAGAAGGTTTTAATCAAAACCAACTTCACAATCATGAGTTTTAAGTGATTTTTTATCAAACCTGAATTTTTGGAATTTTCAAATATTTTCACCCATTTTCCAAAAATTAGGGTTTGGCGGGACCCCGGTGAGCCCCACCGACGAAATTAGGTTTTTATGACCAAAATACCCCATACATTAAAGGAAGACATCATAAAAATTTTTCAGAATTTTTTTTAGACCTAATTTCGAACTAAATTGCCAAATTTTCCGATTTTAGCCAAAAATTCTATTTCTACCCCACATTTTACTTAGGTTACCCTAACTTTTTCTATAAAAGGAAAGTATTGTGCCATTTCCCAAATTAGGAATAGGCTTGGCCAAGAGACTTGGAGCTTATTCCCCATTAGGCTTGAAGAGGAAAGGATTAAAGGTAATTAGCTTAATCTCTTCTTATTCTTTAGGTTTTTCTTAAAACCTCTCTTAATCTTGACTTCTTTCATTGTTTCAATCCATTTTGAGCGCATAAAAATCACTGTTTTATATCTCCTCTCCAAGCCCTAATCTTCAAAATTTTTTTTATGCTTCAAAAGCTTTAGATCTAAGGTTTCTTTTGGTTTTCAAAGCTAAATCGAAATTAGTAGTGTATTAACATAAAATCGTATTTTTGGAAGTTGTTGGAGGTGATTGAAGGTTCATTCTCAACAAATCAAGGTAATGGGTTCTTCAATCTCAGCTTTGGGTAGTAAATGGTTCGTTTTCATGGTTCTATTTGAATGGGTTATGCTTGCTTGTACTCAAATGGTAAATTTAATAGATGTTAATCTTTTGCTTCAATTTGATGGGGTTTTATCTTAGAATGATATATGTATATGTTCTGGAAGGTTTGATGGCTTTTTGTTGGTGTTTGAGATGTGTATGAAGCTTACAAGTCATGTTAACGGAGCCTCGGTTTCGGGATTTTTCAAAGAGAAAACGATGGACAGCGATCGATCGCGTATTTTTGTTCGATCGATCGGCTGTGCGAAATTTGGAAATTATGAAAATTTCACTGTTTTCACTTCATTTAATGATTACAATGCTTATGGAAGGTGTTATGTTAAAAATTAGGCTACTAGAGGTGTGAAAATTGATGATGAAAGTGTGGATTATGTTAAGTGTTGTTGTATTGTATGTTGGTAATTATACATGTTGATATTGAACTTGCTCTTGTTAGAACTCTTGTAATTGGAGCATGTTTTCAACAAGGATGTTATATGGTAGGAGATGAGATGAGTTCTCTTATGATAAGTATTATTATTGGGAAGTGATGTGATCATGCTATGGCTTTATGTATAGAAGAAAATCATGCTCGTATGAGTGAATCTTCGATTCACATGGTTGAATTTAAGTCTTATGGTTGAAATTGCTTTGATTTCAGTTGGGAATCGTAGTTTTTCATGCGTTTAAGCATGCATATATTGTCTTATGAGTTTATGTCAAAGCATTTGCCATGTGATTAGAATATACATGAATACACACACATGTGGGAAGTTTATTATGAAATTGTAGTTGATATATGTTTTGATTAAGATGCATGAGGAGATGGATTGGGAGCACGTTCCATGTGTTGGAACCCACGTAGGTCTTACTCATGGATGTACCATGATATCATGCATCATGTATCGGACTTCATGGATGAAGTATTATCATTATTTAACCGGAGTTGATCGATTGTATGCAATGCTTGAGATTGTTTGCCGGATTAATCGAAACTTTGTTGGTCCGAAAGGACATGTTTTCAATTTCGTCCCTTCGTGGGATGGGTATACTCCCCGGGTTGAGTCAAGCTATATTGAGATATATGGTGGGGTGAGTTGTGAACTTGCCTTGCGGATGAGATTATTGAGATTATCATCTGGACTCTGAGTATCCAGAGTGGTACGCTTCGTGCACTAGCTACCACGTGTTTTAGGGTTACCTATGTGGGAATTCTGGCTCTCCCCTACTGCAGGAGATGTCCCTAGGCGAACACACCTGCTCTAGGTTCTTTGTATAAGAATCGGATATCCTTGGCCAGGATCGTCCAGGGTGAGCAGCTTTAGGGGCCGACAACCCCAACTTTCCTACATTTCCTATGTGGAAATCGGATCGTGATACGCCTTCGTGGCCTTGACTGTATCTCGCCTTCGTGGCAACAGCCTTCGTGGCAATACTTGTGTTACTATTTGATGGAGGCATTCACCTTTGTGTTGCTACATGCTTATTATGACTGTTATGCATGAGTGTACCATCATGTGTTGGATACATCTATCGTGCTAAGTAGCTTTATGAGATATGAATGCATATGATTGAGATATTACCTTGCAGGATTATGTGTTATGAATGCATGTGATTGAGATATTATTACGCAGGATTGTGTGTTATGAACACATGACCGGAAAGTATGTGATTGGGATATTATCTTGCAGGATTATGTGTTATGAATGCATGTGATTGAGATATTATTATGCAGGATTATGTGTTATGAATGCATGACAAGGAAATGGTGTAATCATGTTGATCATAGATCTATATTGCTATGTTGTGATGCCGTATGATTTTTAATTATTGTCAATCGTATTAAAACCATTACTGAGTTTTATACTCACCCCTCTTTCCTTGTTTTGTTTTGGGGTTGCGTGGTGTGACACGCAGATGGACAGGATCCTCTGTATGAGGAACGATCGGAGAGAGCATGGGATTAGGCGTGGAAGCCTTTGGGCATTACTTGTTTATCTGTCTATTTTGCTATGTTTATATATGAACATTGTGTATGTTGAGACTTATAATTAAACCTATTTTAGACTTTTGTATTTCGAGCCCTATGTGTTGGCTCTGGATTTTAGTATGTGGGTTTAAGACTTGTGGACTGATTTATGAGTTAAACTCCACCTTTGTCTACTTATTTACTCTTGCTCAAAGTAGTTGCGTCACTCTGTTAGATAAATCGCCCGTTTGTGGGGTATAAGTCTTCTGCTATATCCCTTTAAAACGTCGCCCTCGTGCGCCAGTTCGGCTCTTGGACTGGGTTCGGTTTGGATCGGGCGGTGCCCGGGGTGTGACACCACATGACTTACTTCTCCCTCTAACAACTCCACCACGTGCTCCCCATATATCCTCCCCACACCAACTAAATTCTCCCATCCTAGCAAGTCAACCTCAACTCTCTCACCCTTCTCTCCTATAATCACCACCTTCTATTCCCACCACCCACCTGACCCCACCCAAAACGGAACCTCCCTCTCAAACCTATCCCAACAACCCGCCTTTATCCTCTCATCTTCCACCCGAACCACACACTCTATCAAACTCTTATGCCTCTCCCTCCCCTTCTTTCCCACCTCCAAATCCCTATCAAACTCGTTCCCGTTCTATCATCTATAAACCTATCCAACGCCTAAACTTACACACCCAGAAAACCACCACCTCCGAACCCACAGCCTACCATGATGCGGCCCAATCTCCACAGTGGCAGACGACTATGCAGGAAGAAATTGCGTCTCTACACCACCAGCAAACATGGTGTCTTGTTCCTGCACCACCCAACACCAATATAATCCGCTGCAAGTGGGTTTATTGCCTCAAATACAATCCTCATGGTATAGTTGCATGTCACAAAGCTCGGCTAGTCGCCAAGGGCTTCCATCAAGAGGAAGGGGTTGATTTCCATGACACATTTAGCCCGGTAGCAAAGCATCCATCCATTCGAGTGCTCCTCGCCATCGCTCTTCACCATTGGACGATTCATCAACTTGACGTTTCGAATGCTTTTCTCCATGGACATGCCGACGAATAAATTTACATGTGTCAACCTCCAGGCTTTGCCGATCCATCTTGCCCCAAAGATGTGTGCTTGATTCAAAAAGCCCTATACGGGCTCAAACAAGCACCTCGAGCCTGGTACTCTCGGTTTTCAAACTTCTTCCAACTTCACAATTTTTGTATGAGCACTGCCGTCACCTCCGTCTTTGTCAGCAACTCCAACGGCCGTATTGCTATTATTTTGATTTATGTAGATGATATTCTAATTACTGGAAATGACTCACAATATGTATCATCTATTATCAAGCTTCTTGCACAGGAATTCCACATCAAAGATCTAGGAGACTTGCACTACTTCCTTGGAATTCAAGTTGCCAAAGTGGGTTCCAACATTGTCTTGCATCAACAAAAATATGCATTGGATCTACTAGCCCGGGCCCACATGAATGCATGTAATTCTACACCAACGCCTTGTGCCACCAAAAGCAACAAAAACCAAGACTTGTGCGACCCACCTTTTGGAGACCCCACATTGCTTAGAAGTCTCGTTGGTGGATTGCAATATCTTACTCTCACACGGTCGGACATCTCCTTCTCCGTCAATCGTGTATGTCAGTTCATGCACGCCCCACGAGCCTCTCATTTTCAAGATGTGAAACGCATATTGCGCTACATCAATGGCACTCTCTCTTGTGGACTACAGTTTCAACCTAGATCACTTCAAATAAATGCCTTCAATGATTCTGATTGGGCCGGAGACCCGCATGATAGGCGTTCAGTCAGTGGAAATTGTGTTTTCTTAGGTACTATTCCGGTCATATGGAGTGCTAAAAAGTAAGACACGGTCGCCCGAAGTTCCACCGAAACCGAATACCGTGCATTGGCTCAAGTTGCTACTACGGTCAGTTGGTTAAAAATGCTTCTTCTTGACATGTTCATTCCATCAGCAACTCCTCACTTATGGTGCGACAATCAATCGTCAATTGCATTGGCTTCAAATCCGGTCTTCCATGCTCGCACGAAGCACATAGAAGTGGATTATCATTTTATCCGTGAACAAGTTCTTGCCAACAAGTTTATAGTCCATCATATTTCATCTGAAGATCAAGTTGCATATTTGTTTACAAAGCCATTGTCTATCACACGCCATCAAAATCTAACAACTAAAATGATGGTTGTCCCACACCCATCATCTTAAGGGGGGCTGTCAAACTGTTATCATCAACTATTGAGAAGTTACAACAAACTCCAGATTTTGTTGAGGAGTTACAACAACCCATTTTTTGAATTTCGAAACACTTGTACTGGACCCCATGTATATATATATATATATATATATATATATATATATATATATATATATATATATATATATATATGAGATGAGTTTATATGAGATCGTTCTCATATAAGGAGCATGAGGCCAATCTTTATTGCCATTAGATTCCGATCGGAGGGTGGATATCAAATCAGTGGATAGGTGAGTGTGTCACATCAAAGAGTGGTTGAGATCATTATGGATATTTGTAGCCGTCAGATCAAGATTCAACGGCTACAATTCAAAGTGGCCTCATATAAGCAATATGAGAGCGATCTCATTTAAACTTTTCCCTATATATATATATATATATATATATATATATATATATATATATATATATATATATATGATGAATCTGAATAACAAGATAAGTAGACAGTTCAATAACATATAATTTTGTTTTCTACGATTATGTTTCTCCGGTTTCTACACTGACCAACTTCCCTCCGGCATTAGAGCAGGTTTTACCGTTCACCCAAAGTTCGTTCTTTGTTTTTTTCCCTTTAATTAATAAGAACATTTCCTTCTTTGTTGGGTATTATCAGTGAAATAAATTACTGCAGCTCCACGGCGCCTTCTTCATTTGCGGCAGTTTAGTGCAATTTGTTTTAAAGAAAAAAAGTTGATTGAGACGGAGTTGAGCCCTTCTTTGTAACTTCTGTATAAAAATACATAATATGGAGTCGGGAGTAGGGAAACAAAGAAGATCGAAGCTTCATTACGTGAAGTTATGAAATTATTATATTTTCATACTATAGCGAGTAACGGGATATCTAACGGCTGGGGCTCTGGAGCCCAAGTGGATGGCCCATACCATCAGCAGCACGTGGGCGTAGGTACAGAGGTATTTATTTACAACTGCGCTCACCAGTATAAATATGGAGGAGTATTATTTATCTGTGATCTCCAACTCACCAACGGGTCTCTCGCCCAGGCAATCACCTTCGCCTCCTTCCCCACCCAGCCCCAGCACACGCCGAGAAGCTGCTATCGCCTCTCTCTCTCTCTCTCTTGCTGCCTTGTTTTGTTGGGGAGAGTGTCGAGACTGCGGCTGTGAAACCCTCTTTGCAGTTGCAGCAGACTAGTATAGAGCGAGCGCGCCACAATGAGCACTGCACTCAAGTCCTTCATCCAAGTTGCCCCCGACTCCCATTTCCCTCTCGAAAACCTTCCCTTCGGTGTCTTTAAGCCCACTTCTTCCCTTGCTGCTGCGACTGACTGCTCTCCTCGCATCGGCGTCGCCATTGGCGATTTCGTACTCGACCTTTCCGCCATCGCTCGTTCTGGCCTCTTCTCTGGCCCTTTCCTCCGCAACTCCAACTGTTTCCTCCAGGTTTCTCTTCTTCTTCATCTCTTGTACACTCCCTCTCCCCCCAATTCATTATTTACAAACTCACTTTACTTGCCTTCTCCTCTCCCTATCTTACTGCTTTCTGTTGCTCCTCCTCCACCAGCCTTCCCTTAACTCATTTCTGGAAATGGGACGACCCGCGTGGAAGGAGGCTCGTTCTACCATCCAAAAGCTCTTATCAGGCACGGCTCCTTCTTCCCCCTTTTTTTTGTCTTCTTTTCTTTCTTTCTTATCCCCTTCCCTCTCTTTATGCACATATTACCGGACTTCATGTGCTTCTTAATTCTAATTAACAAGTTCTAGGATGCTTAATTATAAAAAAAAAAGTTCTGGGATGCTTGACCACCAAATAATTGCTAAGCTAGTACATCACATACCCATTATTCGCGAGGGGTGTTCGTAGTACATAGCTACTAGCATCAACGTCTGACGGTTAAAGTTGTTGGTGATGCATCTAGATATTGCTCTCATCTCCCCAAAATGACACCTTGATCAGAATGTTGTGCTGTATACTGGTTGTTATCCTTCCATAAAAAAATGGTGTCATTTGGTAATTATATACCTCAGCTATAAAAATCCTCAAGCAATCATTTTGAAATCTCAAATATGCTAAAACATCTTTTTGTCGCAAAAAACATAAGGATGAGCAATCTAAGATTTTCAACCTCTTTCTGAGTTTGGTTGTCATGTATGGTTGTGGAGAAACAAGACCAAGTGAGAACTTATGATTGGCTAAGTTGTGGACTTATTTTAACTGGACTACCCCTTTTTGACACTGAATTTCTCCATGCAGCTGAAGAGTCGACTTTACGCGAGAATGAAAGTTTGAGAGCCACATCATTTTTTCCTATGGTGAGCTGAATATCTAGCCCTCTGAATTATTACAATGAGTGATAATTATGATATTACACTAATGCTGTCTGGTTCTCTCTCAAACAGAACAAGGTGCAAATGCTTCTGCCAATTACAATCGGTGATTACACAGACTTCTTTTCCTCCATGCATCATGCTAAGAATTGTGGAACCATATTCCGTGGACCAGAAAACCCAATTCCACAAAACTGGTTTGTCTGCTGGTGTCTTTGTTACAAAGATTGTTTAGTATTATGCTTTGTGACGGAACCGTGATAGTAATTCTCTTGCTTTAAATTTGAAGTGGTTGGGCAGTACCTTTTTGAAGCTGTTTTTTGCATTGTATATGAGAATGTAACAACTCTTTAATAACTTGTTGCTGGTGATCTAAGTTGCGGATCTATTTGTGTATCAAAAGTTCATCTTCTTTTAATAGAACAGGCTAATTTTAGAGAAATTGAACCTTTAAAACTAAAAGCAATTGGATTTTCTAATACAAATCTCCAGTTGTACAAAAAATGAGAAGTTGTGCATTGAGGGTTATAATTTTTAAGATTAGTATTCATATTCTAGAGGTAATAACAATTATTCCACATGGCTATCTGCTTGTTAGCGTATCTTGTAATGTCTAAGATATGGTCTGTTGTTCAGTTATAATATGGCTGGCATTGTAATGAGGACCTGTAGGTGCATCAGTTTACTGGTGCACTGCACCTCATTCCCTTGGGGAAGGCTGCATCAGGTACTGTGCAAGCATATAGGTGGCGGTTAAAATATACAGGTCTTCACGGTTTCTTCGGTCATGAATTAGTTAAATAGGTGATTAAACTCTTATCTCTTCTAGCAGCATTATATTTTGCATCTAAAAGACATTGAATTGTGCATGCATGGTAGGAAATGAGGGAATTCAGTTCCTACATTCTTGATGTTGACCAAGAAGATTCTACGCTACTGGACCAATATCACATACATATTAAGTTTGAGATGTTTTATTTCTGGGTAATGTAAGATAAATTTTTAGCAATTGTTATGCATAAGGACATATTAATATGATCTTGGAGCATACGATGTCATGGTCAGAAAATTTGTGAAGAATATCAAAGATAGTGCAAAGTCATAGCGATATGCATGAAATTATGTTAGGTCATTCTCTAAATTGTTCCCGTTCTTTCCACAAGTCAAACTCCTGACCTGAGTTGTGACTGATTTTAAACTCCTATTTGTTTTCTTCAATGCAATATTTGTAATCTTTCCAACAGTAGAGGGGTTTTTGTATATCTTCCACAAACAGAGGTGGTATTTTTGTGATTTTCTTAATTGTCGACTGACTAAAGGTTTTCAGGTTCCACCTTCCTATTGCATATCATGGAAGAGCTTCATCTGTCATCATCTCAGGCACAGATATTATTCGGCCAAGGTGAGCAATTGCCATTTTCTCTTCTTCTAATTTCTCGCATCTGTTGTAATCATATACTCATAATTTCATTATACTTCCTCCGTCCAGTCAAACCTGTCTGCATTTGAAAATGCGTTAAATTTATTAGACTCTAAGCCCTGTACAAAGAAACAGAGTCCCCCCTCCCCCACACCATTTTTGGTTATGAGGAAGTCAGCCATGTCCCCGCACCATTTTTGGTTACGAGGAAGTCAGCCATGTAATGATGAACCTGTGTTTTTTCAAATGCAGACAGGCTTCATTAGATGAAGGGAATAAGTTTTTTACTGTACCTAAATTTTTGTTCTTTTACATTTTTTGCCCTCTTCATATTATCATATCATATTATACTTCATGAAAACATGAGAACAGAGCTTTCCCCTCCAGCTTTTGGGAGGTGGAGCACCCGAGCTCGCCTCACTCCTTTCTCCTTTTGTTGTCTATGTGTTGATTAGTGCTTTTTTATTTTATTATCAACTTATACATTTGTGATTGATATTTAAGAATTCCTTAAAGAGTGTGCAAGGCCATAAAGTTTTATTTTGTTGCACTGACAATGTACCTTTTGTCTTTCAGAGGTCAAGGGCATCCAACCAGCAGCTCCTCACCATATTTTGGTCCATCGCTGAAGCTGGACTTTGAGCTTGAAATGGTTGAGAAAGTCTAGTAGAATTTTTCCTTTTAGATTGATTTGGATGACTGCTGCAGATTGTCATGCATTAATTGATTTTGCATCTCCTGCTATATGCTGCTGATCCTTGATCTGCAACTTCAGTGTTAATGTTGATGTATGCAGGCTGCCATCATTGGTCCTGGAAATGGATTGGGCAAACCTATTGATGTCAACAATGCTGCTGATCATATATTTGGACTTGTTTTGATGAATGACTGGAGTGGTTAGTCATGCTTTCTATTGAGTTTAATTTGGCAAATCATCATGTTGGATATTTAATTATGTAAAAAGATAAATTTTGGCAGCCAGAGATATACAGTCATGGGAATATGTACCCCTTGGGCCTTTCCTTGGGAAAAGTTTTGGTGAGTAAACTGTTTTCGTATATTTTAATGAGCATTTGTATTATTATATATTTCACTAAATCTGAAGAGAATTGCAGGTACGACAATATCCCCTTGGGTGGTGACCTTAGATGCATTGGAACCTTTTGCATGTGATGTTCCCCTGCAGGTAAAAAATGAGTTTGCTACTGCGTCCTAATACTATTTTAAAAATTCATTTATGTTATAAATAGACTTGCGACTACTGCAAGTAAACAAATTATCTATTGCCCTAAAAATAGTAAATAAATTTTCCTTTTTGTCTTATCATGGCAAGTGGCCATTAGTAATGTTGATGAATATCTTTTTCTTGCAATGGAGGAACTATATTTTGTTACTCTTGCAGCAATTAATTATGGCATTGCTTGTTTCATGATTTTCTTTATTTGTGATATATTGAGGGTTTTGAGGTAAGCAATCCAGCTGAATGGAATGTTCTTAATCATGTCATAAAACTAATGCCCAGGCTTCTAATTGTAGGTACCTCATCCACTTCCATATTTGACTGAGAAAAGATCCATGAACTACGACATTCCTTTAGAAGTATGTTCTCAACTGTATCCTTTCTATCTTGTAGTTTATGATGTGCTGGTTAATTTCTTCCCCCTGCATCTTGAGTTTCTCTTTCTTTTTGCAAAAAACGTATTTTTTTAATATTTGCTGTCAGTTAGCATTGTTAGTATCTCTTACTATCTCTTACAAAAGAGGTAACCCAAAACAGGCCTGAATGGAGGAGTAAGATCCATGTCGCCGACCCCAAATAGTTGGGAAAAGGCGCTACTTGATTATGAGTTAGCATTGTTAGTAGAGAAACCAATCAGTTTATTTGTGTGCAAACTTGAGAAGGCGCTTCGGTTTCTATAGCTTTCTAAGGTTGCTGAAACGAATGTGCTCTGCATAGAGTGTAGAAACAGCAGAACAACACAGAATGGTAAATTAGGATATGTCACGAACCCTCTACTTGTGCCTAGAGTGGATCTATATTGTAGTCAACTTGGTTTTTTAGGCTTTTTTTTTTCTTTTTCTGTAGCACCTTATTTTAAATAATTTTGGTTTGTAATAGCATAAAGCTAAAGCTGATATTCAATCGTGAGAGTTGCCCAAGAAATTGCTTGATTCACAAATAGAAGTGAGGGTGAAATGTCAACTTGCTTACATTTGAACGCTTGACTCATAGTTCCACCTTTGTTGGCAAGAATTCTTATTACAAACGAGAGAACCTACAGTTCTGTTATTATAAATCTGATGTACTCCGTCCACCCAGAATTATTATCACCATAGGCTTTTTCAAAATTAACTAAATTGTGAGAGGTGGTGAAGTTTTGTTGCTACGCCTATCTGGATTTGTCCTAATCTCTTACCTGGAATTAGAGTATATTCTTCATTATTGATGGGAATGTTTGTTTTCATTTAAGGTCTGGATCAAGCCTGCAGGTCACAACGACCCAATTCTTGTTACTAGAAGTAACTTCAAATATCTGTAAGAGGTTCTCTTTATGCTAATTTCGCATTTCTTAAACTTGACCAAGAAATGGGCAACTTTGTACTTTGTTCCCTTTATATTTTGCATATTAAAATTGATTTAGCATATGCTTTCCCATTATACAACATTCATTGCCATCTTGAAAAGAAAACAAACGATAACTATCTGTATATCAATTTTAGGATAGACATCCTTTTGAATTAAGAGATGAAAAGTTGGCTTCTATCTTTGTTCCCATGTTATCTTTTTGGTATTATCTTGGAAGCTGGAAAAGAAAATTTATTTTTTTTGTTTTTGTCACTTGTTATCTATATTATTGTACACTGATGTATTAAATTGAAACAGGTATTGGACACTTACTCAACAAGTTGCACACCACACAGTGAATGGATGCAATTTAAGACCTGGGGATCTGCTTGGAACTGGAACCATAAGCGGACCTGTAAGTTGTTCTTTTTGTCACTGTAACAGATGACCAAAATGCTGTGTCTACTTCTAGATGTCTCTGTGAGAATAAAATTTCTGTGCAGGCCTGATAAATTAAGCTTTCCTTCATAAGGTGCATTGCAGCACTTAATATATGTAAACATGAAAACTAAACAACCTCAACAATTGGTTTTCAACAGTAGCATCTTCTTTGATATTTGTACATACGTCTCTAGTTGTCATTCTAGTAGCCAAAATTTCATGATAATGCTCTCACTGGAAAATTAAGCTTTCCTTCATAAGGTGCATTGCAGCACTTTATATATGTAAACATGAAAACTAAACAACTTCCTCAACAATTGGTTTTCAACAGTAGCATCTTCTTTGATATTTGTACATACGTCTCTAGATGTCATTCTAGTAGCCGAAATTTCATGAGAATGCTCTCACTGGAGTTCTGTTTCTACGTTCAAACAGGAACCAGACTCCTTTGGATGCTTACTTGAGCTCACCTGGAATGGACAGAAATCAATTTCATTGAGTGGGTCTGCTCGTAAGTTTTTAGAGGATGGAGATGAAGTTGTAATGAGTGCATGTTGCAAGGTACTTCTTACTTGAATGTTTTTATGGCCGCCAAAAAATAGCAATGGATATAGTGTCCAAGCGACACAATGGAAGGAAAACCAGAGAGGAAGTTTTAATCCCTTTTCAGAAATAATGAATGAACCACACAGCTCATACCTTTGCTACATCATCATCCTTATATGCCTTATCCCAGCTCTCTGGGGCTGGCGATGTGGATTCTGTATAAGATTTGACTCTTATCAGAGCCAAAGTGATGGTAAAGAAACATAGTGGAAAGTTTTTATTCTGGCTGATCTTCCTGGCGCAACCGTCTAAGAGGGGACGTGAGATGAAGATTCAACCAAGGTTTTAAAACCCAGACCGGTCATCGACCTAAACTTCTTGTGGAGTAGGTCCAACCGGGTTCAACCCGGGTTGACCTGGTTGCTAACGTCATCAATATAAAAAATAGAAAAAAACCATTCCCAAAATTTTATATGATATAAAAACATTACATAGTCTAATACAATTTAATGAACAAAACAACCACATTACAAGAAGTAAAACTCTTAAATAAATAAAAAAACGAATATTTTTTTTAGACAAAAAAATATGCGGTATGAGATTCTACCAAGATTGATGTTGAAAGAAAATGAAAGGATATTGTAAAGGAAAAAAGGAAGAAATTATGTTGAAAATAGTTTAATCCCAACCCAAACCTATCGGTCATGGTTTAAAAAACCGACCCGGCCCAGCCGGTTCGACCCTGTACAACCGGGCTGGTTAAACCGGGTTAACTGGATCAATCGACCCAGTCGACCCGGCTCCAAAAACCGACCGGCCCCGGTTGACCGGGTTGAACCGGCCAGTCCGGTCCAGTTTTTAAAACACTGGGTTCAACATCAACATCTTCATCATACACCTTTCCAATTTTGTGGATTGGCTTCACGAGATGATGACACAAGACATACAATGTAGTTATCTTCCATCACAAAGCCAGTAACTAATACATTAATCATTTAAGTTAATAAACCAAAATGAAGACAATATATTAGGTAAGTAGATTGTTAATGTGTAGGTAGAAGATCTTTTCCTTGATTAATCAAGTTTGAGTCATGCCCACAAAAGGAATAGGTAAGAGAATTTCATTTTGAAAAACCAAATGTTACTACTAATTGCAGACGGAGGGAGTAGAATATTTTTATCTGTCTGGTAAATAGAGCCAAACTCCGTCCCCTCTCCCCGGAAAAGAATTTGTAATCTATAACTAAAAAGTGCTGTTATCTAAATCTAAGTATGAGGTAGCTTTTTTATGGATATAAAAATAATTAAATAAGATATCCGTTTCCTAACAGCTCTAGCTTTTAGGAAGCTTGGTTATCTGACAACTTTTGGTTCATATAAATCCTGGTTTTGAGGCCATGCTCTGTCGGGTAGGCTAATAGGTTGATGCAGGATCCTGGCAGAGGTTCTATTTTTGGGCTCAAAGGCCAATCCTTTCATAAAAAGCTCTTTAGGTAAAGAAAAAAAATGAATATATTCTGTAGAAACTAGGAATCAATTAGAGTCATTAGATGGGATAGTGTTCATTTAACAATTGAGAACAGTTTAAGCAAACAACTGCAGTTGCTTTTAGGCTCAAGATATGAAACCAAATGTTGACCCCCAATGTCAATTATGGACCTGTCACTTTCAGCTTAATCCCAACTAAAATCCTGGGTTGGACAAACTGATTCCAGGGATGTGTTTTAAATCAGGTCGGTTTGGTATTGGTGAATTGTAGATATGAGGGTCAGGATTTTGGAATATCTTTTGCAAGTGAGAAAAGTCAATAGGTAGAAGTTGTGGTTCAATTGCTATAGCTCAGTTTTAGAGGATATACAATGTTTGAAGCTATAATTTCTTTTGTCTTGTTTTTTATTGCACTGGACTTGTTCATTATGATTTTGAAAGTATTTACTTGATGAAATATGCAGGGAAAAGGTTATAATGTTGGATTTGGGACATGCACCGGAAAGGTTCTCCCAGCTTTTGTTTGAGTTACTTCAAGTTATGTACCAACGTTGCAAGTTCTAGAGAATGTTTTAATAACTTGTGCTATTCAGTTAGAATTTGGAAGAACAAAAGTTGGCACTAGTCCAATTTCACGTGCCACTGTATGACGTAAGTTGAAACTGCTGGCTTTTGAGGATTTTTAATCAAATGAGAACTATTTTTAAAAAGTTCGAAGGCAATGGAGGGCCTATCCATTATCCATCCCTTGCGTGCTGGAGAGGGCCTCTCCCTATCGAGGGAGAGGTCTCATGTTCAACTCAAGCCTGTGGCACTTTGGGGAGGGGGTGGGTTATGGGAAGTGTATAAATTTTCTCAAAGAATGGATCTTAATGCTGGTGTGGGAAAAAAGAACTCTGGAGTCGTTTGGAACATTAGTGAATTCATTTGTCACATTCATGGACAAATGATTTTTTATTTGACATGACATTTTTCATTTGTCACATTCGCCTGTGGTTATGCTATAATTATATTAGGTGCTCTGCATTGCATCTTCATGCTGCCCTCTCCATTGTGAGAAGTTATTTAAATAGCGGAGAACATGAATGATACACGCGCTTGAGGGTCTGTTAGAATTGAAATTAACTCCTGATTAAACTAGATTAAGAGTAACGTATTTGAAACTGTTAAAGAACATGAAGCCCTAAACTTAATCGCGTTTTTAATCAGAGTGATCTTGTGGTTTGGCCTGAGGTTGAGCTTAACTCGTTTTTTATTATTATTAAGATGGTAATAAGACATATATAAATAAATTAGAGACATCTTAAATAAGTCATAATATCTGGACCATTTATCCAATATGTCGAGATCAATGACTGAGAATTCTCTCTAACCACAAGTCTTAATCGGTATTAAATCTAAAACTCATAACTCAATATTTTTATGAAGCTCAAAATCAGGATGGTTCAATTGGGCCACAGTATGTCTTCAAATTAAATAAAACCCAATATCTTCCCAATTGGCACAAGTTTAGTGAGAAAAGGAAAGAAACTAAAAATACATGAATTATCATATAAAAGAAAGGAAAAGAATAGAAAAGAATTAATTATTTTCCTTTGTGAGCTTTGATAGAAAGAAAAAAATAGAATTTTCCTTCATCGTGCATTTATTTAGCGAAAAAGGAAAACAAAAGAAATTAAAAATATTTTTTTTCCCTTTTGCAGTGTTTGGATAGCAAAAAAAGAAAGAGTAACATTAGGTTCAGTTCCAGTTGAGCGAAAACATGCTTTCCCTCATGTGGGGCCCAGAAAGAGGAATGCCCTAAAAAATTGTTAATGCCCTTTTCTTTCTCTAATATTAAGAAAAAGAGATGAAAATAACAATGAAAGAAAAAAGGTATTTTCTTTTTTATTCATTCTATCCAAATATATGTATGAATGTCTAATTTTTTTCCTTTCTAATTAAACACACAAAGGAAATATATATATTTTTTTCTATTCTTTACATACTTTCGCAAACGCCCTTCTAAAACTCTCTCCCATAATTTCATAGTATGCCCCACAACTTTTATACCTCTATAGTTTGTACAATTTTGGATATCCCCTTTATTTTTATACAAGGGTATGAGGGTACTCCTCCTCCACTCCTTTGGCATCCTCTTAGATTTCCAAATCTTGTTGAACAAACTAGTCAACCAAGTTAAGCCCACACCTCCTAGTGCCTTCCACACTTCAATAGGAATTCCATCGGGCCCTAGAGCCTTGCCTTTCTTCATCTTCCTTAACGCAGCACCTACTTCCTCTATGGAGAATCTCCTAAAATAAGTCACTTCTTTAACAAGACTAGACTCAAACTCTATCCCACTACTATAATTCTTATTCAATAAACGCTCAAAATACTCACGCCATCTCTCCCTAATTTCCTCATCTTTCCCTAAGACCCTTTGATCTTCACTTTTAATACACCTAACTTGCTCTAAGTCCCTACTCCTCCTATCCCTTAACTTGGCTAACTTATAAACGTCCCTCTCCCCCTCCTTCGTCCCTAGCCTATTATATAAGTCATCAAACGCCTTAAATTTAGCTTCACTCACTATCTTTTTAGCCACTCTCTTTCCCTTAACATATCTCTCCCAATTCTCTTGATTTTTACACTTTTGTCACTCCTTAAAGAAGCCCTTCTTTTCCTTTATGACTCTTTGGACTTCCTCACACCACCACTAAGTTTCTTTCTTAACGTCCACTCTCCTCCTCACTTCACCAAGTACTTCTTTTCCTCAATTTGGTTTCATGCCGGAGAGGTCAACAACGGAAGCTATACTTTTACTACGGCAGATAGTTGAGAGGTACAGGGATAGAAAACAAAACCTTTATATGGCCTTCATAGATTTGGAAAAAGCTTACGATAGAGTGCCGAGAGAGCTTATTTGGAGTGTTTTGAAGAAGAAGGGTGTCATAAGAGGTTACATAGACATCATAAAGGATATGTATGAAAGGGTTGTGACTAGTGTGCGGACTATTGGGGGGGAAACGAAGGAGTTTCCGGTTACGGTAGGTCTTCATCAAGGGTCAGCCTTAAGTCCGTATCTTTTCGCTTTAGTTATGGATGAGCTTACTAGTCATTTTGCAAGATAATGTACCTTGGTGTATGCTTTTTGCAGATGATGTAGTTTTAATTGATGAGAGTAAAGTAGGTTTAAATGCGAAATTAGAATTGTGGAGGGTTGCTCTAGAATCTAAGGGTTTTAAAATAAGTAGGACTAAGACAGAGTGCATGGAATTTAATTTTAAGGAAGGTAGAATTATAGATAGAGCCCTAGTTGAAATAGATGGGCAAGAAGTGCCAAGGTGTGATCAATTCCGTTACTTAGGATCCATTATCCATAAAGAAGGGGATATTGATAGTGATGTGGTGCATAGGATAAATGCGGGGTGGGTAAAGTGGAGGGCAGCCTCGGGAGTGTTGTGTGATAAGCGGGTTCCAAAAAGACTTAAAGGCAAGTTCTATAGGACGGCCATTAGGCCTGCAATACTCTATGGAGCGGAGTGCTGGGCACCAAAGAGGAGTCATATAGATAAATTGAATGTAGCCGAAATGAGAATGTTAAGGTGGATGAGTGGGATAACTAGGAGAGATAGGATTAGAAATGAATATATTCGTGAGAGCCTAGGAGTAGCGCCTTTAGGGGAGAAACTGAGGGAATGTAGGTTGCGTTGGTATGGGCATATGCAAAGAAGATCTTTAGATGCCCCTGTGAGAAGATTAGAAGGGTTACAGGTAAACGATGCTAAAAGAGGGAGAGGGAGACCTAAGAGAACTTGGATGGAGTTAATAAGAAAGGATTTGACTTTACTATCTCTTACAAAAGAGGTAGCCCAAAACAGGCTGGAATGGAGGAGTAAGATCCGTGTCGCCGACCCCAAATAGTTGGGAAAAGGCGCTAATTGATTATGATTATGATTCTTTACATAAACTATTACTCCCTCTTCCAAAATATTCACTATTCTAAAATACTGTGTACATTTTACCAAATTACGTGATTTCCTCTTTCCAAAAATTTGAGGAGACTAGTGCACTTGGATACTAATTGAGTGAAAATTTTCAGACTGAAAGGTGCTAAAAATTCTAAAAGGTGTTTAGATACTGATTGAGCTGATAAGAATCGTTGACAGAGAAAATTTCACCCATCACCCCTCGGGTGCGTCTGGAGATCGAAATGGGAGATTTTCACTCCTGTAACGCAAACATTGGTGAGAATCCAATGCCCCGAAAACCTAAGGGTTTCCTCCGCAAGGTTCGTCCATGGAGGGTGAGTTAAGGTGAAAACTGAAAAAAATCAACAAATCACCCCTGAAGGAGGTGAAAATAAGCCTGAAATTTTTTCCTCGTTATCTCATCACCTCTCACTGCCCTCTCGTCACCACCACCCACTACCGCCACCCAAAATAGAAATTTTTTACATGCTTTAACAAACGTAAATCAGACCTGATATTTTTTTAGGTTCCCAAACGTAAGCCGCCAATCAGGAGTTAGGCTAATTTTTGAAGGCTGAATGATTAATTTCAGGTTTCTAAACAAGTTTTTCACAATCAGAAAACATCACAACTAAATTACCCTAAAAAAATTTTAGGCTGACTTGAACTTGATTCGTGAATGAATATATGAGTTGAACGAATATATGAGTTGGACAGGATATCGGGGACAAGAAGCCATGACTTCTTCGTGGGCTCCGTGGTCCAATAAAAATGAGAATTTTATCAAATATATATAATATTTTAACGGAAGGAGTATATGTTTTTCGTTTCTTGCCCTTTCCGGCTATCCAAATAGACCCACATTGGTATTATTTAGGGGCTGTTTGGATAGTGAAAGAGGGCTGAATTCACTGTCAATTCAGCCCTCTTTCAGGTGAAAGAGTGTGAAACAGGTTTGTGTGGTGAATTTCAGGTGAATTGAAAAATTCACCTGAAAGAACAAATTCAGGTGAAAGAGCACTTTCAGGTGAAAGTCCTCATGAGGACTTTCACCTGAAAGTGAATTCAATTCATCTACAAAAATACAATTCTGCCCTCATCATGATTTATGAACAGTATTCCCTCCATCCCAAATTTGTACCAAGATTTAGTTTTCCAAATTAAACTAAAATTAATCCATTTTGGAAAATTATATGGTATTACTAATGTCGGACGGAGTGTAGAAAAGAGGTCATGCAGGGGTAAAATGGTCAAAATGTAAAAAATTACTTACTGTATCACATTCACTATCCAAACACATGACCAATTATATTCATCTTAAAAATTCCACTATCCAAACGAATTTCACATTCATCATGAAAGCCAATGAATTTTTTCACCTGAATTTGATTTCACATTCATGACTCTTTCACTATCCAAACAGCCCCTTATTGACAGAGAGAAAGTCAGTGGGATCTCCTCCGCCCTCACGTCCGCTACTAGCCTACTACCCCAACTCCACCACTCTTTTCTGTACTTGCCCGCCCCCAATTCTCCTTATTCTACTTCCTCAGGGCCTTCTCCTCCGGAATCGTCTTCCTTCACTTTGATGTGTTCTTTTTTCGATTGATTGATTCCAAGACACCAAAGCTAGTGTTTATTTTCCTAATGGACGACGGAGGCTCTCCTCAAGCAATGCGGCGATCCTCCTCATCCCCTCAGACTCACTTCCCTCTTCGCCAATATCTTGGGGATGGTCTAGGTTCGTTGTCTTCTTAATCATCCCCATTCCAATTTTACCCTATAATCCGCCTTCTATTCTTATTTTTCTGATTTTGATTTCGCTGGAAACCATATCCTACTAGGTAACGCCAATTTTTTCATTCTTCTTTTGGAAATGCTGGATGAAGGAATAGCGACCATTGAATCGAAAGGAAAATAGACAACAAAAATCTAACAAGAATGATTAGCAATTGCAACGACACCAAACTACTTCTAGAATAGAATAGTGGAATAGATTGATGTGGATCATGAAACGTTTGGTTGTGTGATGTGTGCTTGCGCAGTTGCGGATCTGCTGCTTTGGAAGCGCCCCCATGTTTCCGTCTCTAACCTCATCGGGGCGACCTCTATTTGGTTCATTTTCGAGCAGGCCGGTTATAGCTTCCTTTCGCTCCTCACCCACGTCCTTTTGCTTTTGGTCCTCATCCTCTTCCTCTGGGCCAAAGCCGCCAACCTTCTCAATCGGTATATTCTTCCCTTCCAATTCCTTGCTACGAGCAAGCAGACAGTAGCGCGCTCTTGCTAATGTTCATTACGTTACTACTGTCTACAGGCCTCTTCCTCCGCTTCCCAATTTAGAAATTTCCGAGGAAGCTGTTGATAAGGTGGCTGATGCTGCTAGAATTTTCATCAATCGCGTGATGGCTTTCGCTCATGGTATAGCTATCGGGAGAGACGCCAAGCTTTTTCTCCAGGTATGCCTACTTCCTCTCATCTTTACCTTTCCGACTTTGTTCTTCATTTCCCTTTTATGTTCTTTCTCTGCATACTGTTCAGGGCTTTTTCTGACTCTGTAGGTTGTTCTGGCACTTTGGGTTGTTTCCTATATCGGGAGTCTCATCAGTTTCCTTACTCTGCTATTCATCGGTAAGACGTGATGAATAACTCCATTTTTTGTTTGTATCTAACCATCGTTTACTTGTATAGGTATTGATCGGCTCTTCTATACAGGTGTTATTTTTGCTTTTACCATTCCAGCATTTTATGATAAATATCAACATCTTCTCGATGAGAAAATTCACACAGCACAGAGTGTATTCATACCTTGGTGCAGTAAATTCGACGATGCTGTTATAAGCAAGTTTTTTATGCCCCTAGATAAGCAGAAAAAGATTCAATGACGGAAATATGGGGTTATTTGATTTGGTACTTCTCTCGATCCTGCACTGAAACAGTGCTTTACCCCTTATTGTTTAAGCATATTGCTTTTTTGGGTCTTATGTCCTTATGAATTCACAGCTTTTGTACGCATTAGTGAAGGGAATAATGGAGAGAGGCTGTGAAGTAATGTGTCTATGCGTCTCTGACATTTCCAGTCTAGAAAAATGCAATTCCCATCGTAGTTGTAGTGGAGAGTATAATGGAAATAGGTGAAATTGGAAATATCTTGGGAAATTCTCAATTCCCATGTGTATGATATGATTTTGTAATCCACCAAACCATATGGAAAATTGTGTTAAAAAGTGGTTCCACACCACATGAGAAACAGGTTTTTGTTTCTACAAAAAGGAAAAGGGAAAAGAGGTGAAAATTTAACTACATTGAGAAGTCACTGTTTTGGATTTTAGACTCTGGTCTCTCTCTCTTTCTGTTCTTTCTCTAATTCACCACAGTGTACACAACTTACACCCTAACAAGAGTTTATTTATTTCGCTTCCCACTCTCATTCAGATTCTTCACTAACCAAATTAGCATGTTTATCTTGCATCATTTCTACGGGTTATTTGCTCTGTATACTTGATTTTTGGTTCTCCGTAATTTGCTAGTTGTAACAAAAGAAAAAAAAATCATTTGGGACTTAGCTTGACATATGATGTTTGTGGTTATCTTATCTTCTTTCTTAGCTTGATATATGATGTTTGTGCTTATCTTCTTTCTTAGCTTGACATATGATGTTTGTGCTTATCTTCTTTGCAGTATTCTTGGGGGAATTTGGTTGACTTTGCTGAGTGCATGTTTGCATAGGATTATATGACTTCTTGAGGGTGATGGCATTTAGGAAGTACCTGTTTATTGATAGGAAAGCTTGACGATTTTGTCTCCTGTCTATGAGTGTAGAATAGCCATACTGATCATTTTTATATGGTGCTCTATAATTTTTAAATGTACTTGCCCTTCAATTTCCTCCATCATCAATAAGCCCTTGTTATCGAGATTGTGCAAGTGCAATTTCATGAACTCCTGGTTGGCCTTCTCCCTGCGAGAGGGAGCAGTCCCAATCATGGAAAATGATATATCGGCAGCACCTCTGATATATCCATATCGGATCACAAACAGATAAACAATATGGTGCTTAATATGTTTCAACGTAGATTTTAAATGTCGGTCGATGGCTGGAGACATTCAGTTTTTAATGTTTTTATTTTTTTTAGAAAAAGAATGTTGAGACACAATCAATCCATGATAAAATATATGCTTTATAATTGCATATAATGCATATACTCACATATTATAATATATGCTTAATTTTATTAATCTTGGGATAACATGGTAACATGTTACTCCCTCCGTTCTAAAATACTCTGTACATTTAAGAAAATTCTTATTTTTATTGGACCATGAAACCCACAAGGAATTCACGTGACTTTTTCTCCCTTGTATCCCGTCCAACTTGTATGATAGTTTATGAACAAAGTTCTAGTAAATCCTTAGCAAAATGTATACAATATTTTAGAATAATAATATTTTCAAATATACATAATAATTTGGAACGGAGGGAGTATATACTATCGGCCAATATATCGGAGTTGCATTCAATTTTTACTGTTTTTATGTATTTTCAAGAAAAAGAACGTTGAGACTCAATCAATCCATGATATAATATATGCCTAATTGTGGGAATTTTGAGATCACATGGTATTATATTATGTGGAGTCTATATTTCCATCAACAAATGGGGTGTTGTTAGGATGGTCAGGACACGCTTCTTGAAGGGTCTTGATTTTAAACTCCCACTCCATAGGATGAATATTGGTAGATCGGTGCATAAGATGTGTGGGCATTGCACGTACATGAGGGGATTGACGGTGGCCTGCTCCAGGTCCCGAGGATTTGTATACCCCTCATTATAAAATATAGTACATGTGTCCAAAAATATTTGTCCTTATTAGAAAACCAAAATAATTTGAGGACACATATTTTTGGATAGAGGGAGTATCCTATATTTGACAACATGCAATCTATTGACCTTACGCGTATTCCGAAACCAAAATTATCATTCTAGATGTCAATATGCATCTTTTTGAAACCCTTTATTACATCATCAACAACAGTAATTATATTAGTATTAAGTATATTCTCATAATCCTATATTTGTGTAAGATTAGCATTATGCTTCTAGATGTTGCATTGTCGAAGGACTTGTTCAAAATATTATTTTAGACCACTGGTATCATTTTACACAACACCTTCGACATATCTCTGATGTCTTGCATCTCTAGCCAATCATATCCGACACGGCAATTTCTTGGTCCCAATTTGGGCCTGTGAGCCCCAGCGAGGGGGTTGGGGTGTTATGAAAAAATTGCTCTATAGATTACTCATTACTGGCGAGAGTGGGCGTAGCATTTCTCTTTATTTATTGTTTTTGAATAAAATATTATCTCTAATGAGGAGAAGCGCCATCCAAACAAAGGTCCATTTCCTTTTGCTGGGAAGGTACGCATAGGTTGCTTTTGGGAAGAATGTCTCATTAGAGCTAAGTCCCATTTAAGCTACCCTGAGCCACGAAATGTTCGGCCCAAGTTTCACAAAAGAGTTTGGACAGATGCAAAACGAATATTATAGATTTTTCCATATTAAGGGGGAATCCAACGTTGCACCTCCACCACAAGGAGGTTACGACAGTTGTAGCGGAATTCATGAATGACCTGTTCTAAAAAATATTTCAAAATCAAGAGAGTTAAGCAATGAAAGATTAAGGATGCACTATTCCAAAAGAATTCCTCTGAATGCGAAATCTTGTAATGATATACACGGTTCAATTGGCATCAGGGATAAAACAACTAATGCTTGATCAGACACCCATAACAAAGCTATTTCGGCATGTAATAACTGTGGTTCTACTCCAGGGTAAGATTGAGAAAGAATTTGACGACGACTTTGATTGATGGGGATGAAATGTAAATTTTTAAGTAGAAGTAAATATGTAATTATATCCGCATTAATCATACAGCGCAGAAATTCCCTATCAGAGGCAGAGGCTTGCCAGTTGAGAGATGGCACTGTGTAACATGCACAAACATTTTTTGCAACTTTTTCGGGTCAAACGACCTCTTCTACTCGCGAGCAGGCAAAAGAAGCTTCGTCAATATGATACGAAGAAGCACTTTCACAACCTCCCAATTCAATTGTAGAAGTGGTTCGACAGTTCAGAATCATTATTTTTTCTTATTCACATGTTCTAGGAATGAAGAAAGTTAAAATTTTGTGCCGAGAAGAATTTGGCCGAGTAACAAAGTACTCTTTATAAATTTGTCATCCCCACAAGAAGGTGTCTCAATAAATTTGAGATATCCTTATAGGGAGAAATGGGAGAAAAAATATAGAAAAATACAAAAATAATGGGTGAAAATGGATCAGAAATGATGGAGATATGACGAGATTGAATGTTGCCCTCAAATCGTGTATTTAAATACACGATAGCATTGTTATCGCATCCTCGATGACATGATATCACTGCTATCTTGTCCTCGATGACACGATACCAAAGTTATCATGTGTTTTGGCAGTGCTATCGTGTAATCGAGTAAACGATACGAGAAAAGTCATGTCCTCGAAGACACAATTCCTCAAATACAGATACGATACACTTGTCTTTCGTGTGTTCAAGCACACGACTAATAAAAAACATGTTGACTGATATTTCTTACAAACGTATTTTGTACATGAAAAATGTGTATATAAATAGAATAGAAAAAATTTAAACGTGTATTTTATAATTTGTATTGTGTATATTGAATTACAAGTAACAGACAATAAGTCAGACGAAAATAGATAAGAAATAAGGGAGATATGATCATTGAAGTATACCAATGAAGTGTGTATTTAAATACACGATAGCATTCATGTGTTTGGGCAATGCTATCGTATCATTGAGGACATAATATGAGAAAAGTCGTGTCCTCCAAAACATAATCCCTCAAATACAGACACGATACACTTGTATCCCGTGTGTTCAAGCACACGACTAATAAAAAATGTGTTGGCTAGTATTTCTTATAAATGTATTGTGTATATGAAAAACTTGCATATGAACATAATAGTAGAAATTAAAGCATGCATTTTGACTAGTATTTCTTACAAATATATTGTGCGGCTCAGGGCGGGTAAAACATAAAGTATTGAGTAGGAGGGCAAAATAGGTCCTGAAACCAAGTTATATGGCATGAGCCCATAAAAACAAAACCAGGTTATATGACATGAGCCCAAAAAAACTAGGTAAGATGACATTCAGGGATCACTGGCCAAGTAATATGGAAAAATCTCCGAAATACTCCCAACTCTTAAGGAAGGGTTGGAAATACTCCCAACTCGGAAGTAAGGAAGGGATGGAGTACTTGGCTTTGGAGATGACAACGTGGGTTTTGGCTTTGCGCGGCAGTCGGCGCTTGGGAGCAACTTGAGTCGTTGGGAATTGATGATGATGATCAGAGTCATGAGTCGACATTTCCTCTCGCCTTGTGAATAGAGAAACGATATTTGTACATCAGATTTTCTACACATTTCCATACATAGCTGATGTGTACGGAAATGTGTAGGAATCTGATGTAGGGTTATCACTTCCCTTGTGAATATTTCCGAACGCCCTGCTCCTCTTTTCCTTTGCTGCATCTTTGGCGCCTCGCCTCCTGCATCCAGTCAATTCAAACCAACAAATAAATGTTTCCTCGGTACTCACTCTACCGGCTACAATCTCCATGCATACATTCCACATATAGTGGTGACGTACCAGGAAGGTCTTGGACACGGATTGGATAAGTTTTAGCAGCTCGCTCTTCTTCATTATGATCATTATTCAGCGACCGTTTGCTTGGCGTCGTCTCTTCCTCATCCGTTCTTGGTTCAAGTTTTTCATCATGTCCTTCTTTCACGTCTTTCATGGGCTAAGTAACGCTGGCTTCAGAACAACTCCATGTCCAAGCAGAAATTCCTCTGCAGCCACCAACTTCAACTCGTCCGGACAAAAGTAGTAACGTACCACGCCCCATCTCTTCCTTTCCACCCCACGATCATTCTTTTCCTATTTTCAAATAGAAAAAATCATGGGCTCCGTACGTACGCTAAATAAGGTTATGATCATCGTCGTACCATAACCAGCATAAGTATTCCATCAACATAAGAAATAAACCTAAGGCGAGATTGTATCTGCTTTTGCACGCCAATGAGCTATGGCGCCAATTGCTCAAGTCAAGTTGAAGCTTGAAATTGATAGCAACACCAGAATTCAAATTGACTATTCCACAAGCTATTATGCTAATGGACATCAAAGAAATAAAAGGTTCAAATCAAGGATCCGAAAAAAACAACAGTACCAAGAGATGGCCAATGAACAAACAGTAGTGAATGTATATGAATAAGAGAAAACTAATTTTTCTTTTCCCTTTTTGCCGATGGAAAGAGTTTTTTTCTATTCACTAGCAAAGTAACACTGACGTACATTGATATCGTTAGTCATGAACATGGCTCTTGGAGAAGACGCTTCTAACGAGCCCCATTTGATATCAGACAGTATTGGGATAAAAAGAATGATCTTGATCGTGTTGGCTTATTTCCCTTGGTGATGTCCACCCATATATGGATAGTTGTGTATATATACTCGAGCTTCATTCCTCAGCTTCGAACACCCACTTCACTCTACACTTACAGTATTTGGCACATCCAGGTTATCAGAACTTCAGCGCTAATTTATATCTTATAAACTGTTATAAACGATGTTTCCAACTGTAGAAATGGGGGGGGGGGGGCGCGGACGGGAGATATTAAGCCTTCAGCACTTGCTGAATGCGCATAGCACTATGCATATTGCTTAATTTTTCTTCTCTTTTCGGCCTCCCTGATTATCTAGCTCCCGTTTCTTATTTTCCTAGTTCTATGAACAGTGAATTTGTGAATTAAAAAAAGGAATTACTTGATTATCAAGACCATATGCTAGTTGTTCGTATAGTCTTGACAATCAAGGACTTCCGTCAGAAAATTAGAAATTGCCATGGATAATCACTTCGCTTATGGTGATCCCAAGCATGTATTGCGCTGGTTGGATCTCTTCATGTCGAGGGAGAGGGTCCGGAGATGAATCCCCGTGCCATCGGGAGTAAAGAGCAAGTGAAAAATAACTTGAGCTTATGATCTATTGTGTCCTTTAATCGAACTTATTTTTCCAACCCACATGCTATTTACACTAATACGAACACAATGATTAGGTAAGTGCTCCCCATAGCGTAGCGTACGTTATTTTTTTTTTGTTAACAAGGGGTGTCCAACTCAGGATATAATATCTGTGGTAGCCAATGGAGTGGGTGTTCTGAGGTGTGATCCTGGCCATCGCACCAACACACGTTGGTTCAGATACCCACATGATTTGTACAAATAGTGATCTTAAAACGTTAACCTTTCTTTTGTTTCATTTTTTTGGGGTACAACAAAACATTAGCCTTTCGCTTGTGATGCTTTTGATGACTATTTGTGCGAGTTGGACATGAGCGGTGGTGAATGGTGACGGACAAAATCAATCATTATCCGTTTCTCTAATAAAATCCACAATAATTTCCCAAATTATTCCTTCCTTTATTATCAGTATTATTTTGGTACCGTCATTCCATCCGATTACTAAAAGTGAATAGCATACCAACAAAATGATTACGATGCATGGTATGGTGTGTCGCTCGAATCTGTTCTATCAACACTCACATCCCATGTACATTTCTCATTGCTCCTTTTCAAGGGTCCAACGACGGTTCATGGGTAGGTGGAGAACTCATCCAAACTGATTAAATTCCTCTCATTTAGTTTCTCTCGTCGTCCACAAAGATAAACAACCAAACCGCACTTAAGGTTGGCACCTTTTTTGCGTTGCGAACTGCAGGCCATCATTCACGTCCCCCCTGGCAGCTTACCACCAAGCATTGTTTGTATATCAATGTAACAATAATAAGAAAATGCATTGACTACTTCAAAATAAGCTGTCTGATAAGCCATATTCAATAAACATCAAGTAACCACCTTTTTTTTTAATGACAAATAACCACTTCTTAACCAATGATGCACACTTCATATCTTTTTTTTTTGGGCTAAATGCACAACTTTGTATCTTCCATTGTCACTAAGCATGGTTAAATTTTGTAGAAACACATTACCTTTGACAAGAAGACGAGCAACTTCCTTTCATTCTCAATGTTACCTACCATGCACTTAAAGAGTCAAACGTGATCCACTATTTTTCCATAAAAGCACAGGAGAGTAAAAGAAAAAGAAAAACAATGAATATTCACACCAGAATATTTGAAATCAATCGAAGACAAGAAATGGTACAGGCCGATTGCCATAAAATCTTCCAAGTTGCTGAATCAATTAACCGCTCGGCATACTCAGAGAATTCCTGGCGAGCTCAAAGAAGCAAAGGTTCATCTATTTTGATAGTACATTTCAGAGGAAGTAATCTGGTGGAGGTTTTTTAGAAGGAACCCCTCTAGACTCCTGCAACCCAGTCATCAGTTAGAAAGTATATCGAAGATCGAGAAGAAAGAAAAAAAGATCACAAAAAAATCACAGCAACAAACAATCAAATAGCTGAGTTAGGTGTACAAACATGTGGGGCAGCCTCAAATACACGAAATTGTTTGTTCAGATTCTCATCTAGCTCCAGAATTGCTGCAATATTGCCGCATCTGAAATATACCATAGATCCATTAAAAAATGTAACCAAAATCAATTTCTAAGCATGTAAGTGAAATATTACACAGTTCAATAACTTTTTCCTCACAAAATGCTTCAAGAGACCCAAAAAACTTGATATGGAGCACGGCTCATAGATTTTCATATTTCACTTGGTAGAACTTGCCCGTTCTCACTTACATGAGAAAAATAAGCCGCCATTTGGTTCTTGCATACAAGCTTAAAGCACCAGATGAAGGTTATTCTGCTCATAATGGAGGTATCAGCACACCGCTCAGCAGGTTAGATTCATACCTACCAATTTATGAAAAAATCCACTAATTCTTTCCACTAGATGATGTGAAGGAATACAGGGTACCCCTTACACCAACCATTTCGAGTTGACAGAATGGGTCCCACACAGTATATAAAAGTATTCTTGAAGATAATTTTACATTCATTTTCATAGACGCTTTCCCAATAATCAAGCTTCTTTCGTGGGAAATGGTTGTCCTTGAAGTGCCAACAGATGCCATTTGCCTTCTAATATATCCTAAATGGAGAAGTAAGATCCATGTCGCCGACCCCAAATAGTTGGGAAAAGCCGCTACTTGATTATGATTATGATTATTTCCATTAAGCTCAAAGAATACACTTTTTTTACCACAGCGGATGCATACAGAAGCTCAGCCACTTTTAGAGTTTTAGTTCTCCTTGTTAATGGATACAAAAGCCGACATATGATTCTTTGCATCCAACATCATCAATGTTTACTGTAATAAAACCCCATTTTGACTTGAAGGTTAATCTTTACATCAGCTTGTGCAAAGGGCCAAAGAGCTCATTTTACAGTCATAAATCCTCCAACCGCACTCCAGTCTCCCATCTCCGTTGTAGTGACCAACTGCCATGAAGATGACATTATTGGCTGCCAACCACCTGCCACTGCCCCGGCCTAGTCTCCCTGGGACTTTCGACCCTTCTCAAGTCACCACCAACACAGACGGGATTTGACATACACAAATAGCATTAATTCAGCTAAAACACTAGATGTGGACAGATGAGTAGACCATCGAGGAGGTTGCATGCCAATATGCTTGATTTAATCTTGTAAAGAGATGCAACTGGTGGTTGGTGAAAAGAAGAATTCTCTTTAAGGTTTCTTTATTTTGTGGTAGAAGTCATTACAAAGTAGAAATTCTCTCCATCTAATTATATGCTACAGAAAGGCACAAGGAAATTGTCTATTGTCCATAGTGCATGCAAATATGTGTGCATTAACCAGGCAGGAACAGGAAGTTAACCCAACCCCCCAACCCCCCCCCCCCCCCCCCACCCTAAAAAAAAACCACCACCACAACACATACACACACTAGAGACTCCATAAGATCTAAGATCTGGCGGCCATAGCATGTAAATGATCGAGATTTCTAAATTTTTAGCGTCATAATTGGCATTAAAGTGGCGCTTCTGCATGTATAGCGAGGGAAATGTGAAGATGATTCTAGAGGTTCATATAATTAAAGCATAAATTAAGTAGACAGACAATGCATCAAAAACCCTTTCAGAAATCTACAGTTCCTATTATGCATAAACTCTTTAGATGAGATGTTTTGAGAGTTTTAATTGATTTTCGGGGGTCGGTTCGCTATTTATTACAAAAAATAGCTTTTGCATGTAAGGCTGTTTCGACTTGAACTCTTAATTAGAGTGATTCTAGTTAAAATGACTATCCCTAACTAGTTAAAATGAGTCAATTAAGTGTTATCATGTTTAACATAATAACTCTTATGTAATTATTCCCATCCCTAACTAGTTAAAATGACCAAAAACAAACTATACAATGAAACAGTTCACTAAACATGAGAAGCTTCTTGATCGGGAAAATGAATAGTAAATGTGAAACTGACCAGAAAAAACAACATTCGTACCTGTAACAGTAATTTGGCGCTGACCAGACGGTCACAATCTGGTTGTTGAACATCCATTTATAGCCTTCCATTACTAACTGGTGAGCCCGACATATATAATCAACATTGTTTGTATGATTGAAAGATGTGACGACATTCCCACCAAACAGGAAACCAGCACCTCGTGGGCTTAATCCCCATCCATCAACTATGTCTTCAGGATCTGACCATAGAAGGTCACACATAGCCCCATCATGAGGTACTTCTTGCTTCCGATCAATTGTCCTGATCTGCTCTATATGGTTTATTAAATGTGAAATAGTTTAAAATATACATAGTAAATACCATTTAACACACATCTGACCTGGTCTAATGTAGTTATGGCAGGAGAAAGACCACCATGGACACTAAAAACCTGGTTCTCAATGAGAGCTGATAGACTAGACAAAAAAGAAACATTACAAGTTAGCCATTAATCTCAAGACATCAGTTGTAGATATACACACAAATACATGTATAAATATGTGTGTCGTGTGCGTTACATGTGAAACATGGAATCTGCAATTATAAGAAGAAGAAAAAAGACACGGAGTCAACACAACCCGATTTCTGCTATAATTTATTCATGCTTCCATGTAAACGAACTGGTCATTTTGATGCCAGCTTTATGTTTATGTGTTGTGTACCATAGTGGTACATGGGTTAATTCCATAGAGAAGTGGGAAGAAGGGAGAGATAGGACCGTCAGGCGAGCACATGGCATGCAAAGCTGTCAGGGGAGAGAAAGGGGAGAAGTAAGACAAGGGAGAAGAAGAAGATTAAGGCTAGTTGTTCATTCCATAATCCAGATTAGGGCAGAGCCCCTACATTAAATAGAAGCACTAATGGGCTCATTAACAAAGTACGTAAGGCCCATCAACTCCAATTAAACATAAATGCTTATTAACTAATATCTGTTGACCTAAATGCTTTATTCAAGAATGAAGCCTAATAGCCTAATTAGCTACTCTGCGGACCCTAGAGGTAGGCCGGACCCTTAGGATGAGACACAACTACATATATGGGGAAAGGCGTGTGAGATATGGCTCTGAATATTCAACTCGTCATTGCCTTATGGGCACATCAGAAAGGTCATTCCACATAAAACACTTTGACCATGTTCTCATATCACTCTATCAATCAATTTGACCTTAAAAGAAAAGAGATTCCACATTATACGCCAAAAAAATATTCTCTTTCGAACATTGAACTGGACTTCTTGCAAAAATTTGTAATTCTTGCAGAACTCTCAAATCCTTCCAACTAAAAAAGTGGTTAGTGTAACACTAACCACTTTTTAAGGATGTGGCATCTACTACAAGATGGAGTAATATTTTTCAGTATTTCCAAGTAGAAGAAAACTTCTGAGAACGTAAACGAGAAAATGTAACATGAGCAAACCTTAAAATAATCATGTATATAATATACAGATGGACGTATAGCTGGTATACATAATATGAACTTATAGATAGAAGGTAGTCAAACCTTCGGAAATCAAACATAGGAAAATACTCTAACATACTGAAGTAAAAAAGTTTCAAACATAGATAGGAACTTAAAAGCTCTAAAAAAGATAGTCAAACCTCAAGTAATCAAATATATCCGTACAATATCTCCACACATTGACAGAGCCATATTTTCGAAGGCACTCATCATAAAAACCATAAACCTGGAAAGAAGTTCGCATTAATTCCATAAAACCGATGATTATTATTGGAGAAGTGACTATGGATCAATCCATTATACCTGCGTGATTTGCCTACTCTCGTGATTTCCTCGTATAAGAGTTATCCTATCTGGGTACCTCACCTGCAGAACCCATATGTTTATTTTCTAATAACCAACAATCAGACGTGTCAAACAGTTGATACTTTGAGCAAATTATAAATTCCATGCATTAAATTTGAACCCTTCATGTGTGGGTTCATGTGTACGAGAGAGAGAGAGAGAGAGAGAGAGAGAGAGAGAGAGTATCATAGTCCCTCTTGTAACCTGGACATTTTAATCCAAGACCATGAACTCATAGTTACAAGTAGTAACGCTAAAAGTTTTACCAAAAGTGATGTGTATGCTTTATTGCATGATCATGATTATGCTATCTCTTACAAAGAGTTAGCACAAAACAGGTCAGAGTGGAGGAGTAAGATCCAATGTCGCTGACCTCGAATTGTTGGGAAGACGCACTTGATCATTATGATTATGAATAAGTGTGGTCTTATTATAAAAAAAGTGTGGCTTCTTGCAGCTAATTCATGTAAACAGTGAGAAGAGAAAATTACAATATTCCTGCTCTTTACGTATATCCTAGCGTTTCTTTGGAAATCATGTAACAATTAGAGACTTAAATTGTTAAGAACTCACTCTTTAAATTTATTACTCACACATGCACTCCTCGCACATGTAAGCGCCATTGAGAATTGCACGCAGAACATGTAAGAGATATACATAGAATAAGCAACACCACTTCCCCAGAGATTTGAACTGAGAACCTTGGGCTTGGATAACATGTTAGTTGTGACCATTTCACCTAAAAGTTTAAGCTGCACTATAAATTGTTTTTTCAAACCATTCAGGCTTCTTATTTTAGGAAGCAGAAAGAAAAGTCCAATACATTGTCTACTTGAATTCTGTTAAAACAAAGAAATCAAAAGAAAATACAGAGCATTAAGGAGGAAAGAACAATCTCATGAGTTGTTTGCGAGGATATACTGGTTGAAAATCTGCATCGATCGAAACATAACCTATCTAAAAATTAACTACCACACAATTGGAATAAATATTTGGAACCTAAAAACTAAAAGAGAAAAAATTAAAGATTGTATGGAGAGAATTTCACTAGGAGATTAACTTCAACTAGACCAATTTTAAAATTTGAGTCAACATTCTTTTGTAATATTAAACCACAAAAAAAGAGTTCTATTACAATTTTAAAGATTGTGGCAAAAAGGCTACAGAAAGTAGGTTGTGTTGGCATGGCCTTTATAAAAAAAACCAATGCTCCGGAAAGAAGGTCAAAGAGGATGCAACTTGAAAAGCCAAAAGAGGGAGAAGAAGGCCTAAGAGGACATAAATAGAGTAAACAAGAAACAATATGACTTTGCTACCTCTTATAGAAAGCTGGCACATAGAAGGCTAGAGTAGAGGTGTAAAATCCATGGTGCCCACCTCAAATTGTTGAGAAAGATGATTTCTGCCCATGATAATAGATAAGAAAAGCTTGAATATAATTTTTTTAATTTAAATATCTTCTCTTAAAAAGTATAATTAATGTATCTTCTCCATACGACAAATTCTCCAACCTATCTACTATTAGCATAATATTTAATTGAGCATAGAAAGTATACTATAGGGAGATTTATCACATTTCTCTCCCTCCAAATGAAGCACTAGTTCATATATAGCACCTAAATCTGGTAGATTGGTTAAACATAAGGGCCTAACTCCTTAAACTTCGTGTATATGTAACATCACTATATTCCTTCATTATTTATCAATTTGCTCATGAAAGAAATGAGGAACGATTTGACGAAAGGAGACTAAAAAATAAAACCTCTATCGAAAATCATTGGCATCGCATATGACAAGAAACTATTATTATTCACTCAGCAGAAGTATTCAATTGGGTTAAGTGCACTCTGCAAGTAAAAAAATGGGGAGAGAGAGAGAGAGAGAGTGATTACCTTCAAGGCTAGAAGGAGCAAAAAGGTTTCAACCGAGTAAAATCCCCGGTCCACAAAATCCCCCAGGAACAGATAATTTGTCTTTGGGCAATCACCTCCAACTTTGAATAGCTCTTTCATGTCATAGAATTGTCCATGGATGTCACCACATATCTACAAATATCATAAGCAATGATGAACGTTAGACACTACATGGATTCTTTTCATAATATCACTAAATAAATATCTGCAGAGTTCCTAACAGTCCGAAATTAGCTTTGATGGGCTCAGTTATTAGACAACTATTGGCGAGAAGGCATGGAAAATTCCTTTGCAGTTGTTAAGGTGCTTGAACATGTCTAAATCATGTCCGATATTTTCCAGATATTGTGTCTGGCCAAAGTAGTATAAAAGATATCTACAATTGAAAATGTAACACATAAATCAGCCCTTCAGAGTGTTATGCTTGTTGAACCCAAATCAATTAAAGAAAGTTCACACATTCTTATCAGGAGTAAATAAGAAATCAAAAGGAACTATTTCACTAATCTATGAAAAAAAATAAACAGAAAGATTTCTGAGAATTGAAACGAATGCATATCCAACGTCACATCACGCTAACTTTTCTTTTCCAAGACTTCAGTTTCAGCTCTGAATTGTGTATCTCATGCATAATCTCTTTGGTCTCATAATTTTCAAGATATGCCTATATGCAGAGTGTATTCAAGTTAAATACAGAGTCTAAGAATCAAACAGAAAATAAGACGAATATTGGGATAAAAGTCAAGTTAATCGAAGTAAGAAGTGGGTCAAGCTTCAAATTCCACCACGGCTCTTCTTGAAAAAAAGCAAACAATATATTGTGATAAAATTCATCAAGAATTACGTCTTGAAAGTTGGATTTGATGCTTTCTGAATCGGATTGCAAGGAATCTTACAAAGGGGAACAAAGAAGGTGTTCTCAGATAGGTAAATAACAGATGGAAGACAGAAGATCACTTAAATGTTTACTTTTTGGGCACAGGAAATTGAACAGAACTCTAATAACAACCAGGATGAGTCTGCTGGTATGAAGCCAAAAGAGTTAAAGTTGAAGCTAACAAGACGCGGGGGGGGGGGGGGGGGGGGGGGGGGGGGGGGGGGGGGGGGGGGGGGGATTTAGGGAAGTTAAACGGCGAGAAATGAATCAGATTCTAGTTTAGCAAAGAGAATGTGGGGCGTTGAGAGTGTAGAAAGAGAGAGTACCGTGACGGGAGCATCGACACGTTGGACGTTGCTCTCTTCGACAAGGATTTCCATGGCTTTGAGACAAAGCGCTTTGACTTGGGATTCCTTGAGAGGCTCGCATCTCTTGAGCTGTTCAATCTGCCGGTCCAGGTCCGACATCTCTTTCTTTCACCCGCCCCCCACACCACACTCTCACTACAAAAGAACAAGTCTCTGCAATTTCCAACTGGACTCTTCTTCCTCTGCTCAAAGAGCCGCCGCCGCCGCCGCAATTTTCGACTGAAATATTGCGAGAGGGGATCCGAATCAGCAAGCAGAGAGACCTGAGTGGCGCGCAGGAGCTCCTCCTTTTCCCCACTAGCCCTCCCTCCTCCTAACTGCAAACTCCCAAAAGGGCCCAAGTTGGAAGTTCCTCCAGCGGCCCGGAACAGTCCGGCCGCTCCACGCCACACCACCTCGTCCTTGCTCTTACCCTAGCCGCCCCCCAACTCCCGCTGCTTCTTCTTCCCTTGTCTCCTACTCCCTCGCTCTCAACTCGCGCGCCGATCCGTTAGTCTGCCGGAACTCGCAAGGCACGTGACACTTGGGCTTTCTTTTCTTTTCTTTTCCCCTTTTTATTATAGGTCACGCGCGGCCCACCACGCCTCCGTCCCGTCATATGATATGGATCACCAAAACTGGAGTTGAGGGATTTCATCTCGTGGGCCTTGTGGCTGGGCTGTAAGCATGATGCCGATCATGTGCAAGTTACCTTATATGGCTCATTTGTGCACGTTTCTGGGCCTTATCTAGCAAGTCTTATTTGGATATAAATGCTATAACCCACTACATGAGAACGATTTTTGGTCATACATGTTTCTGGACCCCTGTTTGGTTTACAAAAGCCCAACAAACAACAAGATAAAAGTTTTGGGCCAGGAACACGCTATGAGCAGCGGACTGGGTGCAAGCTTCGCGGAGGAGCGCCAGGGAGGAAGGCGCGAGAAGGGCGGAGACGGCGTGGAGAGAGTTTGTTTGGGGATGACTCCGACGGCGGGCGACGGCGACAGCTATGTCAAGAGTGTAGGCGGCGTTCGGGGTGGGTGAGGCATTGCAGGGTGGCGCTCACGGGCGTCGAAATTTTCCGGCGTGTGGTGACGGTCGCTGTCTCTGCCTGTTGCTTCGGCCGGGCTGTGAAGGGAAGGGTGGATGGAGGAGAAGGGGAGGACTGAGGAGTGACGAGCAGGGCAGAGGAGCAACGGGGGTGACCATAGTGGCCTCTCTGGGCTACTGCTACTTTTGGGCAGCCAAAAGTTCCCGCCTTGTCGTCTACCTCTTCTCCCCTTTCTTTGGTCTTTCTCCACCATCCGCCTCCGCTCCATCTCCGCCTTCTTCCTCACTTGACTCGCTAACTTCAACGTCTTCCTCTTCTCCTTTGACCAGGGCCCCCTCTCCCCTGTTCCACGCCCCCACCACCACGGCCTCGCCTCTTCTTCTAACTTCCTCCGATTCATCTCCCTCGCTGCTCTTCCCGTCAAGCAACAGCAGCAACAGCAAGATGCGCTCCGGTCGACGCCTCAACCCCCCTCCCGGATCTGACACCGCTTTCCAAGCCACTCCCTCCTCCTCGCCCTCTATTGTCTCCACATTTACCTTTCCTTGGTGATCGTGCTGGCTGCCGCCCTGGCCCTTACCGGATTGAAGCTGGAGCCCCAATTCCAAGAGCCTTACCTCTCCACCTCCGTTCAAGACTCTTGGGGCTGCAGGTGGAACCTTATGGTCACTGCCATCCTCCGCCCCACCGTCTAGCACCCGGTCCGAGATCATGCACGAGCACGTGGGAGGTAACACGTGTCCACTCCAGCCGGAACGCACAGCGATAACGAACGTGAGCGGCTATACCGAATCTTCTCCACGGGGTCTTACGGCCGCCGAGGTCGCTGTGAAGTGCTTGCCGGCGGCGGTGTCGACGGTGGCTACCTTGGCCCTCGTGGCCGAGACCGAGTTCTGTGTCTTCTTCCCGCCCGTTCTCCGCAGCGGTACGGACGCCAAGGTGATTGACGAGTATCGGCTGTTTTTCAATTTTGTTGCCGACGCCAAGCAGCGCTTTCTGCCCTCCTCGTAGTCTCCCCTAGTAGCTCTACCTGTTGGGATCCATCACATTCCACCAAGGCCAAGGTTGCCACCGTCGACACCGCATTCCACGAAGGTAGATATAGAGCGTAGTGTTCAAAATCAATGTCTACTCCCTAGGTTTAGGTTTCCTCCTTTGTACACTCCGCTATTGCATATCTTGATTTCTGGTTTTCTTTGAAACTATGGCCCTTAAAGGCTTTGAATGTTCCATTTGTCTCATCTTCGAGTAAAAGCCTTGAAAACTATTCAAATGCAATTCATCCAAAAAAAGTGATTTTTACAAAATAATATTTTTAAAAAATAATTATTATCGAGAAAGAGGGAAAATATTTTTTGATTCGGTTATCTAACAGGCCACATAGGCATGCATTCGTTCTGATCTTGCATATATTTTTTTACGCTGACCCAAAATGCGCTTCTCTCTTGTAAAGAAAACAGATGTCGTTTTAACTTATATTTTTTTTAAAAAAAAAAATTTCTAAAAATGCATCACTTAAAATAATGTTTTTTTATATTTTAACATATTTTATTTAAAAAATGCCGTCCCAAACTGACACTTTCGTTTTCTTTTAAATCCCCTTCCCCCTCTTGGGCTCAGCTGAAAAATGCGACCAAACTCTAACTTCCCCATGCCCCGCCCTCTCTATTATGCAGCTAACCTCTACATCGGTACGTGACTGCGCCTCCGACCTTCCGCCGCCCAATCTCTCAATCACAGTTTGAACACAAACATTTTAGAAAATAATTAATCGTTTATGATTGATTTAACTTTAGTAAATAGATGAATTGTTTACTGTTGAACCAACGCCTCTCTCCTTTATAAGAAGAAAGACTTGCCGTTGGAGGAAATATGCTAAGACATGGAAAGACGTAGTTTTAATTGACGCATTTTCGGAACTTCTAAATAAAAACAAATGCGTCAGTTGAAAAAACATCTTTCTTCTTTACAAGAAAGAGGCGTCGGTTCAATCCGGTCAGGATAAAAAAAAGACACTGCATGGCTTGTCAGATCAGTGGATCAGGAAATATTTTCCCTTCTTTCTCGATTGATAATTTTTTTTAAATATTATTTAATAAAAAACCCAAAAAAAAAATTATTCGAATGCTATATTTGTAGATTATCCATTGTGAAAAGGTTATGCTTTTTGGAAAGAAAATGGATTCTTATCTTCTGACTCTTTGCAAACGCAGGTGGCTTTTGATAGGATTGGTTCACTAACAACGAATGTCATTGGAAGAAAGCGGGAACCAGCAGTGATGGCTAAGCTAGATAAAAGATTGAGACGGCTCAATTCATTGAAAGATGGTTGACAAATTAAATTGTATGGGAACATGTTATGACCCTTAGCATTACTCATTGGGACTTTGCATATTTAGTTCTAGTTCAAACAGTCTTTTTGTTTCTTAATTCTAGTCTAAGTTAGTTCTAGTAAGTAATGCTAAGGGCCCTAACACAGCACATTGCAGCGTGTGAATTTTTCTTCTAGACTGTAATACTAGAAGCTTAAAATGCAACATAGAAGTAGAGCTGTTGTGAATTCTTTCTTGGAAATGAAATATTTTCCTTCATTTATGCATTTACTTGTACTATTCTAAGCAGTTACTTCAAGTTTCAAACGATGTTTATCATAGCGTTGCTGGTTTTCTTTTTAATATCAGTAACTGTGGTCTTTCTGGTGCAAATACGAAGTTTTAAAGCTGCAAGTGGAATGATTTACCAGAAGGTTTGGAGGATTGCAAAACCAGTCATAAAGCAAGGCTGAATTAGGGTTGGGCAAAATGGCCAGGTAGATGATAATCTGCATCCATGATCATGATTGAGTCGGATGCTATCCGAGTTAGTTTCTTCTTTGTACCAAAAATCTGAAGGAAAAAAAACGTCTCCTTAATCCTCAGCAAAGGCTGAGGACAAATTATTGGATGCTGCTGAATATCATTTTGGATATGCTCCCACTTTACAGGAGCCAGCGACCACCAGGATCAAACGCGCACACGCTGACACATTAACAAAAAAGGGACATTAGCCAAGTATAAATACAGTTAAGATATCTAAATGACAGAAACTGCCTTACTTGATAGTTACGGATATAGCAGCCTGGGTTGGTGATCGCTTTACCCAAAAGTCCCGAGCTTTCATCTGTTTTTTTAACAGAAGAAAATGGAACAGTGTTACTGAAGGAAACGATCGATCGACACTCAAAACGATCGATCGTATCTATTGGAGTTTTTGGATGTGCGCAATACAGTAAACATGATCGATTGAGAATAAAAATGATCGATCAACTGACGAGACGAAACAGACGATCGGCGCGACAACGCAGAATTTAACGAAGGAAAGTGATCGATCGGCTATACTGAGTGATCGATCAGTTTATGCGAAGAAACCTAAATCAAGCTTATTTCGACTCGGATTTAGAAGAGAACTTCGTGGTTTCTCTTCAAATATATAAATAAGCCTTAAAAGATAACGTTTTGGAGTATCTTAAGCTATTTTGGAGGCTAGAACAAAGAAGAGAAGAAGAAGAAGAGGATGAAGAACACAATAATGGATTTTCTTCCAATGCGAGGCTAAACTCTTTTTCAAGGTATAGATGAAGCCCAATAGACCAGTTGTTTAGTTTCTTTTCTCTAATCTTATGCTTACTCGAGTTGGTGTATAACTATTTATTCTGAAATTAAAATTAATTAATTGAAGTTTATTTTTTGTCCTCGAGAGAGCACTCAAAGGCTTGGGTACTCGGGGGTAAATGGCCCTACGATCTTGTGTGCGCTGGAACTTAGGAAATAACTAATTCAACTGGAAACATTAACAACAAAAATTTAGCCGCCAACTGGAACCTAATTCACCCTGCCCTTGATGCGCTATCCAAGCAACTCGTCATGTTTTGAATGTCAGTTGACTGCCAAGGCCGTTATCTCGAGCTTTTTCACAACTTCAAGAAGCACTACTTTTTACAACCTATAGAAAAAATTATTTACAAAAAATATAAGAATGAAAATACAGATGCTTATTGCCAAAAAACTACAATTAGCTCTTTAAGTGAAAGAAGCAGCCTGCCTTAGAAGACAGCTTATAAAACCTCGATACAAGGACAAATATCAACTTTCAGGGACTCGCATATAAAAAGATATTTCCTTATCACGAAAAAGTAAAGGATGCCTTATTGCAACATTAAATGCCAAATACTCTATTTCCATTCTTACGTAGCCAAGTTATATCCAAAGTGAAATCTATTTTTATTACCGGATAAAAAAATGTTCTTCATCTTCTAAATGTTTACAATATCAAATGTAGAAATTCTTTCTTTTCCTACGCAAATATAGCAACATGGAGAAGCAGACGTTAAACTTAGGAGGAAACTCACTTTTAATCATTCAGCCAACCTGAAGAACCTTGGTTAGAGGGAAATGGCCGTCGTGGAGCTGCAGCAAAGTTTAGAGAGCCACTACCTCTGCTATTATGTGGCTCATGCATAAAACTGCCGGGGGGCCTAACATAATTCCCATCATCTAGCCCTGGGGGAAAAGGCTGGAGTGGACCACGTCTAGATAATGACTCTGGTGGTGTCATCGACAAACCAAACTGCAGAGAAGGGGAGTCCCAGTTTCCCAATCCAGAGTCTTGATTCAAGGGAAACTGCCTACGCATAGCCACATCATCAAATCCCTGCCGGCCATACAACCGCAGCTGCCTTCTTATATCTTCTTCTCGTCTCCTCATATTTAGGTCATCCACATACCTTGTCTGACTAAAACTGTCAAGGGGTCCCCCAAAGTCCACACTCCGGCTTCCTCTGAGATCTAAACCAAGGTTAGAGTTTGTGGTCCATCTGAAGGATGATTCCTCCCTGTCCATAGTATATCTGCGTGTTATCTCCTCTAAATTATCAGCACTTGGGTAAGAACCAGAAAAGGCAGAATTGCATTCTGGAGCAGCTTCAGGCACACTGTGGTAGGGGTATTCAGTGTGTGCATTGGTACTTGTCCTTTCAGCCCCTAAATTTGACACTCCATCACCATCTGAAATGCTCATAGAATCCAACGAAGACGCCCAACCAGACAACTGAGCATTATCCTCCATCCCAATTCTCTCTCCCTCCTGTGCCTTGACAGTGCTTGTTGGTTTGTTCCCTCCACTTTCTTCCTCATAATGCTTTCTCTCTGCCATGTTTAAACCTCTTGCATCTGCACTATCTCCTTTAGCTCTTCCTTCTGCATTCTTTTCTTGTCCACTCCTCTGTTGTAGAAGCATATCACTTCCCACGCAAGAGGCCTGGTATACTTCAGCGGACATATGGTTGCTTCATTAGATACTCTTGCATGATCATTGTCTTCTCTGGGCAGATCACATATTTTGGACAGGTTATTGTAGCAGTTGTTGATCTCCTCTGATACAAGGGGTTCTTCATTATTTTCTTTGTGAGTCATTTTTTTAATCTCGGAGATGTGGCCCTGCTGAAGGGCTATTGTTCGATGCTTCGTAGTCCAGTCAGCACGGCTCCAAAGATATAAATGTGGAGGATTTACGTTTCCACTGTTCCATCTGTTTGTCATTGACATCTACCGACCCCGCGGCAAGTAGAAGGCCTGAAATGTTAACAAAAAAAAGTCCATACATGACTACCTGCTAGCATTCAACTAAAATTAGATAATGTTTCAAATGCCTCCCACCTTCCCATAAAATATGTATTTGTCCTCCCAAATCAGATCATATCCGCATTCTTTCTCGTCCAGCCTGGTAGAACCCACAAACAAGAGAAATGCCATCCATGATTAAACGGCTCTCTAAGGCACAGTACATAGCCTTCTAAACTAGGTAAAATAGATTGGCTTCATCCTCTCCAAAATTACTAAGAGTGTACTATATGTTCGGTTGATGCAATACATGTGTTGATAAGGTGTAGGGAAAAACCTTTCTGTTTCTTCTGGAACAATGAGTATCAGAAGCTTGGGCTTAACACTCAAGAGCTTTATCAATAAATTGATTTGCCTTCTTTGCCCTGTGACCAAATGGTGGATTGAGACCCATGACCTATTATTAAAAGTTAAAAAGAAAAAAGAAAAAAAGAAAGATTTGTCAGAAGTACATAAGATGAAAGTTACTACTTAGTACAAATAAAAGAGCATTTTGGAAACAACTTTGTTTATTCAATAAATGAAAAACAGAATTTTACAACTGACCAACTGAGATCCTGTAAACAAATCATCTCGTTCCACCGTCATCCAGTCCTTCTTTTCAAAATTAAAATCAATCTGCCCACCAAATATTCCACAAGAATAATAGTGAAAGCCCAAAGGTCGACAAGAACCACACATTTTTCTTTTCTCATGAAAATAAGCAGTAGAATTACCTAAGTACTCAAGTAGCAATCAATCAAGAAATTACAAATGACCTATTTATATAGTCCTACTATTTGAACCAGATGACCAAACACTTGTCTTATGGATGTCACTGCCTGAACAGTTCACCACCTGCAGCAGAAGCAGCAATAGGCTTGGCATCCCAACTCTTACTGTAAGAAAGACCAACTTCCCTAGCATCCATCACCATTAGATCAATTTGTCCACAAAATTTTAGCCGGTGAAAAAGCCCACAAAAACCATATCATGGCTATCAGAACTCAGGATATAAGTCCAGTTAACTCCGTACATATCATAATCATAATCAAGTAGCGCCTTTTCCCAACTATTTGGGGTCGACGATATAGATCTTACTCCTCCATTCAGGCCATACAAGCATCGATTAGAGCTGTAACAAGCATCTAATTTTGGCCCCACAGACTAAAATATTTTATGTTAACTCCGTACACTAAAAAAAATATTAATTATTCTTCTGATAACAAACAATGAATTGCTAACTGATTAGAGCTGTAACAAGCATCGACTTATGTTTCACTTCAGGGTCTTTCATTTGACTGCATTTCAAAATTTGCCATACATCATATCCATTGAAGGTTAAGTTTTTTGTCAAAATTTACACATAAATGATTGTTGTGAACGTCAACGCGCACGCGGAACCACATCTTGTAATCCTTCCCATTTTTGGTAAGTGAAAGGTAACCATACCTTGGTAACTGAAAGGTCATCACGCAGAACCATACCTTGGTAACTGAAAGGTCATATCTTGTAATTATGCTAGGAAGCTGAAAGGTCATATCTTATAATCAACTTAGGAAGCTGAAAGGTCATATCTTATAATCAACCTAGGAAGCTGAAAGGTTATATCTTGTAATCAGGCTAGGAAGTTGCGCCTCTCTTTCTTTATAAGGAGGTCTTCTTCTTCCTTCTTGGGCATGCAATATTGAATCCAGTTTTCCTTCTCTATTTTTTCTTCTTCTTTTCCCTTTTTTACCATGACATATGATTTTGTTCGTGTTGCATACGGGAACACAACATTGGTATCAGAGCAGTTCCGATCCGTCGGAACGAGGAACGATGTGCTAGACATGTGTGCCGACATACTCAGGTGGATTCAACGAATTGAGTCTGCCTATACCTCCGTCGCTGTTCAGTCACCGGCCAGGTCGTCGATGGCCCCGCCGCCGCTGACACCGTTGCCGAGCCCCGCTGCCTGGTACTCCGCTTCGCCGACCCCGGGCCTTCACACTTTCCTCAGATCGCTACTCTCGTTTGCGATGGAAAATGGGTAGGTTCTTTATCTACAGATCCTTCTCCTCCGGTTCACTCCCGACCACCGTCAGCTACTTCCTTCCGGACGCCGCCGCCACCGGTGTCCCTTCCCCAGTCGTTGCCATACTCCTCTGTCCAACCGCTGGTTCCCTTTCATTCGGACTATGCACCACCACAATGGGCCGCCAACATCCCCGTTGTCTCCTCCACCGTCGCTATGCCTGTGTCTTCAGCCCCAGCCGCGGCCTTAACGACCATCGCCATCCCGATCGACAGCATCGGCGCGATTGTCTCCTCCGGCCATGACAATTCCATCCCAGCCATGACAATTCCATCCCAGCCGCAGCCACCCCTGCCTCTGTTGATCCCTCCATCACCGCCCAGGTCAACACTCAACTCCACCGATCACAGCCACCTCATCGGCCACAACAACCTCTCCGGCCACAGCCACCTCACCGATTGCAAAGCTACCACCTTTCCCTGCTTCACTGCCTAAAGACGGGATTTTTCCAAAAGCTACAGCCACCACGACGCCGCCCATCACTGTGCCGCCGCCTCCGCATCTTTGGCCAGCGTCGCCGTGTATGCGGGCACGACAGGACATGGCAGCACAATGAGTCCTGGCGACGGCTGCCTTTCCAACCTTCTCATAGCCCCCATGTGTTCGACGAAATTCCCCATCCAAAAAGAGAAGAAGATAAGCCCCAAACACAGATCGAGATAGGCCGTCACAGGGAGAAGCTGTTTGAATCAAAACTTCGGCAGATTGAGGAGCCAGAATCAGCAATTCTTGAAGCAAAATTGAAGCAGTCAAAAGTTGGAAACACTCCTGGTGGTAACTCTTCTTGGTTGGGTTCTCTTATTACTACTATTATTGGAAATCTTAAAATTACCATTAGTAATGTCCATGTACGATATGAGGATACTATCAGTAATCCAGGACATCCATTTTGTTCTGGAGTGACGTTGACAAAACTTGCTGCTATTATTATTGATTAGCAAGGGAATGAAACCTTTGATACTAGTGGTGCACTTGATCAGTTGCGCAAGTCGTTGCAACTTCAACGGCGAGCTGTCTCGCCTTGCGGACAAGGCGATAGCGGAAGCGTGGTAGAGTGTTGTGAACGTCAACGCGCACGCGGAACCACATCTTATAATCCTTCCCCATTTTTGGTAAGTGAAAGGTCATCACGCAGAACCATACCTTGGTAACTGAAAAGTCATATCTTGTAATTATGCTAAGAAGCTGAAATGTCATATCTTGCAATCAACCTAGGAAGCTGGAAGGTCATATCTTATAATCAACCTAGGAAGCTGAAAAGTTATATCTTGTAATCAGGCTAAGAAGTTGCGCCTCTCTTTCTTTATAAAGAGGTCTTCTTCCTCTTTCTTGGGCATGCAATATTGAATCCAGTTTTCCTTACTTCTCTGTTTTTTCTTCTTCTTTTCCCTTTTTCACCATGACGTATGATTTTGTTCATGTTCCATACGGGAACACAACAATGATATCAGTTGAGGGTCAAATTTTTGAAAATAAATATACTTAGAAAACATTACCCCACACTCCTAACCAAGATGGGGGAATTACCACAAAGTAAAAAAAATGTTTACAGCCCTCCTATAATATAATGGCAAAGTTGACCATAAAATAGTTGAGGGGACAGGCACCCCAAATTCTTTATAAGCATACTCAACTATACAACCTCTATGACTCCCACTGGTTGGCTAATCCCATTCTACAATCTAGGACGTGCTAAAAAAGTTTTTGCATCTAGGACCATAACTCTGAGATGGTTTCCTTTATTGGTAATAAAATTGCATATCCACATAATATAGTCACTCACACTATTTATGAACAAACAACTTCTTTTGAAAAGACAACATAATCATAATCATAATCAAATAGCGCCTTATCCCAACTATTTGGGGTCGGCGACACGGATCTTACTCCTCCATTCAAGCCTGTTTTGGGTTACCTCTTTTGTAAGAGATAGTAAAGTCAAATCCTTTTTTATTAACTCCATCCAAATTCTCTTAGGTCTCCCTCTTCCTCTTTTAGCATCATTTACATATATCCCTTCTAATCTTCTCACAGGGGCATCTAATGGTCTTCTTTGCACATGCCCATACTAACGCAACCTACATTCCCTCAGCTTCTCCCCTAAATGAGGTAATCCTAGGCTCTCCCAAATATATTCATTTTTAATCCTATCTCTCCTAGGTCTCCCTCTCCCTCTTTTTTGAAAGGACAACATTTGCATAAAAAAAAGAAAGAAAAGACAACTTCTGTCATAAACAATCATAGGGTCATGTGTAAGTTACAAACAATCCTGGGATAATTTCTAGTCATGGGAGGGGGGGGGGGGGGGCATGTGTAAGTCACAAACCCGCGAGGTCAAACAAATTAAAGCACAAATGCATAAATAAGGGCAATATTGTGGGAGATCCTACCTTAGCTTGAAACATATCATAGTTTTTGAAGAAGCAATTTTTTCCAGTTTCTTTCAGCTTTTCGCTCATCAAAACACTAAAATCATTGGCCCCACAGCAGAAATCTACCATCTGACAAAAAGAACAGCTCAGATAACAATTAGAAGATAAAAAGAATATAAGACCCCATTACAGATAATCAAATGACACAATCATACAGAAAACCCACAACGTTTTTTTTTAGACTGGAAATCCTGGGGCCTTTTGTATAGTCTCCCTTAAGCCATCAGCCAACAATCCCTCCCCCCCCCAACCCGCCCACAAAAAGAAAACCAAACCCAGAACTTACGAACTCCGGAGATTCTTGAGATTCGTCTGTCTAAATATAACATGTTATCACAGCAAACGATTACAGTTTAGACTATTCACGTAAGTTTCATATTCATCCCATCTTGTACAGTAATGTTCACATATTGCACCCCCCACCCCACCCACCCATATTTAATATATTATTTACAACAGTTATCACTCAATAAAAAAATCCAAGCTACAAATTTGTATTCTTAAGCAACCTGTTGATATATTAATTTGCAGATGACCAAAATAATAGCCATGCTCCCATGTAAAAGCAGACTGGTTTTCATTGTTGCCAGCATGGAAGATGGCTATATTAATATTTCATGCGCAACCATCATGTCATGAAGCCAATTCACATATTTGGAAAGGTGTATGATGAATATGATGAGGTTGAATCTTCTTATCATTGTCCCCTCTTCAGAGGGTTGCGTCATGAAGGGCATTCGGCGTAAAAACTTGCCACTATGTTTCTTTGTATGGATTTTGTACCATTTTTTATTTCGATAAGAGTCAAACGTAGTATATAATCTATGCCGCCGACCCCAGATAGATGATGAATAGCCACCTCCACAGGAGCCAAGATAAAACAGTAGGAGTCGATAGTTTAGAAGAGTCCCATCTCAAGCTCATATCCTACAAGTAACTATAATTGCCACTTGAGTGGAAACCACCACACATAGATGCCTTAATCACAACTTATTTCCATCGGTCACCACTTGAATCATCCCATTCAAACAATGAGAATAAATCAAATGAGCAATAATGTAATGTCAGCTTTATGCTCATAAGAACAACAGCAGATTATGTTAAGACAGCATACGCAAGGTAAAGAAAATTGTAACTGGCTTACCATGTCACCGTTCTGTAAATACCAATGGAGCTTCTGGACAATCTGCACATAAAAATCTCCTTTTATTGTTATTCACGGCTATGACTAGTGTAATTTTTAACTAGAAAAGCTACTGAAAAGAAAAATTGCTAAAGGAAAGCACTTATAAAACAATATAATTTCTATAGTCTACACATGCAATTGGTCAATATAATCGATGTTAAACACAAGTTACGAAAATAACCAAGCACATAAATTCCACAACCATGCATGCACAATGGAGTTAATCGAAGGAAATCACAGAAGACGAGATTCATGGATAATAATCATGTCAAACACAGCGTACAACAATAACAGCAGAAATGATGATGTACAAAAGTTGACTTCATTCAAGGCAAGATCAATTCGTATACCTTTTCAAGCTTGTCTGGTTGAGTAAAATGGCGACCATAAGAAGTATACCGCATGCCATGTAGAAAAGGAGCAAGATAAAACCTGTACTTGTTCTGCATATAACGACAAAGTCACCCTGTCTCTTACTTCAAATTTAAATATTTCACTATACAATAAGGATGATACTGATGTTTCATTGACAAATGGATCTTTAGCAAAGAACTACAAGGTAAAAAAATAAATCCAAAACCAACTGAAAGCTCACCTTCCACTTAATGATCTGGTATAAAATTTCAGGTTCACACACAGCTTTAGCGTCCTCAATGCTTGTGCCTTCTTCCAACTTCTGAAGAGCTGTTCGTAAAGCCTGGAAATCAACTGTTAACATAAGCACTTAACCTGCAGCTTACTGCTAAAAATTATACTTCCTGAAAGAAAGAAAGCATTACGTATATGGCACCCAAAAAACACACCTCAACTTTTAACATAACAAATCATTTATGTCATTTTCAAAGGTTACCACAACATGAGCATGAATACATGACTACACCGACTACAGCTTGAATAACACACAAGAAAAAAATCTCCCAAAAAATCATAAGGTGCAAATTATAAAATTATTCAGAAACACGATATGGTCTATAATGTCATACCTCAATAGAACCTTCCACTTTTCCCAGTGTAATGTTCTTGTCTATGTTTCTCAAGTGAATATGAGTAGATGGTAGCTTTTGCCTTTTATAAACGTCATCCAAGGTTAAAAGAGGTAACTTCTGTTTTAAAGCGATTAACCTACAAAAAGGAGCGGTGTTATATATGCCAAGATTTTGCCAGAAAGCAGTATACTTAACAGGACCTCATAAGAGGAACAGCAAAAGCTTCCACAATCTATGTACTCCCTCCATCCATGAAGCCTGTCTGCATTTGGAAACTGAGTTAAATTTATTGGGATCTGAGGTCTGTCAAAAAAAAAACAGTTCCCCCCGGCCAGTGTTTTGGTCGTGATGGAGCAAAGTGAGCCATGCAATGATGGATCCGTGGTTTTTCAAATGCAGACAGGCTTCATTGGATGCACAACCGTCATACCTTTGTTTCATTTCATCATCTATAATAGGTGGTGAGCAAATTGGTTTCTTTTGAATAGAAGTCAACACTGAAGGCTTCCCAGGTTTACTACTGAACTGCTTCGCCAACTTAGGTTTTACGTTTTGTTTCTTAGCCGCATAAAAATTGGCCACATTTTCATCTTCCATGAGTTCCGCCTCCACTCGAGATGTAGTAGTATTCAAACTACTGCCTTTTATGGATCTTCTGGACTCTTGATATGCCTTAACTTCAACAGAAGAATTCTCACTCTTTAAATAAGATTGTTTTTCACTAGTCTTGGGCTTCTTAAAAATAGTCTTCTCCTTAAGAGTGTCATTAGAGGCAATGGTTTTCTTCTTCGCCAGCAGCCTTCTAGTGCTTGCTACTGAATGCAAAGGGGGGATCTTTCTTTTAGTGGAAACATCTGGAAATATGATATGGTCTCTAATGGGAGTGCCAATCTCTACTTCAATCTCGTGCTTCCTGGAACAAAATCAGTAGCTTATAATTTATTCAGGCAAAAGAAACATCCAAAAAGTGGCAAACTTACAAGCAATAAATCAAGATCCGGTTAGGAATAAGATCCTCCCAAGCCCTTGCAACAACTTCGTCATTTTCTTCATTCTCAACATCCTCAGTAAAAAGAATCTCCCTGGTTACAGGAGCTTGGCTGTAAGTAATCTAGTGAAGAAGTGAAAGAACCCAAAGAAATAAAACCGTACATTATTTCCTGCAATTATAAGGAAGCACAGGACAATTTTCCCTTGCTTATTTCAAGCTTCTCCTTAGTAACATATTATTTAAATTTCTGTGACTTCTAGTCAAAATGTTCCAATATCGATAAAGCTGTGACATTGCACAATGCAACACAAGAAACTTGTAGTTTAAGCAATCAAATGTCATTTTTCTCATCTGCAACTATCCAATTGAAAGTCAATAGTGCTAACAAAATCAGCTATTTAACATCTCCCCCCCCCCCCCCCAACCCCCAGGGGGGGCTCTTTCTCTCCTTCCAAACAAAAACAACACAATCCCCTGAAAGAAAAAGGATTGTTGTCAGCGTAGACCAGTGCACAGAAATAAGCTCATCAGTCACCCCAAAAGTAGACTAGGCCACTTGGATATGATAGCACAATTATACTCACTCATAGTGTCACATAATAGAGAATATTCGTTTTCTTCATATCAAAATGTGTATTTAAAACTTATGCCACTTCTAACAGCTAACGAGTGAAGTGGAAATTGTACAAATATCCAATTCATATTGACTAAAATGTTCCACCTTTAATGTATTTGCCACGTTTTTATTGCTTTATTCCAAGGTTTCAACAATAAACCAAAAACAAATTTCTTTCGGGCAAACACTATCTGTTTACTTTTAAATAAACCACTGACGTGTTTTGACTATATTTAAAATGCCTAAGTCCAATACTTGCATGCCAAGACAAATACAAATAGCATGATGCATAGGCCAAATGTTTAATCCCACCCATGGCAAAATGGTCGCCCTTATGTGAAGACCTTAATGATGAATATAGTACGAGAAAAAAAAACTACCTAGGTAAGCACTTCCGGTGGTAAGCCTTAGGGCAGCGCCTACAGACCGCAAACTGCAGATCACGTACTTCCTTATTTTCTCCCTGCTTGCAAACCGAACATTTGTGCACAGGGCATATGAAGGACTCTCCAGCAGCTATCTTCCTTTCCTGCTTTTCAGCCTCAGAACGGTCACTGGGGAAAAGTAGCTTTGCGATACATGGTGGATGGTAGAAATGGCCACATGTAGCAGAAACACATTGAAAAACCTGAGAGGAAAGGCACACAAAACAAGTGAAAGATACATTGTCTTAGTTATAAATCATATCCAATTGTTTCTTTTAAGATGAAACCGTAAAATTTGTTTGGGCAGTTATATAACACCAAAAAAAGAAGTAAGCAAGAGATATACTGAGAGTCAGGTAAATGTTTGCTATGCCAAAAATACAATTCCACGTTCAAACCCCACTCCGTGGGTCACCCAGGGTTATATGCCAACTTACCCGGGGTGAGTGATGAGCGGACCTTTGTACATACCCAAGGGGATTGGTGGCATGATAGGGGATAGGTGCTCTAAAAAACCGGTTACCCTGTCCATTCTAGTTAGGTCCTAAGAGCTCGGACACTCCTCATTAACCCAAAAGAAAACACACTTTCTAATCACACTAGCAACATATAAATAGAGATGAAAAGTAATCTTGATCGTTCTTAAATAAAAGAACTGGCATGAAGATTAATTTTGACAGATAAATGCCCTTTATTAAGCTAAAAGCAAAAGTTGTTAGGTTGACTAAATGTTTTATTAACAAAAACACTCATCATAAGCAAAAAAATAAAAATATAAAAAGCTGCATTAATCACATAAAAACATATCCAATTAATTATTAAAGGACAGCCAAAGAATAACAATCAAGGGTCTATGCAAAAGGCATCAGCACAAATTCACCTACTGGAAAATTCAAAATAATTTCAAAGAGCATGTAATAGGCAAGGCACAAAAGTAACACTTTATGACTATATATAGACATAAGCTTAATTCGAAACTAACAATCTAACCTCAGGATTTGAAGATTTATCGGATGATCCTAGCCTCCCACAAGCAAAGCACTGGTGCTTCTTTTGTTTGCAATTGGCACATAAAAAGTTCGGAACAGCCTGCAAATCAAACAACATACAAAATTTTCAAGCGGAAACCAAAAATGAACTAGAAAGCCAATGGAGCTGGTCATAATCAGGGGTTGAAAGAAAATATAAACATACTTCTACTTCAGAATCACTCATGCCAAGGGTTTTACACTGTGAGTCAGAACCGGCAGCTTCAGTTGCATGAAAGGATCGTAGGCATATTCCTTCACAACTATTTTCAGTGTAGCAGAAACAAACAGAAAAGGAATCGCGGAATAAGTGGATAACATAATATTAGTTAGGAAAGGAAAAGAATGCAAATCTCATTCAAGGCAACACATATATTTACGGATTTTCCCACAATTTGACAGAAAAGAAAGTAATATCTGATCAAGATAAACGTACCATAGCAAGTCGCCGCCATTGTCACAAATGGCACAAACAGAATCAAATAAATCTTCATCAGAACCATCTTCATCAAGAGCTCCTAAATCCTCGTCCATGTCATCATCAGAATCGACTATAAACTTGGATCTTTTTGCATCTGGACTCCTGTGAGGAAGCTGTAAAAACCAGTCATTCATCAGCATCTCCCAAAGAACTAGCAACTATTATTATAATAAGAACAGTAGCAGTAGTCATAATGATAATAATAATAATAATAATAATAAATGACAACAAAAGAAAAGACATCCTTAGCAGAAGATATCAACTTTCTATTGATGAACCATGAACCACTTTCAGCATAAAATTTCCGGGCCTCGTATAAAATATTTAATTAGACATTCACCATGCAATTGACCTACCCAATGAAATTCTCTAACTCAGTTAACCAGGTAAGTCTAATCCCATGTAGAAAAACCATAATCATGGCCCAATGAATATACAGTTGAAGTAGCAGGAAGCAATTATGAAAGATACTAGAAACATGACATAAAGGTCTGATATTCAATATCAGCGATCCATAGCCCGCCAAAAAGAAACCATACAAGGAAGGGGCAATAACCTGGTCAGATGCTTTTCTCTTTTCTGATTTTTCTTCCAATAGTGTAAGCAGAAGCTGTTCACACAACAGGCACCGTTTTAGTACAGCGAAGAGTCACATGACACTGAGGAATGCCAGTGGCAGAAAATGAGAAGCAGACCTAACACACACAAGAAAACCAATGACAGAAAAAGCTAAAAAAATAGGTCAAAAAACAAAATTCAAACATAACTTTCAGATGTAACATTTACTATACAATTTATATAGAATCTGCCATATGCTTTCATTAAAGTAGAATCAAGATAAGAAACACAAATTAACATAAGAGGCACAACATGAACATTGCACAAACGAAAGAAAAAACTTGTCCAATCGTGACACCCTGAGAATCAAAATTTGGTAGCAGTGCTTGTACCACTTTAATAACCACTTGTTAGTACATTAGTATTCCTCTTCACAAGGATTACAATATACTGCTATCCCATCACCTCACAACAGCAATCCAGAGAAGTACATACACAAACAACCATAACAACCAGCATTACTTGGTAATAAAAAGAAACATCCAAAAAACACAGTCTACTATTACCAAAAAAGTTACCAATGGGAAATGCCTTATAGTTAAACTAAATAACCCACCTAATTCTCACTGTCGCATAAGGCAGAATGCCAATTAACTATGTCACCAAATAAAGGTCTTCAAATAAACAGGGAAAGGTTATAGACAACCTCAAGACTAGCATTCCCAATTAAATTTACACCTGGTCGGTTCTCAAACACTGGTATGCATACTAAATGGTGTCAAACAAGTTTACCACCACAATCCTCTCCAACTTTTCATTTCACATGAAGAGAAAAACATCTCTTCCAAGCATCAACAATATCAATCTCTGTCAGGTGAAGAGATTTGGCCCCCAATCACTAGTTAGACGACATGATTTTTTTTAACCCACAATGGAGTCAGCCGTTGTAGAGTTCAATGTAGCCGACAACTACTTGGGGGACCAGTCAATACTCTCTCCATCCCGTATTGATAGATCCATTTGGCAAAAGAGTGACTTTATTGAATGATACCCAGCCACCACTTTTGACCAATACTAAGGTAATCAGCCACTTAAATTGAACCAAATGGAGCTAATAATAAAAAACAAACTTTCTTTATAAATAGAGCCATTAATATGGGACAGATTTAAGGGGCTGTTTGGTTCATGAATTTGGCTGCAAATTCAGGCTAAATTTTGAGATAACTAACTGAATCATGTTTGGTTCATGAATTTGGACTGAATTTAAAATTCAGCTTGAAAGAGGATTCTCCCTCAATTCAGGCTTAATTTTTGAATCTTCTCATGAGGAGATTCACCAAATTAAGACTGAATTGTGAATTTTCGATTCAGCAACCAAACGACATTCACATTTTACACCAATTCAGCCTGAATAAATTCTCTCTTAATTGAGCTTCAGATTCATTTAATTCACTAACCAAACAACTCCTAAGTATAGAATACACCTACCTTAGAGTTGAATAGGGTCTTGTCTTCTTTGAGAAGAGATTGAATAAGAACTTGTTCGTGTAACAGATCGTTCTTGGACGGTCCCACAACATACGAGCTGCACAACAAAGACAACAAACATGAAGCAGGATAACATTAGAGAAAAGGGAGGTGAAGCGAGAGGGACAAGAGGGGGTTAGGCAAAGCTGAAGAACCTGAAAATTCTGGTCAGGTGAGCCCACAAGGCCTTCTCCGATGCATCAGGATATTTCTTCAGAAAATGAAGGCAGTGAGCAGTGACAAGGACAGTTCTAATGGTGTCCTCGAAGCTCTTCCTCGGCTTCAGAAGATGTATCCAAATCTTATCCTGGGACAGAGCGTACAGCTCGGGCCGCTCTGCGAGGAGGTCCAATTTCCAAGCGATCACGGGCTTAAAGATTTTCTGGAGGCCGCTGTCCGCGGTCCCGCGCAAAAAGACCTGAGCTTTGGAGTCATTGGATTCACTGGGGGGCTCGCCCAGTTGAAGGGGCAAAAGGGAGAAGGAGACGGGCAGATCGGCATCATCAACAAAATGGTAGTTTGTGACAGAGTGGGGCACAATCTCTTCCTCGTCTCCAGATGAAGCCATCTTTGCTTTTTGGTTAATCTAGCAAGGAGAATACAAGGGTCGGGGTAAGAGTCCAGGGCAAGGCAAAAGCTAAATACTCCTATCCAGCAAGAGAACCACATTAAGGAGTTGTTTGGTTAGTGAATTTAATGAATCTGAAGCTTAATTAAGAGATAATTTATTCAGGCTGAATTGGTGTAAAATGCGAATGTCGTTTGGTAGCTGAATCGAAAAATCACAATTCAGTCTTAATTTGGGAATCTCCACATGAGAAGATTCACAAATTAAGCCTAAATTAGGGGAGAATCCTCTTTCAGGCTGAATTTTAAATTCATGAACCAAGTTAGTTATCTCAAAATTTAGCCTGAATTTGCAGCCAAATTAATGAACCAAACAGCCCCTAAAACCTACTAAGAACATTATAGAAAATGTAAACTAAAATACTACAGGAAGAATACTGAAGAAGACGAACAACATCAATTCCGCAACATATTTTTTTTCAAATCAGAAAAAAAACGCAAATTTGACAGCTTTGATAGCAAGAGAGGCACGGAAGAGGTAACACGAAGAAACTGATTCTGGAATAAAGGACAAGGAGAGGGAGAAACGAAATTGAGGATAATAGAGGCGAAAGCAAGAGAAACAAGAAACGAGAATCAGGTTTGATTTGTCTTTAAAAAGAAAAAACAAACGAACAAACAAAAAGCACTAAATTCATACTCTTACAAGTGGAAAAACTAATAAGAAACAGAAAGAAAAGAGTAGAAAAACATGAGATCGAGAGAGGGGGAGGAACCTTGGAAGACTGCAAGAGCAGCAACGCTTGTGTTGTGAAAAGTGGGGGGGGGGGCTTTTTACGATCGAGACGAGATGGAGGTTGTGGAACAAGGGGATGATGGAGGCAAACCCAATTCTAAAACGGTTATTAATTTCAATTCATTCCTTTTTAGTCTTCTAGGGATCCTCCCTAATGGGCTTTGCTATCAAAAAATTAAAATAACAAGGCTTACAGGGATCTCCACTGCTTCATTGACGGGTCCCGACTAGTCCCTAGACGGTGTTGGGCAGGGGAAGGGGAAACCCGTGGCATAACTGGTTTTTCCCAAGACGGTAGGCTGTTGTGAAACAGATTACTCCCTGGGTCCGACGAATCCTGTCTGCATTTGAAAAAAAATATATCCGCCTCCATCATTACATGGCTGACTTTGCTCCCTCACAAGTCACAACCAAGGGAGCTCTATCTTTCGTATGGGCTTCAGAATCCGATAAATTTCACTCCTTTTCAAATGTAGATAAGTTTTATTAGACGGATGGAGTACTAATTTGTAATTTATAGTTTGTGGTTGTACCCACCAAAATCGATTATTACCAAAATTTTGTTTTTTGCATCTCATTACCATCCCTCACTCCTGCGGCAGTGTTCCAATAAACTGTTTTTGGGGCGAAAACAAACTTTTTTGGTGATCTATATAAAAGTGAACATATCCATTCCACCTGATTAAGGTCCTCGGTGACTGTCCTACACTTTCGTAGGAGATGGGGCTTTTTACATATTACCTGGCGCCAAGTTTGTTATTTCCATATGACCTGGTTTTTTCCGTGTTATCTCATATCACCTGGAATCTGGACTTGGAGTACCAAAAATGCCCCTCTTGTATATTTATCGTGTTATGACTGTGCGAAGAGGGCGTGTTGGAGTTGTATACGAAAAGAAAGTGTTTCCGGCCATCTTTCCGGCGATTTCTCCGGCAATTTCCAGAGGCGACTCCGCCGGCGAGTCCTCCGACGAATTCCAGCTGCCCCCAAGGTGTTCGAAGATCCGATTAACGTCCCCCCTGTTCGTCGATTTCTCCGGTGCCCCTTGTTGGATTTCGACGACACGACTGACGGACAGTGCGGTTTGGGCGGCGATTTGTCGCGTAAAACTCCTGGGATTTCGGGGACGAAGAAGTCCCTTGAGTTTCCCCTGCGGCTCCCCGCGCCTTCGAGCAACCGGCGGAGTGTGAATTCTGAGGTTCGGTTTGCGGCGAGGAAGCGTGTGAAAGGGCGTACGAGGAAATACACACATACACACCACTAAAACCGCGGTAAGTTAGATAAATCCTTACTTATTTTAGTTCCAGAAGCTAAGAATTGAAGATTTATAATTTTTAAGATGAAGCATAAAGTCGTATTGTATACAATACGACTTGAGCGTTAGTCGTGTAGGATGCAATACGACTTGAGCGTTAGTCGTGTAGGATGCAATACGACTATTATGATTGCCTGTGTTTCCAACACGACTGTTCTACTGACCACTCTACCTATCTCATTGCAGATGGATACAAAAGAAGATGAGTATATGGAGGCAATACCATCGGAAGAGGAGGAAGATCAGGAATTCTTCGTTGCACCTCGGGAGCGAAAACAGAGGGGCAGGAAGAGGAAGGCTCCGATGGACCCATCAGGCAAGAAAACATGCAATCCGCGACTGGCGGTGAAGACATATTGTCAACCGGGGGCGATGAAAAAGTGTGCGGCCATCTTACGGCGTCACCAAAGATGTTGCCAACTGATCAGAGAAGTTGGGTTCTCTGTCATTTTTGAAGGTGAGGACGTAGTTGTTTCTCGGAACTTGATCGACCATTTGGTTAGGTATTGGGATGAGGAGGCGAAGGTCTTCAATATCAAGGGGAGAACGCTACATTTCACAGAGCAAGAAGTTGCTCTTATCACTGGATTGCCCGCTAAGGGCGAAAGAGTTGAGGTCCTTCCCTTTGTGCCAAGGCGAACGGAATGTGAATTCTTCAAAAAGTACTTCAGCGTAAGGAAACCGGACATTCCACATATTGAAGAAATCATTGACAAGCTTAGCGAGGGCGAAATGAAGATGCCAGAGGAGGACATGGCGAGGATGATCATCTGCCTCCTCATCTCCACGGTGTTGTTTCCACATAGCACGAGAGCGGTGCATCCCTGTTTCTACTCTTATATTGAAGACCTCCCAAGAATGAGCTCATACAATTGGGCTGAGGCTATTCATACGATGTTGGTTTCTGGTATAACCCACACCCGCAGACTAGTGGGTGGGAGAAGTAAAGGGCTGGGAGGTGGATACCTAAATGGCGCCTCATATGTCCTTCAGGTATGTAGTATTTGTATGTTCGTACAGTCTTCGAAAGGCTCTAAGTGTCGTGTATTATGCAACACGTCTTTTATTAATGTCGTTTATTATGCAACACGACTTTATTTATAGTCGACTATTATACAATACGACTTGATATATAGTCGACTTGAATTCAACACGACTGTATCCCCGACTTTTACTAATGTCTTCATCTGATTACTATGCAGATTTGGTTTTTTGAGCACACGACAATCTTCCATTCTGTGTTCGGCCCTACCAGTCCGAGGGCGAAAAGGTGGCCAGGAAGTGGGGCCCTAATTACAGAGGTGAAGATGGGTGCACAAAAGAAGCACCGTATGACCGACTACTGGAAGGGTCTATTCGATAATCTCGACGTATGGGAAGACGTCGTCGATGTCATCGTCCCCATGGACAAAGAGGCATCTCTCATTCCTTCGCCTCCCCCAGTGGCCCCTCAACCGCGACGACATAAGACGGAGAGGCCGGAAAGAAAGAGGAATCCTAAACAACCTACCTGCTCTTCCTCGAGGACGGCTGCTCAGTCTACTGCCCTGGGCCGATAGGAGGGTTCGCTCCAGGGCATACAGTCACTAATTGAGATCGCCCTGTCGTCGTATGAGGAGATGGGAAGGCCCGTCGGACCTCTGGGAGAGGTTCTTCACTGTATCAAGGCATCTGCCGCCACAGCGTCAACGATGTTAGAGGGTCACAACTTTGACCATCCTGCTGAAGAGAAGAGTGAAGAGCTGAAGAAGGAGACGAAGAAGGAGACGAAGGAATCACAGAAGAAGGAGAGGATAACGAAGTCATCATCGGTCCATCACAACGAGGAGGCAAAGAAGCAGCCCGATGACAAGGACCACGTCAAGCAAACTCCGATGGTCATGCGCAGAAAGGAGCTGGCGCACAAGTCAGCCAGCGATTCATTGCACTGGGGTAAAGGTAAGTTGGAACACGATTATTTAATCTTTCGTGTTGCATACAACCCGACTAGGTATTTTTCGTCTTGCATTCAACACGACTAGCTAATTTTTCGTATTGCATTCAACCCGACTATCTAATTTTTTTTTATGGATTGTACACGACTATTCCTTCTTTTGTGTTGAACTCTGCACTGGGGTAAAGGTAAGTTGGAACACGATTATTTAATCTTTCGTGTTGCATACAACCCGACTAGGTATTTTTCGTCTTGCATTGAACACGACTATCTAATTTTTCGTATTGCATTCAACACGACTAGCTAATTTTTCGTATTGCATTCAACACGACTAGCTAATTTTTCGTATTGCATTCAACCCGACTATCTAATTTTTTGTGATGGATTGTACACGACTATTCCTTCTTTTGTGTTGAACTCTACACAACTATATTATATTTCTTGCTGTTACTAATACGAATTTTGAAAATGTCATTTCAGCTCCCATAAAGCAGGCGGATGCGGAAGATAAGAGTCGACGGGCTACAAAGAGAGCCGCCGCGAAGATGTTTTTGAAGAAGCTCCAACCAGAACTTGAGGAACACATGGAGCGTGCAGAAGAGGAGTCCCGGATGACGTACGGCCGGGACAGATTCCCCCCTGGTGTAGTGGTAAGGAGGAGAATGAGGACTGTCAATTCGAGGGAATTGCAGAGGCTTAGGGAAGAAGACCATATACGGAGAATGGCGGAGGAGAGGGCGAGGAAGAATTTGGCAGAAGATCCGAACGCCGACTCTGAAGATACCTTATCCGACCAACGAACAACCTCTATCATCGATGAGGTGATCTCTTCCCTACAGCAGTCGGATATCCAAACGGCCAAGGATGATGAATGGGCAAAGGAGGAGGCGGAGAAGAAGGACGAGGTTTCATTGGCAAAGGAGGAGGAGGAGAAGAAGGAGGAGGATGAGGCAAGGGAGGAGGTGAAGGAGGAGGAGGTGAAGGAGGCAACTGGCTTAACGTTATCCCAGGCTGTTGACGTTGATGTCCTGCAAACCCCAGAAAAGGCTAAGCTGCCAGTTGATCTCCCAGAAAACTATGGTAATTTGGAGTTATGCTTCGACATGGGGGTGTTGTTAGAGCGGGATAGAAGGGAAATATCAGGATGGATAGCCAATCCAAGGAAGGCTTATCCTATCCCAACACTATGTGATGATGACTACGTATCCCTTCTGCAAACAACAGAAATTAACACCAATGTAAGTATACATACTCGACCGCCTGAACCTTAAGTCGTATATAACATACTCGACTATTCATAAAGTCGTATATAAAGTACTCGACTATCTGATATAGTCGTGTATGTCGTTAGCACGACTATACCTAAAGTCCATTATCATTTGAATATTGCGAACTTCTGATTATGTTGTTGGTTTATACAGGTGATAGATGAATTTTTTGGTCTATTACGGGAGCGTAATGACAGAGAACGGCTGAAGTATCCGTTCAGTTATTTTGGATGTCACGCATTCAAAGAAATATTCGACAACGTAAGTTTTTCCTGCATCACCAACGCTAATTTCACGTTTCCAATTCGTGATTTTCGGAATTCTATTGCGATTTTGCAGGAATACATAGAAGGGGGCAATAATACAAAATTGATAAAAAAACTTGGGAGGATGCTTAAGGGATTGAACAGGAACATGTTCTATGCCTTTTTCCCAATCCGCACTGGTTCGCATTTCTGCCTCGTCTATGTACACTTCCCAGTTGGTGTATGGCGTTTCTACAACCCCCTATCCGGCAAACCCCAGTTGTATCCACATCACAGGGTCGCAGCTGAGAAATTCACTAACTTTATGAACATTGTCATGGCACACACACTGGGACTCATCCGTTGCATCGACTGGAAGATGACTCAGATCGCCAAAGCGCCCTGCCAAGAGAACTCAAAAGACTGTGGCATCTTCATCATGATGTACGTGGCGCACTTGGCCTCCAATGTCAATCCACCTGAGTTTGATCAGTCATCAATTACACGAAAGTGGCGCCCAATAATTGCTGCGAGTATGATTCGCGGGGTTATCGACAGCGAGTTTGACGACGATCCAATCCGAAAGCAAAATCAGGCTGTCACAATTGCGGGGTTTTTGAGGATGTCGGATGAAGACTAGTATTCTTTTTCGATATTTTTTTGTACATGTAATCCATTACAGACGAAACTTTTTTGTGGTTTTCTGCATATTCTTCCATGTACATACAGTATGCTTTCAATAAATTCAAATTCATTTCTTCCATGTCAACAGAGTATTGGAAAGACGACAGGTTTCGACTCTTGAAAGACGACATCTGATATAGTCGTGTTGTCTCATATCCGACTATCTATATTATCGTATTGTATCATATACGACTATCTATATAGTCGTGTTGTATCATATACGACTTTCTATATAGTCGTATTGTATCATATACGACTTTCTATATAGTCGTATTGTATCATATACGACTTTCTGTCAGACCATGACCATGACGGAGTATAATTTATTTTTCTGTCATGTACGTGAGGAATGATGGGCGTCTTTCAACGACGGGAGGGCGCTTATACAAGACGACACTTATGCAAAATGACACTTACATTCAAAGAAATATTCGACTACATGCATACATTAAGGTAGAGTAATATTTGTTATACATGAAATTGTGATCGACCTAAGTGAAGAAGGGTGGGGCCTTAGGTAAGCCAGAGGGTCGTCTCGGCGCTGAATCATCCGTTCCCAGGTTGCCTTGTTGCGGGAGTCTTCGATATCTGCGCTTCCTTGCTTCTTTCGCAACCGTTGGGTTAGTACACCTTTTACGGTTGTGACCAACTTGTCGACAGTTGCCACATCTCACCCTCAACCTCTCTGGCGGGTCAGGCTGTGACTCGATTCTCTTTGTCTGTCTCCTACCCCTCTTTGGAGCATCGAGCATGGGCGGTTCGCATTTGAATAAAACCCCGTAATCCCCCCACTGACTCCTGTCTAAAGTAGGGAAAAGTACTTCTTCATACGTTGTGCGGTAAAGACATGCATGGTACCACTTTTCACAATATTCCACCGGGTCGAAACTCCTCTCATCGATACATGCAATGGCGTGCTTGCAAGGAAGTCCCATGCTCTGGAAGAACCCACATGTGCAGGTTCTCTTCGTTAGGTCAACAACATCCTGAGGGAAAGATATGACAACAACATGAATAGTCTTGTTGTGAAATAGTTTTCTTAATTTAATAGTCGTATTGTCGCTAAGACGACTATATCAATAGTCGTATTGTAACTAATACGACTAATTATATAGTCATGTAGGCGACAACACGACTATATAATTAGTCGTCTATTTTACGATACGACTATTCCGGAATTGAATTATCAGAAACCATTGCGGAATGAATTCTTACCACATGGTATAAAGATGTGACTTCAAACTGCCATAACGATAGCGGTTGCACTCTGACTGTTCCAGCACTCTTATTCCTCATTTCGTTAATATGATTGTGTGCATACTTGGTTAATGGTGTCGTTAGCCGTTCTGCTTCCATGCGGCGTCTCTCGAAATGGGAGGTCGTGGTCGCACGAGTTTGCTCGATCAACCGAGTTATTGGCCAAAATCTAGCCTTCAATAGCATATTATTTGCACTTTCTGATATGCTTGATGTGAGCATCCCATATCTTTTACCAGGATATTCCACGTTAGCCCAATTTTTTTTATTGATCTTCTCAACATATTTCCATGCCTCCTCATTGTGGTCCTTCATCTTTTGCATGATTTCATCAAATTCTGTTCTCCGGAAGCATTTTGCAGCTCGGAATAGAAGGTCTTTTAAGTATTTATCCTTCCATTGATTAAGCATATTGGCAGCCATATGCCTTAGGCAAAACCCGTGGTGAGCCTCAGGAAATACATCAGCAACCGCTCTCAGAAGTCCCTTCTGTCTATCCGAGACAATTGTATCCAGAGATGCCGGGGGGTCCGTAAAGAGGGTGGCTTTGATTACTTCCTGCAAGGCAGCAATCAGAGTGAAAGCAGATTCAAGAAGAGATGGGGGTACACAGTCGTATACGAAAGAAGACGACTGTATTAGTAGTCGTGTTGCTCGAATACACGACTACTCATACAATCTTTTTAGCATACGTACCACGAATTTATAGTCTCTTTCTCAACAACTGCAAATGCAACGCACATTAATTGTTGGTTCCCGTCGACTGTTGTTGCAACCAATAACACTCCGGGGTACTTTCCTTTCAGGAATGTTCCATCAACTGTGAGCAGCGGCCTAAGTGATCTTCGGAATGCTCTTGCGACCGGGCCGAAGATCCAAAAGGCACGTCTGAACTCGTATCCGGCTTCCTCATTTTCAATTTCCGGAATATCACAACATCTTTCAATCACCACATATGTACCTGGATTACACCGCTCTAATTCCTTTGCATAATGGGGCAAAATACGATATGCGTCTTCCGGGTTGCCATCGATCAATCGTATCAATTCCTCTTTCGCCCTCCATGCCCTTTGATAGTTCACTTTGACGCCCCAATGTTTCTCAATGTACTGTTGGATATTAACCGTTTTTATGGAGTTTGAATCCTTGTGGAGGCCATGACACTTCCGTGCAATCCATAAGTGTGAGGCCAATGGATGATCTTTAGAACTTATCAAAATGTCGCATGTATGCCTTCCTTCACTCCTTGTCACGGTGACTCCGTCAACTAGATTCGAAGCCCGTATGTACCACTTGCACCCTGTAATCTTGCACTTTGCAGCAAAGGTGTCCTTGTTCTCGTCCGCCACTTTGAACATGAATTTCCTCTTGATTGCCAAATCAGTAAGAACCATTTTGAACTGTTTTATACTTTCGAATCCAGCCCCTAAGGCAAGTTGTGCCTCATAGTCGTCTCCTTGCAAACTGCCGCTCAACATCGTCTCCTCCTCATATTTTTTTGCAGGACCGGCCTGCGGTGAAGAGGTACCCCAATCCCAACCACCTTCACCATCAATATTGTTGTACTCATTGTCGTCCAAGTCTTGTGCCCCCGACGTGACAGATTTTCCTTTAGAAGTGGATGCTCTCGCTGCTTGTTGGAGTTCTATTCCTGACACAGACTGGTCTCCTCCCGTCGGATGCGGCCCGGGAAAAACTGGTAGTGTGAGAGGCTCGTCCCAGTCATCTGCAGACCACGGTATTTGTTCATCTTCAAATAATTCTTCTTCATCTGGATCTTCTTCTTCGTCTTCATTTTCATCTTTCTCTTCATCCTCGGCTTCATCCTCATCTTCATCTTCACCATTGATCCCATTCATCTGACACTGGTTATCGACTTCATTCGGAAATTCATCCTTTGTATTTTTATTACCATCTCCCAATCTGCGATAACAACATGGTAAGAATGGCATGCATATTGTACAAAAACGTCTAAACGACTTGATTATTTAGTCGTATTGTTGACAACACGACTTCAATTCCAGTCGTATTGTATACAATACGACTTCAATTCCAGTCGTCTTCTTGTATGCAACACGACTTTAATTCCAGTCGTATTGTATACAATACGACTTCAATTCCAGTCGTCTTCTTGTATGCAACACGACTTTAATTCCAGTCGTATTGTATACAATACGACTTCAATTCCAGTCGTCTCGTATGCAACACGACTTTAATTCCAGTCGTCTCGTATGCAACACGACTTTAATATATGTCCACTCGTTAATTTCACCCCTTACCTCACGGTTTCAATAGAAAAATTTTCATCTTTTCCTCCTTCAAAGGCTGGTGCAGGTGACTTATTCCCCGGCCTGCACGGCCTCTCCTGTGGTGTCTTACTGGCCGGCCTCCCATTTGGAGGCATTGAATTCTCGCCGTCCTTATCCACAGTGGAAACCATTTGCTTATTGGCAATGGAATTCTCTGTGTTGTTATTTCCAGCAGAAGTCCACTCCACGTATAGATCGAGTGGTCCATCTGTGCATCGCCTCTTGTTGTGAAGAATGAATATTGTCTTCACGTCTTCATCGTCTTCAAGGACGTATCGGGTTCCACAACGAACAAGATATGACAAAGACAATGTACCGGATGGAGACTTCAGCGGTAATCTTTCTTCCACTTGTTGCAACAGTCCTATGTACTTTACTTGTGTATCTATAGACATGAGCTTCAGTTTCCCACCCACATACCCATCAGAATTTGTGAATATTCCATCGTAGTGTAAGCACAAAGGTATGAAATCCATCCTTACCTGGTATTACAATAACGAAATTAATTAACAAACCTTGATTGAAAATAGTCGTGTAATAGTCGTATTGTAAAATACACGACTATAGTTATTGTCGTATTAGGGAATATACGACAGTAGGAAAAAGTGGAACACTGTGTAAATTTTCAACTTACATCTCTCGATCAAATTTACATTATATCAAACGTTGAATTTCAAGTTGACGTACCGTTTTTGAATGGGCGATGACTCTTTCACAGTTGTGTTAGCGTATCAACTGCTTTCCCGCTCTTTTTTCGTGTTTTGGCAGCAATATAACTTTTCCTAGTTTAGACGGCGCCGGCGCCGGCGACGTTATGGCCGGAGCTGCTGCACGGAACTTCTCCGGAACACCTTCTTCTCCGGACCGCCTTTTCCTTCTTCTCCGGAACGCCTTCTCAAAAAAATGCAAAAACCCCTGCTGCCGTATATAGAAGGCAAGGGTATTTTGGGTAGGTTCCAGGTCATATGAAAGGAAATAGCTTTTTCCAGGTGATATGATAAAACCAAACCCGGCGCCAGGTAATATGTAAAAAGCCCTAGGAGATGCTTTTACACACCCCTGTAGCAGTATTTGCCTCGAAATATTCTTTTTTCTCCCCCATTGGAATCACATGATTTTGGGAAAAGGTGCTACTTCATTATGATTATGATCAGCATCTCATGCTTCTATCCTCTTTTGCATTAATTGAAACACAAAACACAACATGGCCGAAGGAACAAAAAGCTTGAACCTTTCCACTTATTTATTGCTTGTTAAAAAAATGCACCTATATGCATCTCCAATCAAATAATACAACTCACCAGACATGCATTTATCAACATCGATGGCTCTAGTTGCATGCCTTAAGCTACCTATTTGTCCTAAAGCTCCCCTGATATCAAAATTCCAACGGGAAGAACCACCAGTATCTTGCTCCTCTGTCTTCTTCATCTATGAGGAAGAACAAAAAAACGAGAGGGAAATTATATGTATAAAAAATCATTCCTCGGCTGCAGTTTCACTGTTTTCAACTTGGGAAGTCTCTGAACTAACATTATCTACACTTAAATTTGTCATGTCTTCCACAACCCCAACTTCCCCGCCATTGGAAACAGATTCATCTGCTGTCTGAACTCTTTCAGAAGATTCTGAATCTTCAACTGGCTGTTGTAGCTTCCAGTACATAATGCTAGCTGTCAAAGTGAGTATCATCTTTTGATTTACCTGAAAATTTAAATACTACCTATATAAGATAATGGCTCCATGCAAAAGCAAATCAAGCACTAGTTCTTTAAAAATGATTTCAACATACTAAACAAAACATAAGTTTGTTTAGTATTATATAGGAGAGGGGGAGGGTGCATTTGGTCTATTTGTCCTACACAGAAGAAAGAAACAACTGAAACACCTGCAACCATCACCCAGTCCGAATAAATTTTCCAATTCCAGCTTCCCACTCCACCAAAATGAAAAGACAAAAAAACTCCATCAACTATAGCCTATTAAAACTGTATCAATCAGAAAATAACAGCATAAACCACCGACGATCTAACAAATGAACATTACGATCTAACAAATGAACATTTTTATTTAAAATATTGTTTACTTCAAAGGTATAAGATCCAACACTTCAAAACTTAAACTAAAATATTATTTTATTAAGTTGATAATGGCAATTTTTCATAAAGCTAACAACTGAGAAAAGGTTTTGAGAAGCCTAATGATATTTAATATTATTCTGTGCTCAGTAATTGGGGCCTACGTTAATCATATGCATTCTGTAAATTTGCAAGTTCTCTAAAAAATTGGTGCGATAACATATGCTAATAATCTGAAAACAAAAATGTACCTCCATGATGTCCTCAGGCAACAAAAAGATGGAACAGCCAAGCTTACGTGCAACACTAATAATATAAGTAGCATTCAACCTTTTTTCTTCATCTGCATTGCCAAGAAAATTTCTGTAACAATATCCATACAGGCAGCTAAAGGACAAAATCAACTAGCCACTAGATTTATTCAAAGTAAAACAATTGCCTAGACGATGATTCCATAAATTAATTGTTGGCTCCTTTTCCCCCTAAATGCACATGGCTTCAATGAAGAATGAACTCCCATTTGCAAGAAACTTACCGTCTTCACCCTTGGTAACAACGTTCCAGTTGACCACCCTTGGTTCACATGCACTGAGAAGTTCAAGAAAGAACAACCCGTTTGACAAGTTCTTATCCTAGAGTGACAAAGTATAGTTCAGCATAACAAAATGGACATTTTACAGAACTAAATAAGTTTGAAGGAAACAAAAAATCAATACCTTGAAGCTTTCCATTTGAGTAGTTCTTCCTGAACTTTTCACTGTTGTGTTCGCCCAGTTTAATATATCTGTATCTAGTATTTCTTTTCCATGAGAGAAATTCCTCAAATTTCCCAAAAGCTGAAGTACGTTAAACCTCATCAGCTGCCACAAGAAAGCTGAAAGAAAGAGCCAATATATTATTGAGATAAAAACTATTTCTAGAAGTATTCAGGAGAAGGAGAGAGAGAAGGGTATGTAAGTAATCTCAGAACCCACAAAGTAGAATTTGGGAACCAAGTCGAATAAAATTGCTCACAGAAACTTCAAACAAGGATAAAAAAGAAATTGGTTTCTGCAAGTCCCTAAAACAATTTGTTCGGCTACCCATAGACATATAAATGCCAGGAACTTTACAAAGGCAATTCTAGCTAACACCTCTGAAAAATAAGCAAGGAAATTTACGAAGACAACAGAAATACTCAAGTGAAGAAGTCAATGACCTGCAGGCCACTGTCAGTAAGTACCCTGGATTGAAGATAACTCTAAACACAAGTCTCCCAATAATAGTGTCCCTCTTTTAAAAAAAAAACTCAATAACCATGTTCAGCAGTGGCGAAGCCAACCATCAGTTGACATTGAGCAACCTCATATGGAGTACTATTTTTTCTGGCCTACTGCTCAAACTAGCACCGTGTAATAATGTTAATAAACAGGGCCTAATTTATGTCCCAGGCCACTTGGAGCCACATTTCAAATTCAAGTGCTCTAAACATCTAAATGCCTGGTCTTTGAATCACAAAGTATGCAGCTAAATTGTCCCCAAAGAAAAAGTATGCAGTTGAAAGTAGTAGACTAACCAAGTATCAGCTTCTTATTGCCTTGGACAATGTCATTTCCAGCCACATTAACAAGAGAAAACTTTAATTGTTTCCCAATCCTGACAACTTGGTTGCAATTTTCAACTTTTCTGAACGGCATCTTAATCGGAGGCTTTGTAGCCTGCTTCCAGTGAACTGATCCAGGAGAAACTTTGTCAAGAACTTCCAGCAGAACCCATCTGCAGATAATAAGGCCATAGAATGATGTTATAAGAGGGAATAGTAAAGAGAGGATGAGTGAGAGAGAGCTATGAAGTATACTTACCCAGTTCTGACATCCTCAAACACATTATTGACATATGTTTCAATTCCCAAACTATTAATCCACAATCTAAAGGATCTCTCTTCTCTTGATACTTGTACATCATCTGGCATCATCTCTGCAAAAGATACATTCTTGCCATCCATCGACAGACCATTCCTGCGACAAAAGAACAAAAAGAAAAAGAAGTATTACCGAAGCTGTTCCAATTGACCAAATGATAAGTCCCCCCGTATCTGCATCTAGCAAAAAGGAAGAGAAGAATACAATGCTTAAGAAAGAATGTGGAATCTGTTGAGTATTTTTATATTCCCTCCGTCCAAAAGTACCTGTCTGCATTAGAAAACCAAACTGAACTGATATTAATTCACGTTGGTTTAGTAATGCAGACAGGTAATATTAAACAGAGGAAGTCTTCATCTGCACAGTCCTCTTAAGTAATTTCATGCAGATGGACAACCAGATTGATCAAGTCAAAAAAAGCATTAAAAAATTCTAAAATGAGACGAACTAATAAAATAATATGGAAAAGGAAAACCATAAGTTGCTGCAAGTACCTACTAAAGATACAAGAATAGCAGCATAATGTGAAGTGTCAGAACTTCACCCTTGGTTTTTTATTTTCTATGGAAATCCTAGACAGATATATAATTATGAATTGACACAATAAGGTCTACTAAAACGATGAAATTAAACTTAAAAATTGTTATAACTTTCATAAACCATGAGAATGAACCCTTACAAGTTACAACTCTATGTAAATTGCCTATTTCGGCAGCATCAGAAACATATCAATCTGAGGCACTATAAGCAATCACAAACAAGGGAAAAGCGTTATTATTAAAAAACATGCAGAATCAATTCTTACTCAAATTTAGACATTTCTTACAATATCCAATGTGTTTTTGTATGTGCATGAGAGAGAGAGAGAGAGTCACCTATGATGGAATATGTGGGCCACAAATGCAAGGTTCAGATTAGGAGAGCCTTCAACAATGTCCTTTGGAGTTAAATACCTCTTGCAATTCATTTTTTCCGCATGTTCAATGATCAGTTTTGCCCTATCCATGGGGTCCTTCGTATCCAAAGTAGTTGGACTACAGTGCTCCGGTGCAAGAACATTAAGGAGATAGGCATATGCCTTCCCATCCTAAGAGCAAACCAACCAGTAATATATTCAGGGATATGATAGGACAAAAGCCCAATTATTAATTAAGCTTTCACGGATCATGGGCATCATAAATTCCATGAGATAAACATAATCATATTCAGCTGTTAGTCACTTGTTTGCATAATGTTTCTGTAAAAAGTCTTTGATTGTATTGCCCATTGAACCATAAGCTACAAAAAAATGTTCCACTCCCATTGGCTACGACACAAGCAACAAGTTAATCTTTAACAACGAAAACAGATTCGACAACACACTGATACTGAAGTACCATCTCTACGAATTCATATATCCAAATGATGTGTTTCGCCAGTAACATGTTTGATGAAGTGTCATAGGTTGCCAGAAACATGACGCAATATACCTATTCATTATTCTAGACATACACATAAAACTGAGGCCGCTTCTTGTGCTTTGTACTTTGAGTTTAAAAAGCTCTACACCCATGTCAAAGCCCAACTAGAAATAGGATGAAGATTGTTACCAAAACCCACCTAACCAAGCTGAGTTTTAGAGATCAGAAGGTCATCTAAAATTTTTAAAAAAATCAGGTGTTTTTCCATTCTCATAAAATATATTGATATTCTAAAGAACCATCAATCTTTGGTTAGAAACTATATGCATATTAACTAAGATGTATTCAAAAAGGAAAAAGAAATTCCTTTACCTTCACATCAGAGGAAAAGTTTGTAACAGTTTTCTTGTAACCAGCTTTCTGAAGATGAAAATTCATCCATCGTAATAAAATTTTTTCAGGGGACAAGGTAATGAGCTCTTCAACATCCTGTATTGCAAAGATGATGATGGAAAATCGAAAAAAAAAAGGTTTGATTCAATCCCCATGTTTCTAAGAATAACTACAAACATTTGAAAGACAAAAGAAAGGGTCCAGAATCTGAACCTTACTGTCGTCTATTAACTCCACCAATTGAGGTGTCTTCTTCAAGTTTAAATCTGCTAACAGTTGTATCTGTTTACAAGACACCACAACCAATCATTATTGTTATATGCATATTATGAGCAAGTTAATAAAAACATGCAATTAGGGTGGGTGCTCACCTTTATAATTTGAGAGATTAATCCAAGCAATAGGTGAGGCTGTACAACAATAAATGAAAGATATGAAACCTGTGTCAACTGAAATGACTTATGCTACCTCACAACCAAACACGCCCACTGAAATGCAACTTACCCTCCCTTCAACCAAGTCTTGAGTGCCAATATTAACCACCGTGCAGCCAATTGCCTTAGCAGAATTCAAACACAGAGTATGGTTTTCATTCCTTTCCCATGGATTTAATACCCGTTTAGTGTTGATAGCACGTTCATCTATTGTCCCAGGAACAGCAACATTAATCAGCTTACTGCATTGAATGTATGGACCTGTTAAGCATTCTGAAACCCCCAATGTATGATAATTTATCATAATAGTTGTTGCACCCACCAAAGAAGAACCCCATTCTTTGCTAATTCAAAAAGGTCATTTGTTGCAGGATCTAACGGCAGATAATTTTTCAAAAAGGGGTCATCTCCAAGATAGCTATTGATGTGGGCTACGTAAGAGGCCTTTTCGGATTCACTTATTGTGTGAAGAAGAGTGGTTGTGGTGGCCTTAAGAAATGCAGATGAGTTCTTTGAGTCCCCTGATTTGACAGTTGCACACGCTTGCAAATTCAAATACGCCTGTCCATAAATATTATTTGAATGCTGAATTCTGTGTCTGCTCCTCTATGAATTTAAGTTGAAGAGAGGAAAAAAGAGACATGCTACACAAAAAAATATATGTGGCTACAATGCACAAACCTTGAGAAATGATTCAAAGTTAATCTCATCTGTTGTATTAGCGTAGGATTCATTTAACATCTCAGTGATTTCCTGCTCGCTACATTTGTCACGAAAAGCTTTCAATTTTGCCATGAAAGGTGGTAAATCTCGGACTGTGACCTGACCTGATTGACTCCGCATTGATATAAACTGCACAATTGAATTGACGCACAATCAACAAACCACATTCACTTAAATTGTACACAAGCGAAAGCTTTGCCAATCTCCTTAAATGAGCAAGGTGGAACTCATCAGATCCGTATCATAACAGGCCAATTATTTGGAAGACAACCAACAACTCAATAAAAATTTGGGAAAAGAAAAGAGATGTGCATAGGAACACTTACACTGGATTTCAAGGTACGAAGTTCCACCTGAGTGAATTGGCTCTGGAGCCAGGGATCAGAAACAATTACGCCCACAAAGCCAGACATAGCTGGCAACGCTCTGCAGCGCTGAGTTACCAGTGAGAGTCGTGAGACTGCGAGAGTCAACCAGAAAGTAAAACCGAAACAAAGAGGATAGGGAACCCGCCCATTCACGCAAAAGTAAGTCGCAGAAAGAGGCTAGAAGAAGAAGAAGGGAGCAAATCATGGATCACAGAATCCAACGGAGTAGGAAAATCAGATCGTATTCCGAAACAGATCTGTAAACGAGGAAAGCAATCTGAAACATGCAAAGCAGAAAAATGTTGTTGTTAGCATCATGGAGCGCCTCACTCATCCGAGACTTTCCTGCGCATTAAAACGTATTCGTCATACATACATAATAAGGGATATAGAAGATAGACAATATGTTAAAGGGAGCCGGAGCAGTCACGTAATTATGAAGACGACCAGAGCAAAGATTAAAAAGATTGATGTACTGATAGCAATAACAGTTACGCCGACGAGAAATTAAATGATGGGGATTGATCATTACGCGCAACAAATGTGTCATACGTCTGTTGTCAATTTGCAATTATATAGACAAGGAAAGAGTAAGTGGCAAACCCCCGATTGGAAGAGAAAGTGAGCTAGCACTACAAGAGGAGAATCTGATAGAGAATACACTAACGTTAATAGAAAGAACTTTGAAGAGGAGGCAGAGACACCGACCTGCAAAAGCCAAAGATGGGCAAACACGAATGAGAAATTTCTCTCGTATCTATATTCAACAAAGATGAGATGGCGCGAAGTGGAGCAAAGAAGATGAAAGAAGAGAATTATTTGTATGTCTGTGTGTATGTATGTATGTATGAAGGGGGTCTGCAGCTGAGATGGAAGAAAAGAGAAACAAACAACAACACCACCAACACCAACGAGGAGGAGGAGGGGAACCTTGCGTGCCGAGAGAGGCAAAACGGTTAAAGCTTTTTTCATTTCCCACACACACCCCCGCGCGGAGGAGAAATTTCGCGCGTCGTTTGGGATTGCGGGGATGATCCGAATGGACCCTACTTCGGTGTGGAGGGCGGCAGATGGGTCAGCGATGCCCCCACCCTATCTATTATACTCCACCTCCATGTTTCCTTTTCCTCAGAAAATGGCACGACTAGGAGGATCTCATTTAGGATTTTAGTATGTATGTTATGCATTAAACAAGTGTGTGAAATGTACCGGGCAATGCAACATGCCCTCCTGCAAACGACGGACGAACCCACCGTGTGCCTCCGGCTCTGTCCTGCTGTGATCTTTGCTGCCGACTGCCCTCTAGTGAAGGCCGCAGCTTAGATGTGTCCAATCCAAGTTTGTCATATCGTATCAGACACATTTCTCCGTTAGGCTCTCGCTACTAAGGTTGCGTTTGGAAAGCTAAAAAGTCAATATTTCAGCCCTGAAAGGTGAAAATTTTCACCATTCAAGGTGAAAACTGTTTGGAAGCTGAAAGGGTGAAAAATGGTCGGTGACAGTGATAAGTGAAAATTTTCACTCTTTCACCTTTTAGGCCTGAAAAGTGTTTATTTGTTGAAAGGTCGAAAATTGGCCATGAAAGGTGAAAGGTGACAATTTTTCACCTTTTACCCTGAAAGCCTAATTCTCACCAAAGTGAGAATCAGGCTGACGAATCGATCGTCGCACCTCTTCAACGAAAAAAAAATCAACTATCTCCCTGAGGTTCGTCCCCCCGGTGAGTACCCCCACCCCGATGGTGCCCCATTGAGCTGAGAGAGTTTGTACCCCCCGTCCCCGCCGCCGCTCATTGAGTCCCCCTCCACCCCGGTCGCCGTTGCCGCTGATTGAGGCCCCCACTTTGTCACCGCCACCCCGTTGAGCTGAGGGAACCCGTGCTCACCCCTCCCGGGCAACTGCTCGGGTCGTCCAAAGCCGGTCACCCCGGTATTTGCCCCGACGCCTCCACCGCCGCACCGTTAAGCCGAGGGACCCCCCTCCCCCCCGTCATATCTCTATCACTTTAGTCCGTTTTCGACATTTTTTTCATCATTATAACAAAGAACACTAAAAATGAGGAAGAATGAAAAAAAAATGGGCCAAAACGGATCAGAAAAGAGTAAGATACGCATCGTTGAAGTTTGTCCCATAAAAAAATTATCGCATAATCGATTACTCGATAGTCAGTACTATCGTGTAACCAGTTACTCGATAGCCAGTACTATAGTGTAACTAGTTACTCGATAGGCAGTACTATCGTGTAACCAGTTATTCGATAACCAGTTTTATAGTGTAACCAGTTACTCGATAGGCAGTACTATCGTGTAACCAGTTATTCGATAGCCAGTACTATCATGTAACCAGTTACTCGATAGGCAGTAGTGTAACCAATTACTCGATAGCCAGTACTATAGTGTAACCAGTTACTCGATAGCCAGTACTATCGTGTAACCAGTTACTCGATAGCCAGTATTATTGTGTAAACCTCAACAGTTAATATCTCCCTCATTTTTAGTCCATTTTTGACAAATTTTTTTTTGTTATTCCTTATTTTTTATGCTCTTTCTAATCATCATGATATCCTAATGACCTTGATATTTTATTTAAAAAAATCCAACAAAATCCACCATAAATAGTACCTGGTGGCTCAATATCTTTATGATATCATCATTATAAGAAAGAACACTAAAAATGAGAAAGAACGAAAAAAAATGGGCCAAAATGGATCAGAAATGAGTATGAAACGCATCGCTGAAGTTTGTCCCATTAAAAAGTTATCGTGTAATCGATTACACGATAGCTCTTCCTGTCGTGTAATGATTACACGATACCCTCTGCTGACGAATATTCCTGATTTATTTTCAGTTCCCAAACATATTTCACCTTTTACAAATTAGGCCTGAAAATTTTCACTCTGACGCCTAATTACTTTTCAGCTTCCAAACGAGTTTCACCAATCAGGAAAAAACACCTTTGATTATTTTAAGGCTGATACAAATTTTCACCTTTTACCTATCAGCTTCTAAACGCACCCTAAATGCATTCAGGTGCGCATGCACGTCGTTACCTACTTAACCTGCCGGCACCAGACACCTTCAAATAATGAGACACCAACCAATCGACTTGGTAAAAGGTACCCATTTCCCCGGGTGCAAAGCGTAGAGGAACCGGTAAATTTTACAGTAGCTATATCAGTCACGTAATAACACTATCTCATTCACAAACGGGTGGTAAAGTATCTGATTCTTTTACCCGTTGTCCAAATAACTCCTTATGGAGACACCAAGGAGCCCGCTTTTGTTTGCCTTAGAGCCTAAACTCCAGAATTTCCATTGCAAGGCGGTGAAAATGAAACTAAGATCGAGTCAACCTGATGGGAATTTAGGGGAATTTGGATAGACAATTCCATGATAGTGCGAAAATTCGAGCCCCGTTTGGCTACACAAAAATAATTAGAGGAGTTTCACAATCCAATCTAAAAAAATCACCTCTGTTAGGTGATTGTGCAAAAAGCCAGGATTGTCAACAATGGCAATCCTGGCTTTTGGGACAATTCTGATTAATGAACAATTTGGGCTACCAAACAGGGACAATCCACAATCTGAGACAATCTGGAAATAAACGACACCTTAGCCAGATGTGAAACTAACCGTCCTCTCTTTCTGGCGTGCTACTACTATGACGGCCCTGGAGACAGGAGACGGCTGGCTATTTAGAGCTGAGCTTAAGTTGCCTCTGACTAATGAGAAATCTCATTATCTCCGCCGTCGATCACCTAATTCCAATGCCACCCCTTCATATCATTGACGGTTTGGGCACGAACCTCACAATCAATCAGCTGACTCTCTTACGCTAATATAAGGAATTAAAAAAGTTTTTTCTAATATGTATCTCCCAGCAAATGTGAACAAGGTTTTAAAAATCGCCGGTCATCGACCCAAAATTCTTCTGGAGTAGGTCCAACTGGGAGTCAACCCGGGAGGCTTTTCCATTTTTTTTGTATTAATGACATCATCAACCATGTCAACCTGGTCAATAGTCATCATTAATATAAAAAAATAGAAAAAAAATCCGGTTGACCTAATTAATGACATCATCAATACAAACAATAGAAAAAAACTCCAACCCTCATGCAAAGAATGTCGTATCGGATATCGGTAAAATATTGATCGACCAAAGAGACAAAATATAAGAGATATATTGGAGATATTGTGTAAAAAAATATCGGTGGTCTAAAACTAGTTTTTACCATGATTATGATTATGATTATTTTCACAATATAACTTCTAAAATGAGTGATACTAATTTAAATCTTCTTTTCTTTTTTTTTAAAAATATTTTTTAAATAAATACCGATATATCGGACCGAAACCGATATAGATATATCGGCGATATTTAAAAAAAAATTCAAAAATTGAGATTACACAATAAAGTTTTATCGGTTGAAGCCCGATATTGATATATTGGCGATATATCGCCGATGCAATTTTCCATGGCCCAGAGCTTGCAAAACCAAAGTTTTAAAAATCGAACTAGTCATTGAGCCGAAATTCTTGTGGAGTAAATCCAATCGGGGGTCAACCCGAGGAGTTTTTTTTCTATTGATGATGTCATCATCGAGTCAACTCAGTTGTTGACAACATCAATACAAAAAAAATGGAGAAAGCCCCGAGTTGACCTAATTGATGACATCATCAATACAAAAATAGAAAAAAAAGCCCAACCCCCATGTATCTCCCAGTAAATTTGAGTTTGTAAAATCAAGGTTTTAAAAATCAGACCGGTCATTGAGCCAAAGTTCTTATGGAGTAGGTCTAACCGGGGGTCAACTTACGGATTTTTTCTATTTTTTTGTATTGATGACATGATCAACCAGGTCAACTCCCGTTGCTGGTATCATCAATAAAAAAAAAATGGAAAAAACCCCTCCCCCTTGTATCTCCTAATCTGAGCTTGCAAAATCAATGTTTTAAAAACCGAACCGGTAATCGACCTGAAATTCTTATGGAGTAGGTCTAACTAGGGGTCAACCCCCCATGTATCTCCTATCAAATCTGAGCTTGTAAAACCAAAGTTTTAAAAATCGGACCAGTTATTGACCCAAAATTCCTGTGGAATAGGTCCAACGGGGGGTGGGGGGCTTTTTTATCATTTTTTTTGTATTGATGATGTCATCAATACAAAAATATAGAACCCCCCCTTTCAGAACTTTATATGATATAAAAACTTTGTATAGTTCAATGTTTTCACTGTAACATTTTATTGAACAAAACAACCACATTACAAAAGTGGGAGAGCTGGGGCGGGGGAGTTGGCCGTTGGCCGGTGTAAAAATAAGGATTAAAGATTGATGAGAGAAATGAAGATTGGAAGGTGAGGGAGTTGGACAGTCGAGGAGACAATGGGTGCGTTTGGAAACTGATAGTGAAAAGTGACAAAAAAAATCAGGCTAAAAATAATCAATGTGATTTGTAGGTGATTTTTCTGATTGTAGAAAACCCGTTTGGGAACTTAAAATTAATCATATTTTCAGTCTTTCACCATCAGCCTAATTCTTGATTGGTAATTGGTAACTTGCGTTTGGGAACCTAAAAAAAATCAGGTGTGATTTGTGTTTGGTAAAGTCGATGAAAAATATATGTTTTGGACGGCGGGTGGCAGTCGTGGGCGGCGGCATTGGTGGTGGGTGGTGCCGGCGATGGCGGCAATGGTGGTGGTGGGTGGTGGCCGGTGGCCGGCGACGGCGGCGATGGGCAGTGGCCGGTGGCCGGCGATGGTGGTGGGCGGTGATGGTGGTCGGCGGCGGTAGTGGTCGGTGGCGATTAGGCAGTGGGTGGTGGCGACAGCGGTGGCCGGCGATGGTGGTGTGCGGTGGGTGGCGGTGGCCGGCGGGCAGTGCTGGCAGCAATGGGCGATGGCCGGCGATGGTGGTGGGCGGTGGGTGGCGGCGGCGGTAGGCAGTGATAGTGGTGGTGGGTGGTGGGTAGTGGGTAGTGCCGGCCGTGGGCGGTGGCGATAGTGGAGGTGACGAGAAAAAAATTTTCAGGCTGATGCTCATTTAAATGAGAATCAGCAAAATCACCTCTTTCAGGGGTGATTTGCTGATTTTTTTCAGTTTTCTCCGTCAGGAGTGAAAATTGAGCAAATCAGTAACCAAACACACTATCAGCTGATAGGTGAAAATAGGTGATTTTTTTCACCTATCACCATCAGTAGCTCATATCAGTAAAATCAGTAAACAAACGGCAATCAGAAGAATCAGGCCGAATCAGCCTGATTTTTTTCAGATAATCAGTAAACAAACGCACCCAATATAAGAGAATCAGGATGAAAAGGGCAAAAAAAAACCCAGCCGGCCCAGTCAACTAGGTCCCAATTTTTAAAACCATGTGAAAAACTCATCGTCTCAAGAGTCCATGTATTATGAGAAAAACGATTACTCGAAATGAAAATATCTATAGCTCAATCCATGAATATTGGCCACAAGTGAAAATATTTAGCGCCAAAGAACGTGCAATGCACATGAGTTGTACATTATCATTTTAAATTCGCCAAAAAAAATGAAGCATCTCCAATTAAACAATGAATGTCCCACTGTATCAATAACGCTCCCCAGCACGCCCATACAGCACAGAAAGACACCGACTTCTCACAAGAAGAGCATCGAAGCGCATGACATGGACAAAACCAAGAGAAGTGATGCCCCAAGACGATCAATGTTGCTAGAGTCGCCGATCTTAGAAGGCTTGGGAGAAGAAGATCCATCATGCGTCTTGTCCGCCGCGGGCGAGTCGGCAGGAGGAGTGGTGTCAGGAGCAGGGGCAGGTGCTGGCGATGGCGGTGTCCCAAAAATTGCCTGGGGAAGCAGAACTTTATCCACTTGATACACTGCAATTGGGTCTGTAGAATGGACGCTGCTGCTTATCTTGGTGTTGGACCATCCCGAGCTTATATGAACAGTCCCCATGTTGTCGGTAAGGTTTAACGTGTACTGCCCACCGGCAAAGGTGTTGACGGGGCCTGCTTTGCTGAGGTTGTTGAACTCTGCCATGGTGTAGAACTGCGGGATGGCATGGAACAGGAGGAGAGACTTGAGCTGATCCTGAGTAAGGTTAGACAGAGAGGGCTTCTTAAGAGACGAGAAGGCCTGATCTTTGGGCACAAAGATGGTGATACCCTGCTCGCTGTTGTTTGCTTGGTTTTGGAAGGTTTCAATTACTTTGGTCGACTCCAGATAATTGAGGAAAGTATGGAAAGGACCAGCTACAGTGAGCAAATCAGTAATGTTAACGAAATCAGAAGCAGGTGCGGGGGCTGGAGTTGGAGATAGCGCGGTGGACTGGCCATTTGTAGAGAAGGGACTCATCAACACCAGAACAATAGCAAAAATGAAAATTATGGGAGACTCCATCATCAGATTCGGTTGTATTTTTCCAAATGAAGCACCCCAGATCTCCTGAAAGAATGAGTGTAAGCAGCAACAATGAGGCAACTACAAATTCAAAAAAATTACCCAAAAAATTAAAAACAATTACGTGTAAGGGCAAACGCATTATACATGGAGTTGGTGAACAGTTCTCTTCCATGGAAAACTCTGATTTTTATGCCAGAGGGAGAGAGCAAAGAAGATGAGCAACATCCAAATAGGAGTACATTCACACGACTATGGAAGTAGAACGACAATTCAATTACATACAAGTAGATCCACTAGTAAAGTTGAGCACTTTTTTTGTTACTAACGCAACCGAAAAGAACAACATTCAAATTGAGCGAAGTAGATCCACCAAAAAAACATTTTTTGTAACTGCATTGTTAAGATCTGATGCGAAATTATAAAATGCATTGAAAAGAGAGAGACTTAGATGTGGTCGGGAGGAAGCCCATGAAAGCGGAACTCTAATCTCAAAAATGTCAAGAATACACTTGATAAAAAAAAAACCTTTTTCGAAACGGAAAAAAGCCAGGAAAATGCAGATCCAAATGGCCATCGCCGCTCTGCCTAGTGGCGTAAAAAGGAAACGAAAATCCACAGATCTAGCGAGAAGAGAAGGCGTACCGCAGCTGAAATACAAGCATGAATGATTGGAGACGAGAAATAGAAACAGAAAAGCATATATGATTAATGAGGGGGAGAAGGTACCTGGGGTCTTGGCCGTCTGGTGTGGATGGGATGATGGCAGAGTAAGCTAAAAATCGCAAAGACGTTTGAGGGTGGTGGGGAAATGCAGTGCACCAGTCGTGATTATATACAAACTGGAGTTTACCGTTTAACCGTTTTAATAAATAGAAACTCAAACTTGGGGGGTGCGAAGAAGAACTAAAGGAGGAGGAGGAGTGGGGTACCACTACCACTACTAGTCGTGAACCGCGGTCTCCATTGGTGAGAAGGTAGTCGACCCCCACTAGGCAACGGAAATACGATTAGTACCCTTTCCTTGAATTGAAATGCCTTTTTTCTTTTTGGGGAATTCCACGTACAGTCATAAAAAAAAATTATTTACGCATAATTGCACGGTCAATTATTTAAAGAGGAAATATATAATAAATCATCGAAAAAAAATTTACAAAAATAACAAACTGTAGAAAATAATTGCATAATAGGGTATCTGACAAGCCACGCAAGCGTCAGCTCGGCCGCTAGTGCATGCGTGGCTTTTTTTTAAAAACCAACCCGAAAAGCGTCGGTTGAACCGACGCCTCAGTATTAACCGACACCTTTTAGTGTTTAACCGAGAGAACCGACGCCTTCAGTGTTTAACCGAAAGGCGTCGGTTGACCGACGCCTTTCAACCCCTTGGGAAAAAATAGGTCTATGATAAACCGACGCCTCTCTATTCGCAACAACTGACGCCTTATCTGAATCCCTTATCTGGGGCCGGTTTCGAAATCCAATTTTTTTTTTACCTGATAACACATATACATAAAAACTTACAAAAAAAATAATATTACAAAGTTATACAAAATATTACAAGTGTTCAATCAACTCTCCTCAACCTACTCCTACCCCGTCCCCGTGCTAGGCTCAACGTCATGTATAGCATCTGAAGAAAAAGGTGCCTGACGTAGAGCACGAAGTGCATGCTGTCGCCGAGTATATACTTTCGAAGAAAGAGGCCTCGCAACTTGATCGACCGAGGCGTCTGGAACAACTGGTGATGGGGTAAAACCCATTGTGTCGGCTGATGATGTCACAACGTCGCGTGAAGCTGATAAAGGTTATAGAACAACCTCCACTCCTAGAATCTCAGTTATAACTGGAAGAAGCAATGGCAAACTTGCAAGAACATGACCAGAGATATCATGTATCGTCTGACATGCCGCTACAAAGCTATCGTAGGATCGGTCTACCAAAGCACTATGAGACTGAGTGTGCACTTGTCTCACACAAGTAAGCTACAAAGGAAAAAGAATATATGTTATCTACTCATACAATGGTGAATTAAATCAAATATGAAGTCGGAGATACTCACCAATGCCTGCTCAGTGTCGCCCCTCGGTTGATATAACATCCCTGCCTCATGCACAGGTGGCATGATAAGTCTCCTCGTAATCCTAAAGTACCATCTCATGTATGCATTATTCGCATCTCGCTCCATCATAGCAGGCTCCCCTTGAACGAGAGTGGTCATCCGGTCATCCCATCTAGTAATATAGGCCGCATGATGCGACCTCCAATCAAAACTCCTTCGGCCTCGACGCGATGATCGTTCAATGAACTCCACACCAAGATGGGGGAAAATCTGCTCCAATCTGAATTGCAACATAACCCGATCTGGAACATGCATCTCCACGATGTCTACACATATAAGTGGCGTCCTAGATAGCCACACATGCGCTCCGTCCGTACATACTCCAGGTAATTGCGCTAACACATCATCATAATATGGCTGCCATGTTACCTACATAACATATGAAAATGGTATTCATGTCACTTTTTTGTTACCTATTTACATTCGTTATATTCATAACATGTACAATATGAACGACCAATACCTGGCCGGATCGCTGATAGTCTAATTCAGATCTATACATCATGAGGACACTGTGAGGATTTCCAGTTTTTTTCTTTTTAGCATTCCACCTAACATAAAGAAGATGAAAAATACATTAGTTCAAATGCCAATAGAAGATCACCAAATAACTTAAATAGATAACACATACCGAACTCCTAACGGAGATAAACCATCTAGTAGAGTGCTCTGAATGTTTGAACGGCCAATATGCAATCTCTCCCACGACCATAGCTGTTTGACACATACACACCCGGCATGAATCAAATGTTATACTTGAAATAAAGTTAGTAGCGAAAGATTATTGATGGTTTACCTGGATCAGGGTGACGCACCTAGCAATCCCTAATGTGCTAGATTGGCAAGCTTTTGCCAACTCTCTATACAAGTAGGCAAGGGTGGCACTGCCCCATGCATACTGTCCCGCGGTGTACAAATCCTCTAACAAAAGGAGATACATGGGGTGCACATGGCTGCTGCTGCTATCGGCAAATATAGTCCTACCAATCATATAGAGTAAATATGCTCGTGCATGTTGCTCGACATCAATCTCTGTGGCATCCTCCGGTAGGTGACTGAACTACTCTCTCAACCACAAAAGACTGACCCTAGTCCGTCCTTTCAATGATTCACGTGGAGGTACCCGTCCAAGAAGGTGCTCGTATACTTCATTCCAGTCAATGCCCACAGTCGAGCAACTCACCACAATGCCATCAACTCGCAATTTGATTAGTACAACAACATCTTGTAATGTCTTGCCATGACCAATCCGGCCGAATATCGCTTCACAAAGAATTTGATGATCCGGTAGAATGTGGCTAACACTAAGGCTTGCACGGGGAATGATCAAGTCCATTTTAACACGCTGTTTAGACTTTCAGGCATATTTGTTGTGGTCATTCCAAATCTTGTAAAACCATCGTGAGCAAGAGACCACAATTAAGGTGATAATCCACCTTCCTCACTTAGCCATTTTGCTTCTGAACTTTCTGCACTGATAAGTTTCATCTTCTCATCAAACTCGTCTACAGTAATCACTGTTGCAGCTTCCCCTATCAACCTCGTCAATACATCATTTTAAAACTTCTTATAATAGTTTGCCTTGATGTGTCGCATACAATATCGGTGACAAAAATGCGGATGCGAAAACACCTCTGGCACAGCCTTTTGCAACCCTTTATGTCGATCAGATATGATAGTGATACAGATCCTATCAAGGGCAACATGCTCCTTCAACATACGTAAGAACCATCTTCAATTAGGGTAATCCTCACCCGAAACAAGGCCAAATGCAAGAGGAAACAAACCCTTGTGCCCGTCGTTAGCAGTTGCCACCAAAAGGGCTCCTCCATACTTACCAGATAGGAAAGTAGCATCAACACTTATGACTGAGAGACAATGTTTAAAACCCTCAATACATGGCCCAAATGCCCAAAACGCCTTCTCAAACCGTCGACACGTAGCATCTTCCATTGGGGTTGTCACCAACCTACAAATGGTTCCTGGATTGGCATTAACTATTAACTTCAAATACATTGGCAACAATTGATAGGACTCAACCCAATCACCATACACTGCTTTGATGGCCATATTCCTTGCCTTCCATGCTTTTGTGTATGAAATATCCACTTGAAACGTCTCCTTAATCCTCTCTTGAATAATCACTGGTGGGATATCTACTTCTGCTCTAATAGAGGGTGATATATGCCGACAAACAAATGCCGCACTACATTGTCTATGACCAGTGTCTAGCTGAGCATTTCTACAAGTGTGTTCGCCATCATACGTCTTCACTTTAAAATGATTCATCCCCTTCATCAATGATGCATGTACTCTCCATGGGCAGGCATGGTATTGACATTTTGTTGTGTACTGTGTCAGACTTGTACTCAACACTTTATAGCGAATATCATGCGCTATTGAAAACTCCCTCAAAGCATGTACAAATTCATCTTTATTTGGGAATATTTGCCCCACATATATTGCTTCCTCATGATATGTTTCCTCATGCAAACCCCGATTAATTGCCCCATCTATTAGTCGCGCCCATGGGGGCTCCTTCTCATATGACAACTCCTCTTCAAAATCATCCAAGTTATCCGTAGCAATAGCAATGTCCACCAATTCATCTCCCTCATTATCAACCATCTCTTGCACACTATCCTCTCCTCGTACGTCTTCAACATCATTAGCCGGTGAATTAGGCACATGTTCATCATTGACCCCATCCTCATCCTCATTCTCCCATTCGACTTCCTCATCATTTACATTTCCCTCTTGCCGACCACTTGAACTAATGTAAGTATAGGGGTTATGAAATGATGTTTCTGTGCCAAACCATTCACCACCTCGTGCCATGCCAAGATTCATCGCTTCATGAGCATGAGATGTGTGCTTAAATTATTCAAAACAAAACTAACATCATGAATAAACAATTCATTTAATCGTAAGTTGAATGGTTAAACTACATTTTTTAAATAAACTTACCTCCAACTAGGCGAAAGTTGGGGTTCGTTGCACGCTAGTGATATAGAAAAATCATCTTCTTCATTATCTTCCATATGCCGTCTTTTGGAATTTTCACTCGACCTATTTCTACGAGCACTCCTACTTCCGCCTTCGCCATCATTTGCAAACCTAGGCATGCACGCCTCTTTTTCTACAAATAGCTCGAAGCTAAACACACGAGGCGCAAAATAGATTATTTGTTGCATAGAATTGTCATCATTAATTGGTATTACGGTAGTCCTTGTTCTAAAAACAGGCATCTTGTACTTCATACGAATTTTCCACAATCTTTGGTCTCATCCCAATTTGTTTACCACTTGCATCTCTAGTTCCTCGTAAGTACTTGGCTTATTAATAAATAATCCTACGCTTTCACCGCCATCGTATTCACCTCTATCAATTCTACCACCATACATTAACACAAACGAAACCATTTCTCCCGCCATCTTTTCCCACAAAAGAATTAACAAACACTATCAAATACTACACAACTATGACAAAATCAATTTCATACGATGCAGCTACATTCATACATATTTCTAACATATATTAAACATATATATTACCTATAAAGAGGCACGCAACGAGGCGAGGAGGCGGAGCTAGCCGAGACGGTGGCGATGACGTCGTCGCCGAGGCGAGGCGCGACGGTGGCCAGGGCAAGCGTGGGGAGGACGGGAAGGAGGCGAGGCGGTGGCCGGAGGCGAGCGCGGGGAGGCGGAGCCAAAGCCGAGGAGTCGCTTGAGAGAAAAAACGAAGTTTAGGGCTCGGTGCGGCCGAGCCCGAGCCCGAGCCCGAGCGCAAACGTTATAAGTTAATTAAAGGCGTCGGTTGAACCGACGCCTTTCAGTTATAACTAACGCAATTTTTTAAAAAGATGAAGGGACCGAAAGGCACCGACGCCTTTATGTTTTCTTCGAAAGGCGTCGATTCAACCGACGTCTTTCGAGTCAGTTTTAAAAAAAAAAGCTACGCAGGCGCAAACGGCCGCGCTGGCGCCTGCGTGGCTTGTCAGATACCCTGTTTTGCAAATATTTGCTACAGTGTATCATTTTTATAATTTTTTTCATAATTTATTATATAAATTCCCCTTATTTTAATCAAATAACGTCAATATATTATTAGATTTATATAAAAAGACTAAAATATCCACTTCTGTAATGAGTAAGAAAAAATATAATTATATTTTTTAAAAATAGTATAATTATGTTATTATGAGAGAGAACTTGTCTAGCTCTGCCTGACCTCCCATGGTTGCACGATGGGGATGCCGTGAGGTAGTGATTGGAGGCGGAGATAATGAACTTGTAGTGGTCGTCAATGACGAAGGACCTCTTATTGTAAGTGACATGCCGGCACGCCAAGTACCAATGAAGAGAAAAGCGAAGAAGATGGGCAAGAGGGAGGGGACAATGGCAAGGCCATAGGCGCCATCAAGCAATGGTCTTTTTGGATGGCGTGACCACTTACCGCAACACCTTAGCCTAGTTGCTGCTATGATATGCCTTAGGTAACAGTCACTTGTATAAAAAATCGCATTTCACGACATAGCATAATTGTGCTATTTCGTAATAGCCCCTCCATTCGACGGAAGAAAAGCGGTAGAAAGGGGGAAAATGCTAAATTTGGAATTTTTGAAAATAATAGAATCCCAAATTGAAAGTTTGGAACTTATTGAATAAGCAAATGAAAAGTTTTATGTGATTTTATGTAAAATTTCCTCTTTTCTTGTTTCTTTGATATATACAACTCTTAGACCCATTTTGGAACCCCTTTTTCTGCCAACATCTTTAGAACCCAATTGATAAGCCTTGGGGTAACTTCTTCTTTTTTTTTTTTTCTGGATGAGGAGTTCACGACAGCATGGCCCACATGCCCTATTCACAGACCGTGGATATCCGCCGTCTAAAAATATATGAAAAGTGGTCATCCACCGACTATGTAATAGGGTGGGGCTGGCAAAACCATGGGGTGGCGCAACCCCTGGGAATAGAACTTAGATCGAGCACTTTTTTTCTGCATGAAAAGAGGCTCCAGTTTTCTTTTCTTTCTATGAATTTATTTTTACAAAACTTAGAAATGAAACAAATCACAAGAAACGAGCAGCGCAAGGCAAGTGAGGGGGAACGACCACTACCAATGCCACAGGTCCAGAGGTAAGGTAGGATTTCAATTTCATACAACTGCCCACCATGGATTTGTCAGTACTTCTCGCTTCTCATTTACCTCTTTAATATTCTCTTTAGGCATCCTTCCCAGGCTCTAACCTACCTTACCTAAACCAATTGCTTCTGTGTTCTATGCTACCTAAACCCTTGTAACTTGCTCCATTGTTCTCATTGTCCTAAAGGGAGCAGCAAATGTTTACTCTTTAAAGAACCCTCTTATCTTATCCACTTTCCGCCTTCCAACCTCATGCTCACCTTAGAACAAGGGTACCCAACGAAGGGTAGCTCAAATCTAAAAAGCATTTAGGATTTAGGAAGGTTCTCTTGCCATCAACATACGAATGGTAGCCAACCCACAAAGGTTCTCTTGTGGCCGTGTTGCTCAATTGTCTTGCTATCCCATGGGTTTGGCTAATAAAATATGTATTACTTCAGGATAAAACTTCTTGCCATTTACTTGTTCCGACAGCAATATCTGGGTGCAACCATTAGCCAAAATGATTGGACTAACATCTTGGGGTCCCCAACCACTCTTTCCATCACATATAAGAGCACTCCTGTGGGATTAGTAAATGACACCGATTTCCTTCAATGCAACTGTCACGTGGGGTCTCTTTCTATGTCATCGTCTCTCTGGTGATCCATGTTGGTATAAGAAATGTTAGCAACTTAGCACAGCTCATGCAGCTCTGATGACTGCCATGATGGCAAATAGAAAATAGAAACCTGCATTAGGTTTCTCTTTGCATGCAATGTGTCAGGGAAATTTTTCCGGAAGTTTGGTCACAGTGCTAGACCGTTCGAATTGAACTGTAAAACAAACAAATAAAAAGGCACTCGAAATGGCCATCGATTGCATTTCTATGAACCAAAAGAAAAAATAAAGAAACAAGAAGAACCTGTGAGCATGAGAAGCCAATTGGTCATCAAGGAACGGAACTACACAAATCCCCTAAATTGGTCAAGGTAATGATCTGATCTCGCATTTGAGATCTCCTCATTGATGGTCCGGTATATAAATACGGATGGCATGGAAGGAGAGTGGCAGACAGGCAGGTATTGAAAAACGCATCAGCATTCAGCACTAGCGTCTAGACGATGAGGCACAACACTCAATACAATTGATAAATTGGTAACCAAAGGCGTCCGATACGATTTACTTGTTTGTGGTGACAGGAGACTCTGGTCCCCTTGGACCAACCATCAATACTTGTATTACCAAAAAAGAAAAAAGAAGCATGAATACTTCAGTATGAGCAGTAAACCTGTTTCCATTCCTGTCCGCGAGTTTCGCTCATTGCAACTAAATGTTTTGTTGCCTACATTACAAGAGAAGAACCAGGGATGCCACCGGACCCGGCCTTATTGGGGCCGGTTCTAGGAAACCTTACACAGTACCGGTTCCGATTCCGGGTTTGAAAGAGGAACCGATGCACCGGGTCGGGTCGGGGCGGGTTTGGGTATTATATTAAAACCCGGCCCGACCCGATATATAGGTACTCAACTCAAGTTAGGTCTCTCTTCTTTTCGTTTTTTTTCTTTTAGTGCCCCTTTTTAGCTTAAAAAAGTAAAAAATAATCAAAATAATCAAAGTTTAATATGCAAGTTTGAAAAAGAATAAAAATAGATATAAAAATTTTGATTTGGTATCGGGGCGAGGCGGTTCTGGGTTTGGTACCGGGGCGGTTCTGGGTCCAAAAATTGGACCCATAGTGGGTCTGGGGTGGTTCCGGGTTTAAAGAATTACAACGGTTCCGGGGCCGGGTTTGCCAAGAACTGACCCAGACCCGTCCCGGTCGCATCCGTAAGAAAAGAAGAACAGCCATGCCAAGTACGCTAAAATTAATTGCGAATTCAGAGTACAGACGTCTCCTCGTCCATTGTGTTCTAGGTATGTGCAATCGATTCCTACTCGTCAGGTACTATAAAAATGGAGGGACGGTAGGTGCTTCTTGCGCTCTATGTGGCAATAGGTCTTTCTCTCTTATGCTTCAGACACTAGACTTGCTCATTTGTGTGACGATACATAGTATGGCGAGCATGAAGAGGAGCCAGCAAGGAGGAGGTATTGTGACGGCAGTGATAGTAATGGTATGTGTGGCGATGTGGATGTCGGGGAGCACCTACGCTTGCTCGGCCGGCAACAAAGGGTGCAAAGAGTGCATAGTGAAGCAGCTAGATTGCGAGTGCTCCGGCTGCCGGCCAGTTTTGCGGTGTCTGGCTGGATGCCTCTGGAATGGCGTCTCACAGAGCAAGTGCGTCCAAACCTGCGACTCAGGCAAGAAGCCTCGCCTCTCCCGCTGCAAGAAATGCTTGAGCGCATGCAAGTGCATCTGTGCCCAGCATTCCCAGCTCCACCGTTCCCACCATACCTCCTTTTACTAACCACCTGGTCGTTTAAAGAATAGAGAAGAACCTCGTGCTCAGACCGTGCTAGCTAAGGGGTGGAGGCCCACCTACATGATTCGATCGCTTCAACACGTACCGCGCGTGAATTCCGGTGCTCGTTATTTCTCATTAGCACGCTACTACAAGTGCTAGTTTTTTTTTCTGAACTTTCAAGTTCTAGTTGCTCTGCCACCTCTAATGGACCCAGACTTGTTAAGAAAAAAAAATATAATAATTCCAAACAAACTGATCAATGTTTGGTAATGTTCATTAAATTCTTCCCGCAGAATATAACTGTTTAATATCAACAATATGGGCATGTAATTGTATATATTTTTTTCGCACTAACAAACTATATAGATTGGGTTGTTACAACTAAATCACTTAGATAAGATAGCAAAAAAAAAAATCATTTAGATAGACGCTAGCTCTAGACATATTTATGCATAGTGTGAAACTTACGGGCCGTTTGGGGCGTGATTAAAAGTAAAACATCCAGGACGTTTATGGATGTTTTGCTATACTGTAGCATCTAGGTTTTTTCCACTTTCAGCTGAAACACCTCAGGACGTGTTTTAGCCTGGAAGTAAAAAAAACCTGGTTGCTATAGTGGACGTTGAAAATCCACAACGTTTATAATCACTCCCCAAACGGCCCCTTACTCTTCATAAATCCATATCTTTATATTTTCTCTCACTAGCCATCTAAAGCAACAAAAAGTTTTTCACGCCATGTTGCAAATAGTTGAAAGTTGTACTTACAATTATGTTCATTATTTATAAGCATAATCAAATGGTCATATTAATGATAACTATTGTTAGATCGGTTGCACTTCAATGATGTGAAGATGCAGTTTTTAGATCTTGTCCTATGAACAATCTGAATCTGCATAAAAACAAACAAAGTTACAGGCTTTGAATCGCATATAATAAAACTCTCATTAAGGAGACACTTGCCCCCTTTGTTTAACCAATTTGTTGTGGGGCTCTCATGTAAATTCTCCTCGCTAGATAGTCAAGGCCTTATAGAGATTACACTTAGCAAAATAGAAGAACTCCTAGCTTGTTTTCTCCTTCAAGCTTTTGTGAAGAAGTTGGTTGGAAATGCTTGTAAAAGAGACAATGAAAAGCACATGAAGAAGATCACAAAACCTTACATAGATATAAACACATTGTATATACATGCATGTTCACGTTCAAAGGACACCCTTTTGGAAGAGACACTAAATCTTTTCAGAGACGGTTTTGTTGACACTCAGAGCTAGTAAAGAAATAGGACTATTGTACTTACAAATAATCGCACACAAGCTAGAATGTTCGGACATACAATAAGGGAAACACTTCCCTTCCCAAATGCTTGCCCTCGCCGAAACTTCGCACACCACTTGCAAACGTTAGGAAAAAATAAGAAATATGGAAAAGTTAACTTTTCGTTTCTTAATATTTCGTTAAATAAACTTTAAAAAAATGACAAATCCTGTGGTTGAAACCGTTCAATGCTCAAGAGGCAGTTAGATCCCATGGACCGTACAAATTCCAAGTGATTTTTTTTTCCTGATACGAAAAGAAAATATGAACGATCATGGGTCCCATGCATCATCGAATTACATTGGACGGTGGATAATGAAAAGGCCGAGGCTCGTCGTAGGGCATGGGTCCATTCCGAGAGCAGCAAACCATGGAATGTCGTATCGGATATCGGTCGGCCTAAGAGACGAAATATCGGAGATATTGCGTAAAAAAATATCGGTCGTCAAAAACTAGTTTTTATCATATATTTTCAAAATCTAACTTCTAAAATGAGTTATACTAATTTAAACAAAGAATAGATTTCAAAATATGCATAAAAGGATAGAAAACAAACATGAAAGTTTTTTTTTTCCCAAAAAAAAAAAAAAATTTCAAAAATTTTTTTTTTTAAAAAAATAATTTTTTTTTTCAAAAAAGGCCAATATATCGGCGATATTTGGAAAAAAATGTAAAAATCGATACTTAATAGTATCGGAGTATCGGTTTGTGTCCGATACCGATATATCGACGAGCTGGCATTCCATGCAGCAAACAAGTGCTCTCTCTACGAGTTGCGGAGGAGGCCCACGTTGCCGTTTAAGCGCGCGCCATGGCACAGAGGAAGCCCGCCACGCAGCCGTCCCGAACAACCAAACTTCGCCACCCACACAAGACAGAATGAACGCTTCGCGCCTCCTCTACACTCCCGACTGAACACTTCCCCTCTCCATCTCAAACTCCGACCTCCATCCATCGCCAGAAGGTCATCCTTTCCCGCCACTTTCGTTCATATATGGGGTGAGATCCTCACTCCACCACCACCGCCAACCGCTGTAGGGAACTCTGGAAAAGCGAATGCAGGCAATGGCGTCTACTTTGCCCTTAGAGCTTCTATCCAACAGCGCCGACCATACCCACGTCGCTTCCATCTCTCTGTTTGTTGCGGTTCTCTGTGTTTGCATCGTCATTGGCCACTTGCTTAGGGAGAATAGATGGGCCAATGAATCCATTACTGCCATCTTGTTTGTAGGCGCTTTTGGCACTTTTTTTTATCCTTCACTGTATTATTTGTTTGTTGAGTTGCCTTCTTGCTGATTGTTTATTCTACTTCAAAAACTTGTTCCTACGCAAATTGCTGCCGCTGGCTACTATTATCACCCCGTATCTGTAAAGCAGTTCGTGCAGGTAGTTCCTTCCTTCCAATTACGACGTTAAACCAAGTCGTTATTTTCGTTGCAGGGCTGCATCACGGGGATTATAATTCTGCTTTTGAGCGAAGGAAAGAGTTCCCACATTCTGAGATTCAACGAAGAACTGTTCTTAATTTATATATCTCCTCCCGCCCGTTATCTTTAATGCAGGGTGAGTACTAGTGTTGTCCGATTCATTTTGCGATATAACTGTTGTCTCAATGTTCAATTAGTAGCGTCACTTTCTTCCATGATAGTCTCCATATATTGCGCATTTTTGTCAACCATTTATTTTCAGGTTTCAGGTTAAGAAGAAACAGTTCTTTCGCAATTTTCCAGCAATCATGTCATTCGGCATTGTGGGGGTCTTCATTTCGTCAGCCATAATTACTGCAAGTAATTCTTTCAATAATCCCCTGGTTATTGCTTCCTTAATCAAGTTTCGGTCAGAAAGTTTTTTTTGGCGTTAATAAGTACATAAAATAAGTAGAAAATAACATAAAAGACTGATTAAATTTAAAGGGTATGATGATACAAAGCCTTTCGTGATGATACACATGCACATGATTTTCCCTCTCTTGGAGTAACAGTTTTATCATGTTAGACTAGGTAGTAATTGCGTATTCTTGTCACTGTGAAATAAGAGGATATCTGCTAAAGCTGCATATTATCTATTAGGAAGTAGTATCTCCAACTATATGTAGCAATTTTTTTTTTGGGATAATTGAAAATTATATTAAAAGAAGTAAATGAGGATATAAGGATAAAGAATTACATCCAACTCCCCAACTCAAGAAATGCATAAAGAGAAGACCCCTTAGAGAGAGGCCAACTAAGCCAAGGGATCCCTAAGGCAGCCCCAAACAACCATAAAAGAAGGTCAGACTAGAGACCAAACCGTGGCCGGATATGGTGTTCCGATCGATCGCCCAGAGAAAACTTCGATCAGAGAGCAATATCCAAAGCATTCCACTGTTCCAGTAAACTCGATCGATCGGAGGGGAGAAAGATCGATCGCACCTCACAAGGCAATCGATCACGACTGAAAGGCGATCGATCGCCAATGCGATCCATTTATTCCAGTAAACACGATCAATCGGATAGGGGGGCGATCGATAGCCCCTCCAGCTTGAAACTCCAAATGACAGTAGATACGATCGAACGGGGGGAAGGCGATCAATCACTTGCAACTTCCAAAGAACTAGGCGATCGATCGAGAAAGGGAGGCGATCGATCAAATCACTTTTTCCAGTATTTACGATCAATCAAGAGGGAGGCGATCGATCACGCCCCCGGTTGACGGCAAATTCCAGTAGATATGATCGATTGGGGGAGGGAAATTCGATTGATCACCAATGCGATCCAGGTTTTTCAGTATTTACGATCAATCGGTGGGAGGCGATTGATCACACCCCCAGCTTCCTTTGCATTTGAAAATGGGCTTCGATCGCTACTGAAGCCGATCGATCGCCATATAGCACCAACTGGCCGAGATGGGGATCAATGACGAGAGGATCAAAATGGCAGAGAGGCTGACCGGTAGGGCGAGACCAAGCGATCACGACTTCTCCACCATATCGGGATCCAAACAAAATAGACCAATCATACAAAATTTGCACTATCTCAGCTGGGTCCAAACACTCACTTCGTTCAAGATTTTCACTCATCTCATAGAGTATGCAGGAAAGTGCAGTGTGTGAGGCAAATTTCCTTAAGCTGGAAGGTACTAAGGATCTCCTTAGCTATGTGGATGAGGTTTTGGCCCAAAACATAGGTCTCAAGCTTTTTGTCTTCAAATATTCGTCTATTCCTTTCCTCCCAAATCATTGTGATAAAGCTAGTGAAACCAGTTTGGATTATATAGCCTGCATATCTGTTGTTTCTGATGAACTGAGTCAACCAATCTAATTTTGTTGAGCAGCTCCCAATTATATGGTAAATATTACACTTACGCAGGAATATACGCCAGATCACCTTAGCATATATGCATTCAAATAGAATATGCTTGATTGATTCTTAACTTTTCCTGCATAGAACACATCTATTTACTAAAGATATCCCCTTTTTTTCAAGTTATCTAATGTGAGTAGCTCATCATTGAGTGTCATCCAAGCACATAAGGAGGAACAGTTCACCCGATACTTGAACCATATGAGGTCGTGCCATGGCACATTACCAGATTTCACTCTACTTGCATCCCATGCACTCTTAAAAGTAAACTTTTCGGATTGATTGAGCCACCCATAAGAATCCTCCGATTCAATAAGCACCGGTATATTCTCTAGGATTTTTGCCTTAGCAAGATCTCCTCTTCTAGAAAGTAGTTGCTCACTTTGGAAATTTTCAGAATTTAAGTAGTCAGTAATTGGTTCATTTATAAGGACGTCTAGTTCAAGAATAGTTTTGTTGCCAAATTTTTGGACAAGAGGAAGCAGACCATTCCATGGATTCAACCCAATCCGTATTGTGCACACCCATTTCCAACGTTAAAAATGCATCTCTCTAGCATAAAAGTTTGCAGTTGAAGAATAGATTTTCATGCATAAGAACAGTTATGAGGTCTAGCCATCCAGATGGAGTTGTTTTTAAGGTTGGCATTGTTGATGTCTCGAATGCGTCTAACCCCAAGACCTCATTCTTTAAGGGGGCGACATAGCTTTCGCTAAGATATGTTATGAAAACCATTGGATTGAGTAGTACATTTCCAAAGGAAAGTAGCCATGATGCCCTCCACCAATAACCCATTTGATCAGTTGTAATTTCCCGGCATATGATAGGAGTGCAGTTTTCCACCCGTCGACGCGGCCAGTGATCCTGTCAATGAGAGGTTTACAGGCTGAATAAGAAATAGAGGCATACCCAAATATTTGATCGGAAAATTTGTAGGATGATTGGTTTAACTTGGCACCCTGTAGAGAAGAAGATAGAGCTCTTGCTAATATTCGCATGAAGGCTAGACATGTCTGCGAAAGCTAAGAGGATTCCATTAATATATTCGGCCGACTACACATCTTCCTTAGAGAACAAGATAACATCATCAGCAAAAAATAAGTGTGAGATAGGAAGACCTCCCTCAATGTTGGGTGCCTTGGGGTTGCCGTTCATTGTGGCTGGTTCAACATAGCTGACAGACCTTCCATGCATAATAAGAATAGGAGGGGGGATAATGGACAGCCCTGCCGAAGACCACTTGCACTTGAAAAATGCCCATAATTCGAATTGTTGATCAAGACACTAAAAGTGGAGGTGTATAAACATTGCCTGGTCTAGTGGAGCCATTTATCATCAAAACCAATGGCCTTAAGAATAGGGAAGATATAGTCCCACCTCACCTTATCGTATGCTTTCCTCAAATCCACTTTTATGCAAAACCGATTTTGCCCCCCATGTCGATGCATATTACGAAGTAACTCATGAGCAAGCAAAATGTTCTCCCCAATTATTCTCCCTTTCACAAAAGTCGACTGATTGAGGCTATTTAGATTGGGAAGCACAAGAGCCAACCTGTTTGCCAAAATTTTTGTGATGGTTTTATAGATGAAGTTACAAAGGGCGATAGGCCTAACCTCCTCAAAGTTCTTAGAATATGACATTTTTAGGATGAGGGTGAGAAACGTATGGTTTAAAGCCTTCATGTACCCTCTCTTAAAAAAGTCTCGCACTGCCCGTAGAAAGTCTTGGCTAATGATATCCTAAAAGTGAGTAAAGAATTCTTTCTGAAACCCATCCGAACTTGGAACTTTTCCATTAGGCGCTTGGAATCCAACCCATTTAATTTCCTTGTTAACCAATTTTCTAGACAAGAAAGCAGATTGATTCTGGGTTAGAGTCAGCTGGGAGAAGAGGAGTGTTACCTGAGGGGTTGAAGCGGTAGGAGTAATTAAATAGTTTCTTATAAAACGACTCTGCTTTGGCTCCAATTTCCTGAGACGTTTCCAAGCGCGTGCCCGAGTCATCAATGATCTCATAAATAGTGTTCTGAACACTATGAGAAGCAACAGAAGCATGAAAAAACTTGGAGCACCTGTCTCCCTCTTTGAGCAACTTTACTCTTTATTTTTTACGGTAAAATTTTTCTCTTATACTATCCTCTTCACACACTTTTTGTCTAGCCAGATTAACACGTTTTAGCAGCTCATCATCTAAGGGCTGATTTTGCAAGGCGGATTGAAAGGCATGGAGGTCCAGAACAGCTGTTCTATATCTTTCATTGACATCTCCAAAGTGATCTTTGTTCTAACTTTTAAGAGCCTCTTTGCACGCTTGTAACTTTTTAAACATTATAAACATGGGCTGACCATCGATCGGCGTTACCCAAGCTTTGGAAATAACATCTCTCACACTTTGATCTTGCAACCACATATCAAAGAACTTTTAACGGTTTCGGGCCTTTTGGAAGAGAAGGGCACATTTTGAAAACAATAGGATTGTGATCTGATATGCCTGGAGGAGGACAATGGACTCTTGCAGTGGGGAAGCTAATGAACCAATTAGGGTTAGCAAAACCTCTATCAATTCGACAAAGAGTAAGATTATTACCAGATTGGTTGTTGCTCCACGTGAAGGACTATGAACAAGGGATTTCTTGTAACCCAGCCTGTGAAATACAATCATTGAAAGCTCTAAGGTCAGCCTGGGGTGCGGAGCCCCTTCCCAATCTTTCCGATTCGTGGCAAATTGCATTGAAGTTGCCCGTCACAACCCAGTGACCATTAATTATGTTGGTGGCATTACAGAGATTAGCCCATAAATTCTTCTGCTCCGCTCCCGAGCATCATTAGAACCATAAACAGCTGTGAAGTAGAAAGTGTCACCTGAGATGCAAGTGACGAGACATTGAAGTGCCTGAGGTGTCTCCTGCACTTTATGAACAGTAGCAACATTGGGGTTCCAGAGGACCAGGATTCTGCCCGATTCATCTGAACTCAGATTATTCAACGATTGTCATCCCGCAATAACTTTCCTGCTAAGTCTGTCAACATGTCTTCATTTGATTTTGGTTTCACATAACGTTAGAAGGAACACATCTTCATCTCTTACAAGGTCTCGCATCGCCGACCTTTTACTCCGGTGGCCCAAGCCACGGATATTCCAACTACAGATAGACATTAAAAGGGTTTAGGGGCTGATGCCCCCACTTTATTCGTCTGCTTTTTTTTTCTTTTGACTTTTATTTTGGGATGCAGCCCTAGCTGGTTGAGTTCTTGTTGTTGCAGTAGACGAGGCTTCAGAAGTCGACTCATCACTATCTTGTATTGGATGGAAAGGGTTTATAGAATGCACCGCCTATTCTGGTGCTAGTTTTGGCAGGGGTTTGACCCCCCGCTTTCCAGGAGAACTCCAGTCGTGCGAACATTGGGCTTGAGTCAAAGAGTCCCCTAGAGGCTTCCAAAACTACTGTCGTTGTCACGCCCCGCGCACCGCCCGACCCGACCCGAACCCGGTTCATGGGCCGAATGATGTGCGGGGGCGACGTTATGTCGGACAAGGCGGAAGACTTACACCCATATACGGGCGATAACATAATTTCGGAGTTTCGCGCCGCTTTGTATAAGAGTAAACAAGTAAAAATTCAACGAGGTATAAAGTCTAGAATATCAACAAGTCTTACACCCACAATTAGATAAAGTCCGGAGCCATACACGCGGCTCGGATAACAGGTCTAAACAGTCTGAAATATAACACGACATCTACTGTAATCTCATGACAATAGAGAGTACGATGACACAACACTAATCATCTTGCTCAAACTAATCCCATACTCCTTCTGGTCGCTCCTCGAAGAGAGGATCCTGCGCGTCTGCGTGTCGCACCACGCAGCCCCAAAACAAAACAAGGAAGAGGGGTGAGTATAAAACTCAGTAATGGTTTTCAAGACACATCGGAAATCCACAAGAAACATCAAAGCATGAAAGTTCATCAACAATATACGTAATCCACATGATAATACCGTCTAAATCATACGTCCATCTCACAACATCTTATACCATGGAATTTTATCAACATACCTACTGAACATGCATACCCGTCATAAGACGATACATAATAATATCTCAACCACAAACTGTCTAAACATGCATTCCTGTGGTATAAATCTCATACAACATGGTACACAATCATACATATATAACATGATCCACCCATCCATCACGTCACATGTGGAGCATCTACATGGTACATAATCATGCGTTTATATGAACATACACTCGCCCTTCACGATACACGTGGAATCTATAGGATACACAATCATTCATAGCATTCATAATAATGCATCAATACAATGGTGAATGCCTCCATCAAGGAGTAAGCACAATATCTTTGGGACACAATCAAGCCTAAGAAGGCGTATCATGGTCCGGTTTCCTCGCTGGAAACAAGGGGGTGTCGTATACCCCAAAGTCTGTTCGCCCTGGACAGCCCTGGCCAAGGGTGCCCGAATCGTACACAACGAAACTAGAACAGGTGTGTTCGCCCTGGGTAGTCTCCTGCGGTGGGGGAGAGCCCGAATCCCAGTTACACGGGACCCTAGAACACATGTGGTAGGGGGTGCACAAGCCTACCACCGGGAATACTCATGTCCCGTACGACTAATCTCAATAGTATCAACCGCAAGGCGAGTACGAAACACGCCCCCCATATCATCCATCAAACTCAACCCGGGGAGTGTCCGTGATCCACGAAGGACCAAATCGAAAACGTGTCCTTTCGGACCAACCAAGTTCGATAATTCTCCGATCGATTAATCCGGCACGCAATTACATCCATTGCATACAATCGATCAACACCGATGAAGACACGGTAAAATCTCATTCATGAAGTCTGATTCATGATGCATGCTCTCAGGATACATACGTGAGTAAATCCTACGTGGGTGCCAACACATGAAACATGCTCTCAACCCATTCCCACATGCATCATAATCAAGGTATAATTACAATCTCATGGTAAATCCCCATGCATGTGTGTAGTCATGCATATCCTAATCACATGATTCATACTTATCATAACTCATAGTGTCATATTCATATGTTGAAAACTCGTTTAAGTACTGGTCACAATCCCAAAATCATGGTGAAAACCACCGTAAAAACATAACTTTACTTGCATGAACTCGACAACATTCATACAAGCATACTCACATCTATTTTCTATAATCCAACATACATAAGGTATTATATCATCATTTCTACATATCACGTGGCCTCATTAACTCATAATATACTTCTCATGTCATTAAGTGAAATAAATCATGGAAAAAAATGCCAAATTTCCAAAAACCTATTTAACTGTAAATTTTCGAACATTACTGAGTTTATTGGAATTTTTTGAAAGTTACTAAGTTATATGTTGCGAACAATAAAGAACAATTCCATGTACCTCAGTAAAGTTCAATAATTCCAAAACACTCAGTATATACTCATTTCGAAAATCAAACCGAAACACCATTTTCATAACTTCAAACATCAAATCGAAGCATCAAACAATATCCAAATTACACCAAACTTTCCAGAAATCCTATTTAGACCATCACAAATCAAAACCCAAAGAAAAGAAAGCATGAGATTAAGGAAAACTAATCTTACCATTAGAGACCTAAAAATGAATAAACCCCTTCAAAATACATTCATTAAAACAAGATTTACACTACCCAAGCTGAGATTAAAGAACCCATTACCTTGATTTGGATGACCACGAAGTCCAACACCTTAATCACCTTGAAGAAAATATAAATCTATTGTTAATACTCTACTAATCGCGATTAAGCTTGAAAACCCAAAATAGACCTTAAATCTAGGGCTTTTAATCATATAAAAACGAAATTTGAAGCTTAGGGTTTGAAGATACATATTAAAACAGAGATTTTTATCCTTCAAATGCTTTGAAATCATTTGGAAAATCAAGGTTTTGAGTAAAGATTATTGAAAAATCAAATGAAAATGAAAGATTAAGCATAGATTAGCATACCTTAACTCCTTTCCTCTTTTGGAAATGGGGAAAGAGGCTACTGCTCCAAGCCAAAACCCTTTCCCAAAATGGGGAGAGCGCAACCCTTTCCTTTTATAGAAAGTTTTGGGGTAGACGTAGGTAAAAACTGGGGTAAAATGAGCAATTTTGGCTAAAAATGGGTAATTTAGCGATTTTAATACCAAATTAAGCTCAGAAAATTCTGAAAATTTTTATAACGACTTTGTTTAATGTCTGGGGCTTTTTGGTCACAAAACCTAATTTCGTCGGCGGGGCCCGCTGGGGGTCCCGTCAAACCCTAATTTTCGGGAAAATAGGTAAAAATTAGGAAAAATTCTAAAAATTAAGATTTGATTCTAAATCACTTAAAACTCATTTATGTGAAGTTGTTTTTGATTGAAACCTTTGAAAACCATTTTTATTTTTGAAATCAACCGAATTTAATCTGAAAGTGCTTAAACCACACGATAATCCACGTTTAACAAAAATAAACCGGTTTTTAAAGTGAGGGTTCTTATAGTCGTAGTGAGTGAAGGAGGCAAGTGGAGTTGGGCGCCCAGACTGGGGTCCACAAACACATCTGATGAAGCTGTTGGAGTGGCAGAGAGGTATAGTGTCGATCCATCATGTGTACATACGTACTTCCCCAAGACCATGTATGGTACATGTCCAGCCATAATTGGTGAGTTTTCTAGTACTGACCTCGCGTCTCCAGACTGATTGGGATGGGGTTTGGCATCTGACATGAGTTGGCAGGTGTCTATCCTTGGGGTGTTCCCAAGGGAGATCTCCGGTGACTCCGTTCTTGAACTCTGTTGCACCATAGACTCATCCAAGTTTGCCATGCACGGGTGGGTGGTCGGCCGGCTGAGATCTAGGGAGTGGTTCGGGGTCGTCGTCTGATTTTTAGTGGTTGGGAACCCGTCTTTGGTGGCCAGAGGAGTGGTGAGGTTCGTCCCTATAGCGGTCTTAGGGATGGTTGCATGTGCCATAGGATCACATGCCACAACCGAGCCCTTCAAAGTTCCGACAATCGCGTCTTCCGGAGCAGGATGTTGCAGCATCTCGATCCAAACCTCCTTCTACAAACATGCATTTGTGGTGTGATCGAAACACTTACATTTAGAGCATATATGCGGTTTCCATTCATATTCCACAGGTTGTGGGAAGAAAGACTCATCACCGGTAGCTACTTGAACGATAGAGGGAAACTTGGAATCAGAATCAATTTCAATGTAGGCTCGTGCATACTCTAGCCGGGATCGATCAGTTGTAGCTCTGTCAGAAAACAATGGAAACCCCACAAGACTTGTCACCATACTCAAACTTTCTTTTGCAAAATAATGAGGCGGGAGATCTGGGAAGCGCACCCAAATCGGGACCAATTTCAACAATTCTCTAACAGGACGCATGCCTGGATGCCATTTGTGAAGGATTAAAGGCCTTCCACTCATAGTGTCACGCCCTGAAATCTCATACCTCGATCGGAGTGCAGAAGCCAATCAATGAGATACATTTCGAGGCAGAGATATCGGCACGCGACCGAACAGTCGATTTTCAAACCGATTACAATCATCTCAAAAGGACGTGTAACCGATTATGCCCGCAATCAGTGTAATACAATAATAGACATCAATGAATACTATGAAATGAATTTACTTAATAATAATCCCTTTTCTAAAGTCAAATAAAATAAACCTATAAGTCTATGGCACACAATTGCCAATAATGTCATAAGCATCAATAAAAGCAAAAACAAATAACTAAATAATCTTTAAACTCTTCTCGGCGCCTTCAATCCGCCATTCCACTACTGCACTTCCTGATCTCACTTTTCATTTGCGCCTGCATCAGAGGATGCATGAGTATTTCATAGAAACACTCAGTAGGATGTAAAAACCCACTGAATGAAAACAAGCAGTAAGAAGAGAATAAGAATAACAAAGGTCATAGACATTCCACAACGTCTGAACTTAACCGAGGTCTATACACCTGCAAGGTTAGTCAACAACAATTCCAACTCGCAAGTATAGGAAAAACATCAATAAGACTCCTACTACACATATGAGTAAGGAGATGATAATAATCATATCAAAGGCTCCAGACATCGAAAGTGAAAGGAGTTGCAATTTCTGCTCGCTAACCTGGTCGCTCGCAAGTGACTAAAATATACCAGAACCACCCTAGGGGTTCTCTCTTTGGAACCCTGCCATGCGTCTAGGATGCTGGCCCCACCAGTGCCTATGGGCACGATGGGCGGAGACTGAGGACCTTTCGTAATGTCCACAATCTAACGTACGTATAGTGCCTCCCTTCGGGCAGTATGGAATCGCAATTTCATAATTATAAGTGACCTCGCAAGATCTAGCAATGGTTTATTTGAGCATACTATGAAACCACCAAGGGGAGAGTCTCGCAAGGTCTCCAGTGGAAGAAACAATCATGTAATCAATATGAGCAATATCTCAAAGGAATAGAGGTCTCAACACTTTAAGATCATAAGGTATCTCTTATCAGAATAGACTCTCTCAAGGAGTATGGATAGAAGCATCAAAGTCTTTGGTCAACACATAACTCACTCATTGGAGTAGCATAGAATAACAAGACAACTCACATGAGGAGCAACATACAATCAATACATACCTTTCATGCTCAGTTCTAGATAGAAATTCCTCATCCGCATTAGAGTTTATAATACCAATATCAGAGATAAGAAATCAGAGAATCTTAGATGATTTGAATTCCAAGTAGAATATCAAACCGACATCAACGCTTTTTAAAATAGATAGTTATGAATCACTTGTTTAAAGGATTATCCCTCATAATTGAATTACATCTAACCCAATTCTTACTGTGATATACCATAAGTATATAGTCCAATCACTGTTATTAACATATTAATCGTTATCATATCATATTACATGATGTTATTTGTATACTTAGTATTTTCTCTCAAATTCTGCTCACTGTCTCCTGCACAACAGTCCTCTTCCGACGGCTACTGTGCTCTGTACAGTAAGTATTAACCTCTAAAATTTTTACTGTTAATACCCTCGTGAGTCTAGTTTCTAACCCCACTAATTTTATATTTTTATGATTTGATTTTAATTAGTTATGAATTATTTACCACCGGCTGTCAGCACAGAAACAGTTCTGGCCGAGATTAAGATTCTTAATTAATTTGATTATCTTACTTAACAACGCATTATAAATGATAATACATCAATAACAGACCATACACTCCCCTCCTAGACCAATTACAGGACCTAGAATTGTCTAGAATTACTAATGTTCACTCCTTTATTGTGTTCTTCTATATATAATATAGTTTGTAATCATTAATACACCCCAAACAAGGCAATTAATGTAAGACACACCTTAGAGTCACAAATTCAACGTGGATAATAATCAATCAAATGATACCAGAACTTTTAGTCTCTGTAAAATTAATAAAGCATTAAACTTTATGTACGAATTCCCATCTAGAAGTGAAACATGAATGCACATATGATTTGTGATGCACTACGCATAGAAATATTGACACAATTTATTCATCTCGCAAGAATCCAAACAATAACTAAGGTATTGACTCAAAACACTTGTCAAAAGCATATATAATCAAAAGAGAGAAGAGGGGAAAAACCATCCTACTTAATCCTTCAAAGATTTCGCCTTTCTACGCGCTTCTCGTCTCTTCCGCTTCTTCCAAATCTCCCGCTCCAAGCTCTCGCAAACTCCCACAAGAACAAGCCTCCAAGGAGATGGGTGAACGTGGGAAGGAGAAGGGAAAAGTCTCTGGACGTTCTAGGGTTAGCACAAGCCAATTCTCTAGTGTCTATATAGAGTTGGGGGAAAATCCATTCTCAAACTAATCTTCCAAATTATGGACACTTTCAACCAATGGGAAGGCTTCACAATCCCCCTAGAGACGTGCAAAACAAGTCCAATTGGGATTTGGTATCTTTCCCAAGCAAATCCACCCCAAAAATACTTTTAGAAAACGCAAACTGCAACCGGCGATCGATCGGCTATACGGCGATCGATCGTCGTATTCGCTGTTTAACACTACCGTGTTACAGCCGATCGATCGCCATTATTGCCGATCGATCGCTTTACGCGAGACAAAACATTCGCAAATCACAGTAACTACGATCGATCGTTTTGATACGGCGTCGATCGGTTTAAGCTTGCCGATCGATCGGATCTTATAGCGATCGATCGCTGTCACGTTTAATCAAATTCAATTTCTCATATCTTTTTACCCCGAACTCCAAATCGTGCATAATAGGTGGCGTTGGAAAGCTCTTCTCACCAACTTTAGTTTCCATAAGGGAAAAAACGACCAAATCAAACATTAAGAGGGTCAAATTTAGGTTTTAAAATACTTACTAATTTTTCGGATGTTACACACAGTCCACATGGAATGCAGAATTCGCTCGCAGTCCTTAGAGGAAGTGGATTTGAACATGAAAAAACCACCTGCCAGAGACTGCATGTCAAAGGAACTGGCTTCTAGATCCTGGATACGTAGTCCTTGAACCAAACAAAGGATAGACGATTATCCATAGCATGCCCAACGAGGGTATTAGTCCACCGTAGTGCTTCTCTGTCAACAAATTCTTGTGGAATTCTAACTGAGGTCATGCCCTTCAGCTCCGGATGGAAAAAAAATATATATGTAGCAATCTTGTAGTGCTTATCTATACGAACACTTCGAAACATACCTAAGAATTCATAGGATTGCATTTCCTCATTTTATGAACTATGAAGCAAAAACTTGTTAAAACTTAAGCAAACAATTAAAATTAATTACTTAATATCGACACATAGATACATATCTGACTTCTTTTTTCTGATCTAGGTAGTTGGTGGATATTTCCAAAGATTGGGCTCACTGGACTTACACCCTGAGATTATTTAGGTTGGATTTAAGCCTTGCATACAAAAAACTATGTTGAACAAGTTTATCTCCTTATGGACATATAGCCTATAGGTGTTATATTAACCGGTGGTTGCGTATTTCCTCTCCCCCCCCCCTCCGCGAATTCAGCTACTAGAACCATCTTTTCCTCTACTGACACCATCTGTATGCTACAGGTTTCTAATCCTCCTTTTGTTTTAACTTCTTTCTTTCCTTTAGTGAATGCAGAATTAATTACATCTTGCCAATGATATGTAGGTTTTGCATCAAGATGAGACTATTTTACTGTACAGCTTAGTTTTTGGCGGAGGAGTGGTGAATGATGCAACATCTGTTGTTCTTTTCAATGCAATCCAAAAGCTGAATGTGCTACAATTTGACAGCAGATCTGCGTTTTCAGTACTTGTGGACTTCTTCTACTTATTTTCAGCAAGTACCCTCCTTGGGGTTGCTGTAAGTCTATGGGTGCGTTTGGAAGTTGAAATATTATTTTCACCTATCATGGTGAAAATTTTCACACTGATTTGTGAAAGGTGAAATCTGTTTTGGAAACTGAAAACTTTTCACACTGATTTGTGTTTGGAAAGGAATAGTCGTACAAACGGCTATCGTGTAATCAATTACACGATAGCTTTTTAATGGGATAAATTTCAACGATGTGTTTCTTACTCATTTCTGATCCGTTTTGGCCTATTTTTTTTCATTCTTCCTAATTTTTATTGCTCTTTCTTATAATCATGATATCATAAAGATGTTGAGCCACCGCATATTATTTATCGTGGATTTTGTGGGATTTTTTTTATAAAATATCAAGGCCATTAGGATATCATGATGATCAGAAAGAGCATAAAAACAAGGAAGAACAAAAAAATTGCCAAAAATAGACTAAAAATGAGGGAGATATGAACTGTTGAAGTTTGTTCCATTTTAATGGGGGATTACACGAAACAGCGTGCTATTGTGTAATCGATTACCTGATAGCTCACTGTCGATTACACGATAGTATACTGTATCGTGTAATCGATTCCACGATAGCTCACTGTATAGTGTAATCGATTCCCCGATAGCCGAGCTATCGTGTAATCCAACACATGAAAGCCTATCGGGTAATCGATTACACGATAGCACTGGTTATTGTATAAACGATTATACGATAACTTTTTTAATAGGACAAACTTCAATGATGCGTTTCTTACTCATTTCTGATCTGTTTTGGCCCATTTTTTTATTCTTCCTCATTTTTAGTCCTTGTTCTTATAATGATGAAAAAAATATCCGAAAATGGACTAAAAATGAGGGAGATATGATGGGGGGCTCCCTCGGCTCAACAATGCGGCGGCGGAGGCGTTGGGGTGTAGGCAAACACCAGGGTGAGGGGGGGCTCTAGACAACCCGAGCAGTTGCCCGAGAGGGAGGCACAGGCTCCCTTGGCTCAACGGGGCGGCGGCAGCGTCGAGGTGGGGGCTCAACAAGGCCGTGGTGACTGGGGGAAGGGGGGTACGGGCTCTCTCGGCTCAACGGGGCAGCATCGGGGTGGGGGGGCTCCTCAGCGATGGCAGGTGAACAGCAGAGGGGACGAACCTCGAGAGCTGATTTTTTCTCGTTGAAGAGGCGCGACGACCAATTCGTCAGCCTGATTCTCACTCATATGATAATCAATTTTTCAGGGGGTGGAAGGTAAAAATTTTCACCTATCACCGTCACCGACCACTTTCAGCCTTTTCACTAAACAAATATTTTACAGCCTGATAGTTTTTTTTTTCAGGCCTGAAAAGTGATATTTTTCAGCTTCCAAAAGCAACATAGATTTTTCTGTTACTACCCAAAATATGTGACCAGATTGCATAACCAAAGGACAAGTGGAGGGGGGCAAGGAATCTTAGGTAAAGTTGTAATTTCTCTTTCTATTCAACCCTTTCTTCCCTCCCTCTGTTGATGTGGCAAAATTTGGGTAGTGGTCCCCAAATTTTGGTGACCAAATTGGGACAGGTCCAAATTGTGTCCTATTAGTCTTCGCAGCCAACAGTAGCACTTTTGCTTGACGTCTGATGACCCTTGTTCCATTCATTATTTGCATTCTTTTTGGAGATGATTGACGATAAATTAGATGTGTTGTGGATTTATTTGTTCTACTATTACACAATGCCCGAAGCCTGGCTGAAGCACATATATAGGTAGTCCAAACTACTGAACTACTAAGCAATAAGCTCCAACAAGGATGTGCTATTAATACTTTCTTCTAGAGATACTAAACATAAATGGTAGGGATCGGACATGTTGATTTTACTCTGTGCTGTCAGCTCTTATATGTCCAGCATTTCGTTCAATTACTTGCATTTAAATCTTTGTTGTTTTCGCTTTCTAGGTTGGATTGTTGACTGCATACACACTCAAGTCCCTATATTTTGCAAGGTACATGAGTGTGGTGTGTTCAAATTATATTCATTCCGTGTTGTCATATTTCTGTAGATACTATTGAGGAAGCAGCGCATTTAATAATGTTTGATCATTGGATTATTTATTTATTTATGAAACCTCAGCGATCTCACTCATCTGGAAATGCCCAGGCATTCCACGGATCGGGAAATTGCACTAATGGTTTTAATGGCCTATTTGTCATACACCCTAGCATAGGCAAGTAAAGGACTAATCCTGTACTATTCCTAGTATGCTCACCGATAAATTAGAATTGAAAGTTGTTCTACTTGTATTTTGTGAAACAAATTTTCTTATATCATTTTTCGTTTATTTGCTCAATCGTCACCGAATTTCTTTGTTGTTTTTATCAATGTTACAGAAACCATTGATAGTTTGACATTTTCAAGTTGGTTTTGGTGAACTAATCAAATTATACCTCAGTATCGAGATTGGATGCTACTCACTTCGTCTGGAAATCAAGATCAGATGTTGTCTATTACTGCGCTGTTTCATCTGTTCTTTATAAACTTCAATTCAATTACCACCCAATTTATATCAATATGCCTCATATTCAAGTTCAATTGATAATTCATTGTCTCAAATCTCAATCACAGTTGGCTGGGTGATCGTTTAAATATAAACCCTTGCAAGTGCACAAGGCAATTGTACTACGGTGAGTATTAAAGGGTTGTCGAACCTCAGGGACGATGAATATTTTACCAAATTCAAGAGAAATAAAAGGTGTAATTTAATTAATTCTAAAGAAAGCAATGAACTTTATCTAATCTAACTGAGATTTAATCAATATGGAGAAATATCAAGGCAGAGAATCCACCACTAGACATGCAATTATTACTCTCAATTATTATTACGCTCAAATTGACATGATATGGTAATTTGTGTTCATGGTCAGACACACAAATCACAATGAATTCACTCACGTTCTTGGTCGGACACGAGAGTTCATCCACTAAAAATTAATGTAGATAATTCTATCCTTGGTCGGGCATAGAATTATCATTTGGGCTAATAATCCTATCCTTGGTCAGGCATAGAATTAACACCAGCCTACTTTTAGCTAAGCGCAGGAATTGAAAAGATCTAATTTCATGCAAATCAATCAAGTCTATGGTCAAGCACTCAAAAGAACTCATGAAATCGCATTAAGCATGAATCATAATCAACTTTATAGAATTAAACTATCAAGAGTAGCAATACACATCTAGGGCTTCATCAAGCCTTGAATAAAAGTTTAGTTACACATAGAAAGGGAGAAAAGAAAAGCCTGTTTAAGTAGATCCATTGTCATGAATCCTTCTTCTTCTTCTTTGCTCAAGACTCCTTCTCTTGCTCCTCTCTAGCCTCCAATAAAGCTCTGGTTCTCTAAGGTTGAATATGTGGTGCCCAATACGTTCTCCCTTAAGGCATATATATAGGGGTGAAGGAAAACCCTCAAAATCCCTTCCAAATCCAAGTCGAAATAGGCCCTAATTCCGGTTTGCCGCATACGGCGATCGATCGCCCGTATTGACGATCGTTCGCTGGCCGATCGATCGCTATTCCTTCGTTATTTTCCTCCGATCGATCGCTTGCCGATCGACGCCGTATGATACCGATCGATCGTAGTTACTGTCTTCGGCGGATCAAAAATTCCAGCAGATACGATCGATCGTTTTGATGCCGATCGATCGTGTCCTTCAATACAGTGCTTTTGCGGCTCTAGCGATCGATCGCAGTGATTTCCGATCGATCGTAGTTACTGTTTAGAAACTTCAAATGGCTATAACTTTGTGTCCCGAACTCCGAATTGCGCGTGGTTGGTGGCGTTGGAAAGCTGACTTCTTGAACTTTGACATGAAGCTTGAATCAGTCTAATCCGATATTTGTAGACGAAGTTATGATAATTTAACCATTCGAGTTGTTTTTCACCTCATTTCTGTGTATTACTCTTGTTTCCTACAAAAACCAAAAACTATATTAAAGTAGTAGTTATTCTAATCAAACACTAGCATAATCATAAGCTTAGGAGATAATAAAATGCATATTTCATGTATAGATCACTGGGTAGGCTAAAACTTAGATCTGTGATATTTATTTGATTCCTTGTGTGTGCGTGGACGGGTTGGGGAGGAACTCATAGTTTTAATGCAAATTTTTTTTATAGGTCTAATTTTATATTTCCTGTAGTTCTTACGGCTTAGTGGTATTTTGATAGTCTTCTTCTGTGGAATCATCATGTTGCATTATGCATGGCATAATAAAGCTCCACGTATGCTATTTATCGTGGATTTGCGGTATTTTTTTCGATAGGATATTACGATGATTAGAAAGAGCATTAAAAATAATGAAGAATAAAAAATTACAAAAACGGATTAGAAATGAAGGAAATATGATTCGTTAAAGTGTAAAAATTATTTACTGTGATTACGCGATAGCACTGTGCTATTGGGCTATCATGTAATCGATTACACAATAGCACTGTCTATCGTGTAATCGATTACACGATAACTTTTAGTGGCACAAATTTCAATGATGCATATCTCTTTTCATCCATTTTTTTATTCTTCTTTATTTTAGTGTTTATGATGATATCATAAAGATGTTGGTAAATCGCATGTTATTTATTGTAGATTTTGTGGTATTTTTTCGATAGGATATCAAGATCATTAGGATATTATGATAATAAAAACAACATTAAAAATAAGAAAGAACAAAAAAATAAATAAAATGGATTAAAAATAAAGGTGATATGGTTCGGTGAAGTGTAAAAACTATTTAGTGTGATTACACGATAGTTGGGCTATCGTATCATCGATTACACGATAGTTTAATCAGGCTATCGTGTAATCACAATAAATAGTTTTTATTCTTCACTGAATCATATCGTGTAATCGATACACGATAGCAGTGTCAATTGTGTAATCGATTACACAATAGCTTTTAGTAGGATAAATTTCAACTATATATATTTCTTTAATTTTTTTTATCTATTTTATCTATTTTTTTTATTCTTCATTATTTTTAGTGCCCCTTCTTATAATATTAGATACACTACAAAAAAAGGGGCAATAGTGACATTTTTTATGAAGACGTTTCACCTAAACGTCGTTAATAGGAGTCACGTAGCACCCGCGCGCGGGGGATTGAGGAGAAAATCCCGCGCGAGCACGACTTCCCGTTTCCCACTACCATCGTGTTCTCCTCCCTCGCTTCTCCCCGAACCCTAGCCCCGTCTCTACCCCGCCTCCATTCTCGTCTGTCGGCGGTGACAGACGCTCTTTGCCTGCCGCCTTGGCCCATGACCTCGCCATCGCATCGCAGCTTGCCTTAGACGCCCGTGCGCTGCCCAATTTCGCCTGTTCTCTCAATCCGTGGACGATCTGAAGTCAAGTTGAGCGAGAGATCTTCAGCGGAGTAGTTTCAATCAGAAGAAATGGTAAGATTCCTAATATAATGCTTGTCATTTATCCCAATCATTTCCTTATTGCAGGTTTGTGTATTTGAGGAGATAATCAAAGATATGAAGGTAAATTTTCTGTTCTCTGCTTTTCTTGGGCCCTAAATGCATAAACATAGGAAGATGCCTCCCGCTTTTCTGTTTCACTGAATAATTTGGGCTGCACAGAGGAGTGGATTCCTTCTCTCTGCAAGCATAGTTTTTATATTCCTTGGAGCTACTTCCTTGAGGGATTACTTCAGAAATCTTCATGAGCTTGGAGGACAGGATGCGGATAGAGAAGAGGACCAGGACAGGCAGGCTGGTCGCCCAGTGAGGTGACTGCCTGGAGCACCCCAGAGGATTCAAGCTAGGGATGCAAATGTTGAAGACATAGTTGGTGGCCAAGGGATTGCTGGTGCTGGTCAGATAATTAGAAGAAATGCTGAAAATGTCGCTGCTCGTTTGGAGATGCAGGCTGCACGTCTTGAAGCACATGTGGAACAGATGTTTGATGGCCTCGATGATGCTGATGGCGCAGAGGATGTTCCCTTTGACGAACTAGTCGGCATGCAAGGCCCTGTTTTTCACTTGATTGAAAATGCTATAACTGTGAGTATATTATTGTTCTCACCTTCCTATTATTTTCTTCCACATTATGCCTTGTAAATTACCATATTCTACATTGCTGAGACTCCTTTTAGTGTATATGAAGTATGACCATTTTGGATCTCCTCTGTTGGTTGATGGAATTTTTAGTTTGTCTGGCCGTTTTAGTTAGATTGCAATTCTGATTAACAGGGTATGTGAATCTCCTGGAGATACAATTCATGGATGGTGAGGAATGTTTTCTCATGATAATTAAGTTCACAGGAATACCAAAGTGATTCTCTTTACAAGGCCTAGTTCAACCCTGGAGAATTCACACTTTATCCCACCTAATCCTTAGTATCTCACCAACGCATTGAATACAGTTCTCACATAAACCCTAGTGAAATACTTTTCCTTGGGAGTACAATGTGGTATGGGAATCAAATTAAGCATCTTACATAGCCCACCTTTGTTTTAAACTAAATTCAGAATTTAAGATATCTTAAATGCTAGTCATTGAGAGAATGAACGTTTGGGAAGAGGGAAGGTTACAAAGATGGGAACTGAAAGTGAAAGGGTCGGAGAGAGGCAAGGAGATTGTTAGTTTATGCAATAGCTGATATATTACCTTGTAACTTCATGAATAGGTTGAAATCTTATATCTTATAAGGTCAAAAATTAAAACTATCCTCGTGATAAACTTGGTTTGTTTTACTAATAGGGTTCAGTCACCACCTGAATAAAATTTGTTACCTCTACAGTTAATTCATATCAGATATCAGTAATCAGCAATGTCCTAAAAACAAACTAGGATAGATGATTATGATTTTTTTCTATTTCCTTTATAAATTAACAGATTGCACATGTGAAATAGGAATTTGACTTTTGACTACTTGACTTCCATCCATAAGGTGATTTAATGGTGTCTGAAATTAAGTTTCTTTTTAAGTGTGAATTGGTAAGAGTATAACCGGCCCTACTAGATAGATGCAGAGAGACAAACAGATTATCCAATACTCCCTGCACGGGACAAGCACGATTTCACACCTTGCACTTGCACAGAATATACAGGGTATCATGTTTGATACGAAGTTGCCTCAAAAAGTCGAGCTGTCAATCCATAGGCCAACATTGTATTTCATGCCTAAGATGAGAATGGACAGACTATCCAATACTAACAATGAGTTACGTGACGGAACAAATATTGGAAGCTTTCTATTTAAATAAATTTACATATAATTTTTCATTAAAAATAAGTTCAATTCAGAATTCGAATATACTAGTTGGTAAATGCTGCATGTGTACGTATCTGATCAGTGGTTTCAATTCTTTTTTGTTGTTGAGAGTTGAACTCATGCTGATCTTCTGCTATTCGGTGTGCACTATTGAATTATTCTATTGTTTGACATTATTCTTCGTTTGTCCATTTGGTCCTTTGCTTTATTGACAAACTATGCTTTTTTAGGGAAAATTGTCAGGACATGTTCATGTGAAACATGTATGATTATTATCCTCTTTTTACAGGTTTTGGCTAGCAATGCGATATTCCTTGGCTTCGTAATCTTTTTGCCCTTTTCACTTGGACGCCTTGTACTTTACTATGTATCCTGGTCTTTTTCTTCTGCGGGTTCAATCACAACAACAATACAAGAAGAAACCTCCATTGCCTTATCTAATGATACACTTAAAAGTGTAGTAGCTTCTGTCAAGAAAATGGGAATGGTGAGCCAGATTGCGTGATACATGGAATGGTGGTCCTGGTCAGCAGGGCACAACATTGGTGGCCCTTGCACCTGTTGAGCATCAACAGGATGGGAGCAGAGATGTTTTAGAAGATTCTGATGCTGATGAGCAGTCTGATGTTAAGTATTGTAATTACCCCTGAGACTTATGACTTATGAATGTGTTTTTAATATTGTGTTCTATCATTTTCGCTCATTAAGACAGTCAATGGTCTGCTAACATGAGATGGGTGGGCTGCAGAAAAAATGACTGGTGTAATACTATGGTACAGCGAACACTTTTGTGGTCTTGCTGCTGTTAACTAAGTGCTGCATATTGGGGAAAAAAGGAATTAGTAATTAAATGTTCACTCTAGGCAGTGTCGAAAGAAGTGGGCATTGCTTAGACATTGTAGGAGGCAAGTTGAACCAGATGGCGGCACTTGCATTGGAGCGGCTAGGCCTGCTCATGGGAAATTTGATACTTTATTTCACTCTAGGACATAGGATACTATATGTAATGAGTCAATTTTATAGTATTTTATTTAGGAATCATAGACAGCAGGCGCTTGTCTCGGCTTGCTTATACTTTCAGGCAATAAATCGTGATGTCACCTCCTTAGTCCGATTAATGACTTATGGGAGAAATCAGATGTTTGATATGTAGAATGCTTCTTCTCATATGTTGTCACACAGATGGTTGCAAATGAAGAAAAGATGAGGATGCCGCCATAGGTATGATGACTTTGTCCTTTGGTGTTAAAGGGGAATTTTCAAAAACTGCAATGACTATTTATATTATATTGGGTAGAAGTTGAGAAACAAGGAAAGGCAGTATGGTTGAGTTTGTGAGTTATTTTTATTCCTTTTTTTTTCACATTTCCTGCTGTCTTTTGTTCTCTTTTCCATCCCAGTTAGTGAATTTGAAGTTAGTTTGCATCTTATTTGCTGATTTTCTCACTCTCAGCTGCTTGTTGGCCACCTTTGACCGATCAACAGCTGATGGGAATATGTAATCTATAGCAAGCTGAAGGTGCCCTGTCACAAGGCATGGAATCCCTGCAACAATATCTGACAGAGACAATTGCTTCTGGCTCTTTAGGATGCACTGGTCTGGGTAATGTTGCTGATTATATGGGACAAATGGCAGTTGCCATGGGCAAGTTGGGGATGCTTGAAAACTTTCTCTGCTAGGTACTGTAGCTTCCCATGCATGTTTTAGCCTTCTCTTGGTCAATTTTGGGCCTGAGTTGTGCCAAAAGGCTCAAGAGGAAGATAAAGGTTCCATAGTGTAGTTTTATTAAAGGGTCAGGCTGCTTTAGTTCAATACATAACATAGACTTATTGCCTGCTTTTGTTGTTTCTAATTAAGCATTGTTGTTTGATCATCAATATCATGTAAAGGTATATTGATATTTATTATATTTTGTGCAGATTCATGGAATACTGAATTTAGTGAGTTGGAGAATCATGAGCAAGAACAATTCGAAGAGAATTTTCACAAGCAGATATAGATATTTATAAAAATGTGCAATATGACGTCTTGTAATTTGTTGAAATATATTATTTGATGTACATTCACATTCTTGTGAAAATTAATAATACACTTTTTGATAATGTCAAATAGATGGTTTCAAGTGAATTATTTTTTTCTATTAATAAAAAAAAAGTGAATTGTTTTCAACGACGCTTTTCTAAGCGTCGCTAATTCTTTTTTGCAAAACGTCGCTAATAACTTTTGTCATCGTTCCTCAAAGAGTTGCTAAAAGAAGCAGTGACGTTTAACAAACGTCGCCGTAAGCGTCGCTAATACTTTCCGCGACGCTGTGACTTTTTTAGACTTTTAGCGACGTTTTTTTAGCGTCGCTACAACCCAGGTTTTTTGTAGTGATATCATAAAGATGTTGAGCCATCGCATGCTATTTATCATAGATTTTGTTGTATTTTTTTTCGATACGATATCAAGCTCATTAGGATATCATGATGATAAAAAATAGCATTAAAAATAAGAAAGAATAAAAAAATAGCAAAAACGGATTAGAAATGAAGGAGATAAGATTCATTGAAGTGTAAAACTTAAAACCTATGGAAACACGTTACATAAGGTTTTATGGTTAGGGTTAAGGAGAGCAAAATAGGAAGATTATGTGCCAAAATCAGGTCATATGGGATGGGACCGGAAAAATAAGGTAATATGGCAATTCGAGCTCATTAGCCAGGTATAGAGAAACTTCCGCGCAGAATGAACGACTGCCGCTGCGATGGGTGGTGCAAGTACTCTTTGTTTGCCAGTTTAGGCTGCAGGAGGCCATTGAGGGGTTGCTGCCGAATCTAAATCATTAGGACTACTCTGCCAGAAAGGAAGAGGTGGAGATGGCCGAGGGAGCTCGGATGGAGAAGGAAGCGGTACTGACAGATACGATGGTGACCGGCAGGAGGTTACCATCGGGGAGGGATATGATGAGTGGGATGACCGTGAAGAAGACAGAGATGGATGGTGGTGGCGTGACAGTAGTAATCAGGGATGTTGGTATCGGAGGGAAGAAGGTGAATTTGTGGGAAGATTTAAAGAGGAAGTTTGGTGCAAGAGTGACGGTTTTCACAAGGCTAACGAGCCTGAATATCACCGAGTCAAGAAGCATCCCAGGAAGTAGCTACTACATGGTATATTTTCATTTTGGAATTTGGCATGTGGTAAGAATTGTCTCGTGAAATCACTACTATATTTGCATCCCTGATGACCAAGTTGCTCAAGGAAAATTTTAATTTAGCACTATCTTGTTAGACATCATTTTTTTCATTTTACACATTTTTTCTTATGTTGTAGTCACAATGTTAGTTTGATTATTACTATTTCCAGTCTAGTACTGTTGGAAAGTAAAAGAACCAGGAGATTCGAAACTTCTCATTAGTATTATTTTCTTTTGTAACGAAACTTCTCATTATTTAAAATCATAGGTTCCAGAGAGAGAGAGAGAGAGATCCAGGGCATCATACTCCTCACGTTCGTCTTGCGTGAACATTTATCATTCCCAAATCCCAATATCACAATATTATTACTCATAGATTCAAATGTCCCAGATTGGCTTATATATACTAGAAAACAACTTCGGAACAATACGTGAAAGGTTAGACTAGCTGAGAGAATATTAATTCCATGTTTTCTCTGTTTCATTTTTCATAATCCTGTCCATCTCCGATTGGACGTACAATTTTAGTTCGGCATTTCTTCATCAATCATTTGAGAATTTTAGTGAATATTTAAGAATATTTGCATTTCCTCTTCTGCGTGCAGAGAGGGTCTATCTAAGCAAAATATGATCAAGTACCAAACACAGAAATAAGGTTAAAAGGGTTCCTTTTTTATTTGTTCAAGTCGATCATGATTCATGGCCACGACATAGAAGTAAGGCAAAGCGACATGCTTCATTAAATAACTTTTGGATGCCCCAATTCTTAGCCCTCTTCACAAGGATGGCATCTCCACTTTAAAGTAGCGAACTTCTCTTGTTCAGACCATCCAATCAACCACTCCATTTCGTATTCTCATCTTTTCTTTCCTCCTAGTCTTGCCATGATCATAGCCCCGGACCCTGACTTCAATTAATCAAGCTCATTTTCCAATCATGGCATTGAGTTGTTCATGCGCCTTAATAGGAGCAAGGCCTGCGCTTGTTCGTTTGAACTTGACGCCGCAGTCTCCAACAGCTATTCAGCTTTTCCATTCCCCATTGAAATCTCTTTCTCTCTCAAGTGATCAGAAGATCTTCTTATCTAGCTGCCGCCGTTTTTGCCTTGTTCCGTATGCGAAAGGAAAGGCAGAAGATCACGAAGAAGAGGATGGCAGAACCCTTCACTCGCATTGGAAGAGCCTTTACCATGTCCTTAGAAAGAAAAGCATACTACGCCTACCAAATGTTATTTACAAGGGATGCAACAATATCTGCGATTCTCAGGGGAAGAAGGTAAGCTACTGGTATCACAATTATAACACTATTTTATAACAGAAGATTTTGACGAACTTATCATTCATGCATATGTATCAAACAAGTTCGGACACTCATTGAACGCAGTCTTATGACAAGTATAACAAAGGTGGTACATACAAGAAAAATGAAAGATAATAATTAATACATTGTAAATTTACTGATGTACGCCATCCAATTTTAATAGACTAATTTCAAATGCAAGAAAGGGATTTCTTAAATGTCCTTTTTTTTTCAAACGGGACTATTAGTATCGGACAGAAGGAACACTGATTTATATAATACCTTATTTTAATACAACCTGCAACACAAAATGAGTGACGGGATTTACATGTTTTACACATTAGATGGAGGTTTTTTTGCAAACAACTCTGCTGACTAAAACTTGTATTATTGGTTGTAGAAAGTTTTGGAACTATTTATTTCTCTGGTAACTTATTTGCAAAGCCATATGGAGCTCCTAATTCAGCCCACACCGGATGGAAGAGTTAACGTAGGCGTCCAGTGGCACTTAGGTTGGTCCATTCCTTGTAGATAGTTATAAAACCTGTAGCATTCAGTTCAAGAGCTGAGTCCTAAATTTGCCACTTGGATATCATCCGAGCAGCATGGGAGAAGAGCCATGAGCCATTGGGAAAGGGATACAGCTTTTACACGAGCCATCTATACCAAGGGAAAATGATCATAAGGTAACAACCTTTTTTTGAGTTATCATAAGATAATATATAAGAAGTCCAAAAAGAATTGTCTATATATATCTTAAGTTACATGTCATTCGTAGGAATTATCCAACTTTTCTAGTTCATTTTTCTCGAGTCTTCTACAATTAACAAATGCGTATGTCACTCTTACCCAAGGTCCCTGGCTAACAGACATACCATAAACTACTAGCATATCAGATGTTCTCAAGCTAGATTATAGGAGGATGTCATTGTAATTGCTTCTGCTGATTAAAAGTGCAGGGATGTCCAGATCCTTCTAGGACCAATTTTGCTCATTGCTGAACCTCTCAGACGGGTATCTCGAAACTGGCTAATTGCTTTTCTCTCTCTCTCTCTCTCTCTCTCTCTCTATATATATATATATATATATAAGATTGTTTACATGATATCGTTCTCATATAATGAGCATTAGGTTAATCTTTTGGGTTGTTAGATTTTTATCCGATGGTAGGTAGCAAATCAGTGGGTAGATGAATTTCTCAAATCAATAGATATGCGAGTTCCTTGTAACCGTCAGATCAAGATCCAACTGCTAAGATTTAAAGTAGCCTCATATAAGTCAAATGAGAGCGAGCACATTTAAAATTTTCTCATATATATATATATATATATATATATATATGGGAAAAGTTTAAATGAGATCGCTCTCATATAGCTTATATGAGGCCACTTTAAATCATAGCCCTTGGATCTTGATCTAACGGCTACAAATAGCCATAATGATCTCACCCACTCCCTGATGTGACACACTCACTTACCCACTGATTTAATATCCATCCTCCGATCGGGATCCAACGGCTATAAAGATTGGCCTCATACTCCTTATATGAGAACAATCTCATGTAAACCCTTCCTATATATATATATATAGGGAAAAGTTTAAATGAGATCGCTCTCATATAGCTTATATGAGGCCACTTTAAATCGTAGCCCTTGGATCTTGATCTAACGGCTACTAATAGTCATAATGATCTCACCAACTCCCTGATTTGACACACTCACCTACCCACTAATTTGATATTCATCCTCCGATCGGAATCCAACGGCTATAAAGATTGGCCTCATGCTCCTTGTATGAGAACGATCTCATGTAAACCCCTCATATATATATATATATATATATATTATAAATTTAAATAAGATAGCTCTCATTTGGCTTATATGAGCCCAATTCAAGTCATAGCAGTTGGATTGACATGGTGCTTCGCATAAGCATGTGTTTGTCTTATATCAAGGAGCACCGTCGGATCGGAATCCAATGACTTAAAAGACTAGTCTCATGCCCCTTATATGAGATCTGTTTATTTCTTTTTTTTTCTCTCTCTCTGTATATATATATATATATATCTGATCACTCACTCTTCCCATCTTTGTCTCATGTTGGTCTTTTTTTTTCACAGAAAGTGGTGGGATTTTTAATGCATGTCGTAGACAAATTCGTTCTCAAGGGTGATAACAAGCGCGCAAAAGAAACAGTATATTATTGTCTGAGTCTATTTACTTTCGCCATGTTCTTCATACTATTGGAAAATACTTTTTGACGTCCATGAGCATGTAAATCCCAGTATGTTACTTTCCCATCTCAATTTGGAATACTGAAAGCAATTTGATAAGGCTAACAACTTGTAAGCTGGCGCTTATTTGTATTTCCAGGCAAACAACCTGCATCCCTCTATTACGCGCGAGACAGGTGAAAGCTTACGCGCACAGATGAGTGAGTGATTCAAGTGAAACAAAAAATTAAAAGCTTCCTTAAAAAAGCTTCTTTTGGGGCAAAACAAAACGTAAAAAGATGGAGAGAAGCGGAAAATGTGTGGATATCATAAGTGTTATGTTGGGAAAAACCTGAAAGCTTGATGGCCAAAGAGAAAGCCAAATGGTGATTAAAAAAGAAGAAGCCAGCAGAACATGGGCAGTAGTACCACCAGCAGATGCCGATAAAATAATTGTCTAGTAAAAGTTATGTTCAACGGCAAAAAGTTACTTCGACTACGCAAGGATTGATTTTTTTTCACTCGATCTCAACGATTGATAATTAAAGGATCTAACGTTTCCCCATTGAAAACTGAAAATGGCCACAAAGTAAGTTCTTCGTAACCAGCATATCTAATTTAAGTTCCATCCACTAAAATTCATCGCACAAAAAGCTCAGCTTACAAGATAGATAGAGATAACAAAAGGAGGCTAGGGTACATCCACCGGCTTGTTCGGTTTGAATACCACGGCACCAACTACAGCTACAACCACCCTCTTATATGGAGAGGACGACTCCACACGGCCTCCTGCAGGCTACGACTTTTCTTCATCAGATCAAAATAGTTGAGTCCTCGGCAACAACTTATGAGTATCAATTGTCAATACGCAAGGCATATGCATGTGGTCATTAAACTTACTGGTCAGTGATTTAGTTAATTTAAACTTTGTTTAGCCAGTTTAGAACTTGGGCTTGGTATCACCGGAGGTTGAAATGTACCATTGTCATGAGAGAGAAAGAGAGCATAAATGTAAAGTAATGTTAATTCACAGTAATTACCCTGGCACTCGGGTGGAGTGAGGAGGCATTTCTTGGGGAGAGCCATAGCGAGCTTAGGGTCGACACCGAAGGAAGGGAGGCGCATGCAAAGGCAGTGCAGGTTAGCGGTTTGCATGACATCACAACAGCCCTTGGATGGTGGCAGCGGGGATGGGCCCCTGATGGCCGGAAGGCACTCCGCCAGCTGAGCCGCATCCATACTGCATATGGTCATGGCCTCACTCCCACCAACATTGCTCACCACCACCATCATCACCATCACCATTCCCCCCACCACTATCGCTGCTGATCCACTCTGCCATATTACGACGTTCTCTCTCTCTCTCTCTCTCTCTCTCTCCGGAGTCAGTACTGGCTACTACTTACTACAGTATCTCTGTCTCTAGGCTCTCAGAAGACACACCCCGCTTTCCACCAGCCTCCACGGCACTCGGCCCTTTTTTAGGCGAAGTAAAGCTAAGACTTCACGTGACATGATGGCAAGGAGGTCACGAGGAAACTAAACTGGCTCCCCAGTGTCCATGACAGTTGCAGCAGAGCTGGGTTGGAAATTGTAGAACCTCAGTGCATTACATATACAATTAGGACTCAGGAATCAAGGTCCTTTACACGAAACAAGAAACAGAACGAAGACCAAGGGTAATACGATAGTTGTACTCACCTATGTGTGTGTCACTGTGTGTGATGCTAGTGCTACCAATTCAAGTAAGTAGTATGAGTTATTGTCTTTTTTTTTTACTTTATCCAAAAAGAAAGTAGTATCACTAGCTCTTTTAGGCTCGTCAGACTTGAAACGATGGACCCAGCCTTCACTTTTGTATCGGATAGAAAAGACCACCAGTGAGACAGACCTGAAGATCATTGCAAATACAGAGAAAGGATTTTGGAAATTGATACTTGTTTATCAGACATTCACTCAGCTCATGTGGTACTCTTCTTTTGTCTCTTCAAATGACTTCCACGATACACTTCTCAAAGAATGATGCTCACACCACCAATCGGTTTTCATACGCATTAGTCTTAATCGTCAGATTCTTCCGATGATTGAGGTCACATGTAGAAGTACGTTAAGGTCTTAGTAGGATATGCAAAGCATAATCCTTCTCCGACCAGTACGTGAGAGAGTCCACACACTCCCTAACCCCAAGGGGGGCAAAATAAAAAATAAAAAATTATCCCTGATTGTCATGCTTTGAACAACAAATTTTGTTCATTAAAGCATTGATATTGGCTACTTGGGTGAAAGGTCACGGGAACTGAAAAAGTAGTAAATCAAGGATATACAAACGTGAACATTTCATTGCATCTAGCTCTGCAGCTAACAATTTACACGGCATGTTAGATGGAACCGGCCGGCGAACAATCCTACATTCTATATGGATTTCAAAAGGAGGAGATAAAAGCCAGAGCAACTATATTGTTTGAGCAAAGCTTCATTTTCAGTCAATTCAAACAAAACAACTTAAAAAACAAGTGCCTAATCTATTGTAACAGTGCAAATATTGGATTCTTTTCAGAAATATGCTTCTCCTACGTTTTCTTTCCCATAATTTCACCCACAGGCTGATGTGGCAAGCATAAAATAATCTCACATCACCCACTTTCCCTTTGAAATTCTATCCCGTGGGTGAAATTGTGGGAGCGTTACTCTTCTTACCAAGTTTGTAAGGATTGTTTGAAAAGAACCCAAGATGTGTGCTATTAAAGAGGGTGGCCCATCATTTAAAAGCTTCGTCTACAGATTTTTTATGGTACAATCATTTGTAATTATTTCAAAAGGCTTTAATAGTGTTGGGGTATCCAGATTTATTTGGTGAAAAGGCTCCAAGTCAATCAATCAAGGAAGGTTGTATCGAACATCGATATACCGTATATCCGTAGGCCAAAGCTATTATCATAAATATATCGAAGATATCATGGAAAATAATATGGGAAAAGTTTATATGAGACTGTCTCACGTTGCTTGCATGAGCCAAAGTAAACTGGAGCCGTTGGATCTAGGTCTAACGACTCCAAGGGCTGGTGGTGATTCACACTCACTTACCCACTGATTTGACGCAAACCGTTTGGTTAAATCTGACGGCTCAAGATGATTTGGCTCATGGAAAGTGCATGATATTGTTGACCTAATACATAATATATAGCGCGCGTATATATGACTTCCTCTTTCCAATTAACATGCACTTCAAGTTAGTATGAACGAGCATAAACTTTGTAATATACTTGCACATATTCCATCTGTTCCAAAATACTATGTACATTTTGAAATATTTATTGTTCTAAAATACTATCTACATTTTGCCAAATTCTATGACTTCCTTTTTCCAAAATTGAGAGAGATTTGGAATGCTTGACTTGAACTTAGTTCGTGAAGGAGCATATAAGTTGGACGGGATATCAGGGAGAAGAAATCAGATGATTTAAAATCGGTTTTTTATACAGTATTGTATATCAGGATGACTCCGGATACAAATATATGACAGGCGATATGACATCTCCTCTTTTCAAGTCAAGATGCGACAAATACAAATTCAATTGCATTTCTTTTAGTTTAGAAAATTTTGACAAAATTATCTCAATAAAAGGCTGACTTGAAAAGACACCGGAAATGAAAGCAACGACTGCACAGTGAATGTGGGCATGCGAAAGAGGGTGTACCGATTTTTAAGACCAGATTAAGAGGCCGTTTGGGGCGTGATTAAAAGCAAAACATCCATATATATATCCAATATCCAGTCTGGATATTTTGCAATAATCACGCCCCAAACGGCCCCGTGCCACCTACGCGGGCCGGGGTAATTTATTCCGGTCTTGAAAAGCCGTCAGCAAAACATTTCCCCATGCGATTGCTGACGACTGTCATATCATTAAGATTTAAGGTTAGGAAGATCTTTGACGACTGCTAATGAGGTTTGATCCCGTTTTGGATTATGGACGTGCACAACCATAGAGCTCAAGAGCTGCGGATTCGCACATGCTAAGAAGGGATCTAGATCGATGTCTGATATTATCCAGTAACATTTTATCCAGAAGACCACAAAGAATTAATCGATTTGTTTGGCAGGTGGGAAGCTGGGGAGTGGTACCCACCATAACCACCCTTACCAATAGGCCCCACCCCAAGCTATACACACTTTTTAAAGAACTTTTAAGAAGTCCTACAATAGCGACCCTTTATATTCTTCTTTCTTTTAAATTGGGTACAGCGGAAACCTCTGTCACAGTTGAGAGCAAGGCTTGAACTGGGCCCTCTCCCTCCACAGGAGGGAAGCCCTACCACCACGCCAATTGGTAGTACGGCCACCCTACATATTCTGTTTTATATACCCTACAACATTTCAATCCCAATTAATACACAGGCCCTTCCAGTACCTCCATATACGATACTAACAATCGTTCAAAAGGGATTGAATTCTTTCCGCTTGGATAGGCAGGAGTTCTTGTACCATAACCTCCTCTACATACTCCCACCCCAGCCCCCTGAGTCCACCACCCTCTCTCCAGGGTCTCGTGCAGGTCCCTCCTCGACAGGAATCAACTTAAAACAGTTCAATGCTGTAAAAAAAGACAAAAACTAGAAACACTTTCAACGTCTATGAGAAGTAGGGGGAACAGCCAACGAAGTCTATACACTAGCATTGTACCAAAAAACTACATACATTTGCACTAAACCACGGTTTCCCTCGTATACATAGTTTGCAACTTCCGTAACTCGTTTGCCAGAAAAAACTTTGGACACATTTCATTAAAATCGTATGTTAGAGGCCACCAACTAGGTTCAGCACCTACGACCAGATGGGAAGCCTTTGAATATTAACCAGGCAATGATCATGAAAACTGCATCAACAAAGGTAATGCACAAATATTATCAGCAGCATGCGGACAACCCAATCTCCTTGCCCAAGGTCAAAGGAACACTACCGCTAGATCCCACCTCATAAAGGATCAGAAAGAACGTTATAAAATACAAGAATCCAACCAAAGTATTAAGTAGTCATTTGCCAAAGTATCTGTTATAATCGTTAGTCCATGTCACCTAACTTCTCACATCTGCAAAAGAAAGAACAGCTAAAAATAGTGTCATCAACTCACTCAAAGCTCATTATGAAGTAAAATTTGTATTCCAAAATCAATTGAGACGACGATATATAGTGCAGTATCCCTCCAAACAACATACAACAATGAATTATATAATTACAAAAACACGCTAGCTTTCCTAATAAATAGTTAAAGATGGCCCTGCATGTAGCACTTAAATTCATTCTTTCCACAGGGCTGGCTTGCTATGAAAGTCAGTTTCTGAGATACAGGTGTACATTCCATTGTCTCTTCAGCAGCTAGTTACAATATAGTTACAATATAGTTACAATATAGTTACATTCCATTGTCTCTTCAGCAGCTAGCTCATTGCAATTTTCCGAACTAGGTCGAAATTAGGCACAGACAACTTCGAGCTATAATATTTCCTATATCTATCTTTTGGCACAACAAAGGATTTATTATTAATAGAAAAATTCATGCTATAAGGTCAGGATACAGCAAAGACGACCCCAAAGTATGGGAAGCTTAGGAAATATGATAAATTTTAGTTGCCTGGAAATGTCCCAAGAAAATATTATACTTCCTAACAAGGATTCAGGAATAAATGCAGTTTCCATAGGTAGGGTTGTCCATCGATTTAAACTTATAAACACTGCAACCATGTCATTACTCAAACCTTTACCCCAAGAACGAGATGAACCAATTGGTGATCCAAAAACACATCCAACAACCAACACCTACCCCTGGTGGAGGAAAGTGACCGATCAAAACCCTATTATGAAATTATAATACCTCAAAATACTTAATTTGGGAGATCCTTTTGATAATCAAGGAAAGAATAAGAATTTTATGACAAATGAAGTCCTTAAATTTCTTTTCTTGGTGCAAGATATGTGGTACAAAAATCGAGAATCTATTCCCTTATTTCTCACAAAAAATTCTTGAAGATTGTGTAATGCTTACTCTCAAACTCTTTGTTTACACAGTAGTGATATTCTTTGTTTCTCTCTTCACCTTCAGATTCCTATCTACCGATTGGCAGATGGCCATCCAATCATAACCGACAAGACAATATAGCTCTGACCATGATGATCGTCATTCAGGAGCTAGGACCACTTGTATTCATAAGTGATTGGCAGGCCAAAGACCGTTCCCTAACAGACTGCTATTGCTGTACCAGGGTGGAGCAACACAAATAAAAGCAGCAGAGCATATATGAGTTTTCTCAGGGGGGACAAAATCCAACGCTACTGTGTTGAAAAATTCCAAGTCATTTTTTATCCAATTTTTCCTATCCTCAAAACAATAAAATCCTTAACTAATTTTTTACCCAAACCTCAAAAGGGTATATGCGTTTCCCAGAATAGCCATTTTACCACTTGATTTTCCAGAATCCCCAACTCTATGCTACCTGCCTTGTCACACATGCAATTTCTAAATCTGGCTCTGTCATTTATAAACAAACCAAACGTTTTGATGTAGCTACAACAAGTCATTATTCTACTAAATAAAATTTAAGGCATTTTCTAATTCAGCAAAATAATAACATTCCTCCATGTCATACCAATAGTATTGTTTAAATCAATAACCATAATAGGAAAATTCAAATTTCAGTAAAAGACCAAACATGGATCAGATCCATGTCATAGGAAACAGCTCACAAATTGTCAATAAGTCCAGGACCCAGGATTTGATCCAGACTTGTCAGTCACCTGGAACCCCTTTCCAATGGTAGGCTTGGATTTAATGAAAGGCAACAGTAAGATTAGAACCAAAGGATCAAACACAAATAATGGCAAATGCCTAATGCAACTGCAGTCAAGTACTGCATTACTAATGAAAATTACAACGACAAAGATATGCAAACAAAGCACTGGCACGAAAGGCAAGGTAACTAACCAGTCACGATATCACGTTCTCAGAGTGCTTGAAGAAGTGGCGCACCAACAACTCAGATATTGCTAATACAGAGACACTTTCAGATCCAAGAAGATCTTGGAGCTTACTGTCACATCGAATCACCTTTGAGTCAAGAGGATCCTACAAGCAGTAAAAAACCAAAATTGTTAGTGGCATATTTGTGTTCTATAAATATGGTCTTGAATCATAAACAACTAAATTACTTTTGCAGAAGGCAGCCTTTCTATTCAATTACCTAGTCTGCGCTGCAACTTCAGCAGGGGCTAGCGCATTGTAGGTGCCCTGGTCGTCAGATCAACGCCAGACGACCAGGGGCTACAGCTCAACCCCGCACTTCCAGAATCGTTTTTTTCTTTCAATTATTACCACCAAAAGAATCAGGAGAAAACAATTTCTTTCATTTATTTATTTTCTATTAAGGAAGGAGATGGGCATGATAGGAAGAGTGCAGGATCACAAAGTCCAAATGTCATGTCTTTACCCTTTATAATCTGACAGAGCTCATTTTTGGTCCATATTCAAAGACCAACCAGAATTCAAATAAACAATGCAAGAAAAACAAGAAGACACCGAGAACTAGAATGCAGTAAACTACTCAATTGATCCTCAATCATAGACGCCTAAACCAAGAGACTAAGGATGACACTTTATCCTTAGAGTCTATGCTCGCTGTTTTAAGCATAAACATAAACAAGATCTATTCCCACAGATAAGTGCCAACCTCCAAGTGGTTCAGTTTTATATAATCGCATACACGTTCTACAGCCTCGCCTGGGAGCATCTCCCTCTCTCCAGTGCCAAAAAAATTGGCAAGAGCATCAGATATAATCACAGGGGACTGATTTTGGTCAATTTGTGCAGTTCCAGATTCCTCAATCTTTATCCTTTTTGTTTCTGGACCAGAATTTTCTGCAAAGAAGAAAAAAGAGAATTCATTAATATCAAACTTATCACATTCACATTCACAATTTATAAACTTATTATTGTTCTTTTATGCGAAGCCAGGCATACATACTGTTAGGTTCAAGAGGCATTATATGCTTTGCCAATAGCTTATTCATCTTAAACATGTCTGTACAATCTGTCTCAAACACCAAACGAAGTTCATCATTGCAAATAATATTCCTCTTGTTGCTTGGATCTTGGAGGTTATTTTTCCTTATGTAAGCCCAAAGCTGCTTCACGATCTGGACAAAATGAAAAGACAACACCTGTCTTCACATCCAATGCACAGTCATAGAACCAAGGAAGATATTTGATACATATTGATCATTAAATACCTGCGTTCTTGGCATGGCTGGCTCACCAACAATGACCTGAAGCGCAGGTGAGACACCACACAGTTTATTTAAGCCACCTGAACCCCCTCTTCTTTTATTTCCAGCAGGAACACTGCAGCGTCAAAAGTACATTAATAAAAAAGAATCACATCTAGCATCCATTCAACTTTCATCAAAATCATAATTTGGAACCTTCTCCAGTAAAATTGAAATCCTTAAAAACTACTCCTTCCTTCCAATGGAAGCCAGTCTGCATTTGAAAATGAGTTAAATTTATTGACCTCTAAGGGTCGTACAAAAAAACGGAATTCTCCCCACCCCACCCCCCTCTCTCTGTTTTTGGTCGCGAGGGAGCAAAGTCAGCCATCTAATGATGGATCCATATTTTCCAAATGCAGACAGGATTTATTGGATGGAGAACGGAGCAAAATCCAATAGAAAAGCGCAAATGAACCCCCGCTTCTTTCATTAAATGAAGTATATAGACAAAGATTGAAAGATTCAAATGCCAAGCCCACTTAAGTTGATACAAGATCATTTCTACAGCAGTTTCATTGTGATCATTTTCAAGTACATCATGTCATGACTTCCTGACTCATATATTACCAAATGCTAAAGTAAATTTGCACAAAACCAGAATACCAGTTCCCGATAAGTCAAAACACCTGTGATATGGACTAGCACCCATGCATAATGCTAAAAGTACTATAAAGTTGTAAATGCCCACTTTCTTCTAATTCCAAATGCTTCAATAATTTTCAGTTCCAAATTACACTGAACTCATATACGATGACAAACAAATTGTCCCTTTAACGGCACATAGACTGCTTTCAATTGATTTGACATGTGGATTAAGCAATTTAGTGTATCTGTTTCATATGCGAAACTTGATTTATAACAAAAATTTCACATCCAAAGCACAATCTAGTAGAACCTAATATTATAGGATATATAGATATCTGAATGGACTTCAAGTTACCAACATTAACATAAGATAAGCTTTTGTTAGCATCTTTTTCAGGTTTCTATATGAGAGTTATATAAACTTCCCTAATCAAACTATTGGACCAGGTAGGAGCCATTATCTTTAGATAACTGCATCAGAAGATGAAAATAAACCCGTTTGACTAAGTATTTTCATGATCATGCCATGACAGAAGGAGATACTTCTTTTTAATATTATCAGTAAAACAATTTTTTGGATATTGGGTTGCCGAACATGTTACTGCATCACTGCATTTCGACTAGCTGCTAGAATTGATTGTTTTGGCTTACTGTAGCTCACCAAAAGGATATGGCTTCCTGCACTACTTTGCGAAGTTTTTTAAGCGGCAATAACACCTCATTAAACCAATGTAACAAAAGTACAAAAGAAAGCTGCTTGCTTCAGCTCCCATTTTCGCGAGCCTCGTCATGAATCATTGTATCCAATGACTAAAAAGTGGAGAATATTAGACCTTTCGTTCTGCGTAAATGGAGATGAGAAGGATGCACAAAGCAAGCCATTCAACCCCCCCTCTATATAGCCAAATAAAATACAAACTGAGAAAAAATAACAGCATAATTTAAACCGGGACGAAGGCAAAAGCGGAAAGCACGAAACCCAAAAAGAGTAGCTAAATTGAAATTCAAACAGCAGGAAAGGAAAAGAAAATCCTAAAAAACAAAAACACAACTCAATTGAAAGTGCGCCCGCATTAAACCCTAACTAGAGAAGGAACGAAAAAGTTGAAACCTTTCTTTGCTGGAGTCCGGCGCAGGGACGGCGGCAACGGCAACAGTAGGAGAAGCGGCAAAGACTACATTGGAAGGAGCGGAAACGACGAATTGGGAGGGTGAGGGAATGGGCGGAGGCTGGTGAGGAAATCGGAAATCAATTTCGTGCTGCTGGGGAAATGGGAATGGGGAAGAGGAAGAGGAAGAGGGCGGAAGGGAAAGGACATGGAGGTAGCTGTTGGGAAGATGCTGAGGTGGGTGATGGTGGTGGTGGGTGGAAGGGAGGTGGGACTGGAAAAGATGGGGGCGGGGATAGAAGGCGGCAGGAAAGGATCGGGGGTCAGACTGGGGAAGAAGGATGTTGTGATGATCAATCTGCTGCTCCCGTGTGAAGGTGGTGGAGGTGGTGGTTTTGTGGGAGAGGTGGTCGTGCCCTAGCTTAGGATCCACCTGCTGCTGCTGCTGCTGGACTACGCCGTTGACGGAGGTGACGGCGCTGGGGTCAGCTGGATGCAGAACCCCCTTCGTTATCTCTTGGTCCGACACCATTTCACCTCACATTTAACGGCCAAATCCGTAACGGAAACTAACGACTCGTCTCTCTCTCTCTCTCTCTGAACCGGACCTCTAACCTACGATCTATCCCTGTCTCTCTCTCTCGTCTGTCTGTCTCCGATCCTTTTCCATATATAAAGACCGAAATGACTAAAACGGGGCTCTCATGTTTGCGGATTTACGAAAACAACTGTTTTACCATTATTACCCCAAATTGTGTGAGCCTAGTACAGGTGAAACACTTGTCTAGTGGGGTAATTTCCATTGACACCGCCCCCTAAAGCATTTCGGGAGTGGGGTGGGTGCAGCTTCTCTCGCTCTATTTGAAGCGACCGAGCTGGAAGCGATGTCACATCCGTCGGTCGGAATGGCTCTCTACCTTCCCCCAACGGAGCATTTAAGCAGAGAGAGCTCTGGGGGCATGCATGATCAGAGCCCTGGGGGTGTTGGTGCATCATCAAGGAGATCCGGAAAAATAAAAGCTACTACTTTAGGTTTCACTCTGCCAAATTGCTAGTTCAAAAAAAAAAAAAGAATTTCTCCTACGGGCACTCTCACAAAGGCTTTATCCGAAGTCCTCTATTTGTGGGCCACACAAAGGTTTCTTGGACGTGCTCACTGCTAAAGAAAAGTGGATTAGAAGCCCGCAACGGAAATTGTGCTGCTTGGACATGTCGGCCCATTATATATGACGCTATGAAATTTCTGCCCTAAAAACAGTTGTGATTTGTGAAAGACTGTCACTGTGAATTTGTACACGGCAATACCAACTTGGCCGTTTGGGGGGTGATAAAAGCAAAACATCCACATACCACAGTGGATGTTTTGCTACACTGTAGCATTCATATTTTTTCCATATCCAGCTGAAACACTTCAAGTCGAATTTCACGCTAGATATGGAAAAAACATGAATACTAAAGTGGACATCCAGATATTTTGGCTTTTTCATGCCCCAAACGGCCGTCTGAACCATAAAACTAACTGGAGTTAGAATGTCGAATTAATTTTTTGGTACAAACTAGATGTGGGATTAGAAGCCCACAAAACTTGTTCCACTTATACAAGTATGCCCATTGGATATGAATTCTATCATTATATGAGACACTAGCCTTTTTAACTGGGTAATGATATTACTACTCTATTTTCCTACTCGGCTTTGGTATAAGTTGATTCCCACATTAACCCATAAACCCAATTTCGTCACATGAATCCACATTGTGGTTTGGTGCCACATAAATGGAGTAGAAAAATAGAGTAGTAATATTAGAGAGGCTGACAATTGACCTATAATAATGACTTTTTAAATAAAGCTTTTTAATGATTAAAAAAAGATTATTTAAAAAGTTTTTTTAACGTAAAAACAATAACTCTTTAGCCAGCAAGTTGATTCTACAGTGCTACACGTAAAAATATCGAGAACCACAAAAATATCCAAATGATAAAAAAAACCGATTCAATAAAATCTAGCCAGTGGGAGTGGACTCAAAGCCTCAAGGTGAGCTTGAAGTTGTCAAATTTTCAAACAAAAGAAAACCTTAAAGCTTGTTGAGTAGAGCTTGTCAAGATTAAATATGAAGTGTCAGCCTCACACACGTCTCGTTAATTAAGTGATTTCAGTTCATGATTTCATTCATACGAAGTCTCAGGTAAGCCTTCGGCAATCTCCATAGAGTCTTTAAAGCTCCCATCCGTTCCAAAATATTGTGTATATTTAAGAAAATTTTATTTTTATTGGACCATAAAACCCACAAGGAATTTACATGACTTTTTCTCCCTTATAACGCGTCCAACTCGTATGATCATTTATGAACAAAATTCTAATAAATCCTTTAAGTCTCCTCCAATTTTGGAAAGAGGAAGTCACGTAATTTGGTAAAATATATACAGTATTTTAGAATAATAATATTTTTAAATATATATAGTATTTTGGAACAGAGAGAGTATATATTAGGCAAAAGGTACTCTCCAATCGAGTAGAGAGACTTTTTCTCCAATCGATTGTGGAGAATTCTCAGATCGTGATCCAACAGATGACATAATTTGCTAATTAACCAAGTCGGTAGGCCACCCACTTCTCCTCTTCCATCCGTTTCTTCCTGGCTCCATCTTGTCGCTTACCTGGATCCCCAGTGGGTTGGCCACCTTGTGCAAGAACTCGACGTGGGCGTCGTCCAGCTGCCGTGTCCACTCCCCGACCCACCCACAACATGTGGGAAGAGCAGTTGTGGAGGCAAAATGGCCGAACAAACTAACAGCCCCAGCTTCGAGTCAAAGCCGGGTCAGGGACTGCTCGTAAGGCAGGAGGAAGCACTCGGTGGCTTTCATTGCCCTCTTTCATAGTTCCCACCCCTCTTCATTTCTCCTTACCGTCGGTCTCCACGTCTCCAGTGCTAATCAGCCTTGATTTACAGCTCTTCAGCGACCAATTCGAACCAAATCCGTGGACAAATCGCCTCACTATTGTTCAAGGATTAGCGGCAGCCTTGTTCTACCTTCATGAACAATGCGAGCACTGTGTTCTCCATAGAGACATAAAGTCAAGCAATGTGATGTTAGACTCCAACTTCAATGCAAAACTCGATGACTTCGGATTTGCAAGAAAAATAGACCATGAGGAAGATGGAAAACAGTCATATTTGGCTGCTGGGACTTGGTTACCTTGCTCCCGAATACTATTGCACTAAAAAAGCCACAAAGGAGTCTGATATATACAGCTTTGGAATTGTTTTGCTAGAAGTTGCATGTGGAAGGATCCTCAAAGAGTTGGAGAAATTGTTATGGTTGAGTGGGTCTGCAACAAATATGGCATGAAGCAGGTTCTTGATGCAGCTGATGACAGACTAAATGGGGAATTCAATGAGTTTGAGATGCAAGAACAGAGCAAAGAGTTTGAGTAACAAAAACAAAGTCTCCGTTTTTTAACAAAAACAAGGGCAAGCTATCGCCCCTGTAGTTAGAGATATATTTCTTCGTGTATGCCTTCCATCTCTACTTATCTGCTACCTTTAATCGTCTCTCAGCAGACACACCGGGAGCATCCAGAAAGTGCCCCCGCCCCCCCACTTGTCGGCACTTCTCGGTGCTGGGGCGGCTGCCACTGCCAACATCCCCGTCGGAATCATCTTCGGTGCCCGCAGGAGGCCCACCTGTGGCTGCTGCTTCTCCTGCCTCTACTGCTTCGCCGACGACGTCAAGGCCGCCGCCGAGGGGCTTTTGTCCTTGAACAAGTCGTCCCATCGGGGTTCTGTTGGGCGACCTCCTCTGCCATGATCGTAGTCTTTGTGGGCGGAGACGTGGAGACTGAGAGCGGCTAGAAATGACGCCGGTGAACTACGTGGTCGTGCCGGACCTGCAAGTGATCATGTAGAGATGAGTTTTAGGTTTGATGGGTTAAAGGGTGGTAAAGGAGGAGGGTTAATGTTAAGTTAACGATAACCATCGGATAATGATCTAACGGTTTCTGATCAACTCGTTCGGAGATATGCTCTCTCCAATCGGTTGTAGAGTACCGAGACTCTATATATTATGTGTATGCAAAATTGTAAGAGACCAAATCTATGCTGAGCCCTGCAAATTTATAGTCAAGTTTGATATTTAAAATGAATTGGCATTTTAGTCCATTTTATAAAAATAAATTCAACCATTAATGCAGGAGTATGACATATTATCATTTGGTAAGTGAAAAGGAAGTAGAAAGCATTAAATAAAAATAAAGAAACAGGCGAAAGAAGAGAACAACACGTGAAAAAACTAAATCATGAGAACAACATGTGATTAAAAGCAAAACATCCAGATGTGATGTTTTGCTACACTGTAGCACCTGGATATTTTAGCTGAAATACCTCAGCTAAAATATCCAGAATCCAGTCTGGATGTTTTACAATAATCACGCCCCAAACGGCCCCTTAAGTTGGTGAACGTGAAAAGGTCAAAAAAAAAGGGAAGTGGCAAGAAGTATACGCGGTTTGATTGTCCATTTGCCGTGTCTTCTCATCGTGAAGGTGAAATGAAAGACGTCGGTTAGGAGGTGGTCACAGATCAGATTCCTCGGCTGAATGCCCCGTAGATTTTGGACTCGTAGTTGCGGCGAAGTACACATAAAAAATGAAAGACCGAGGAGAAGCGGAACGCCCGTCTCTCATTCCCGGGTCAACACCTGATACACCTTCTCGGTCAACACACTTGAAAGCCTTGGGAACTGACGAAAAAACAGACATTTATATGTTTGAGTTATATGAGTCCGGTTTTCCGTAAAAAAAAATTATATGAATCCGGTTTACATTGGACTCGTCCTATGCAGCATACATGAGCAAATCATCTTCAGCTATGGCAGTTTGATTTGATGATAAATATCAAATTAATGACTAACGAGCCGTTTGGGGCGTGATTAAAAGCAAAATATCCATACTTGGATATGTTTTGCTATACTGTAGCATCCAGGTTTTTTCCATACCAAGTTGAAACACCTCACGACGTGCTTTAGGTTGGATATGGAAAAAACATGGATGCTACAGTAGACATCTAAAATTCACTATGGATATTTTACCTTTTTCACGCCCCAAACGGCCGTTTGGGGCGTAAAAAATCAGTTTCATCTACTCCTTGAATCGGAATCCAATAACCAATTTTTGGGATAATCCACTAACTAGTTTCATGGTTCATAATTATCCATTGTCAAATTAGAATCAAACCGCCCAAAAAATTGGCTTCATGCTGAGAACTATTTTATATGAGAACGATTTTATATAAACCAATCTCATCTATATATTATATGTCTCCGTCTCAAAGCACCGGTATATCTATGTCCCCTGTCAGTTGTCACTCGCTTTGGACGACGACTCGGAGCAACAAAGCTGAGCCACCAATATCATAAAGCCCACACTATTAGTCAATGTATATGTGACGCTATTTAGCAAACAAAAAAAGTAAATTTTACTCTTCCTCGATCCTTATTGGCAACCAGCTCTGGCATGATAGGTTGACAATGATCATGCTCGCAAGTGCCATCCCGGTCCCAGCGAAACCTGTGGTTGGCCGAGAGAAAGCCGGCTCCCGTTGTCTTTTTTTTTAATGTAGTAGGTGAGCTGAATATAAATATGGTAACTACTTGGTGCCAAGAAAAAAACAGGTTACTAAAACTTACTACTGGGTAAATGGAAATGATTGATAAGGTGACACTCGTGATTCTTCTACGTCTCAAAGATAGATTTGGCTTATTCACCCACTTCATATATATATATATATGAGAAAAGTTTAAATGAGATCGCTCTCATATAGCTTATATGAGGCCACTTTAAATCATAGCCCTTGGATCTTGATCTAACGGCTACAAATAGTCATAATGATCTCACCCACTCTCTGATGTGACACACTTACCTACCCACTGATTTAATATCCATCCTCCAATCGGAATCCAATAGCTACAAAGATTGGCCTCGTGCTCCTTATATGAGAACGATCTCATGTAAACCCTTCCCTATATATATATATATATATATATATATATATATATATACTTTTTATGGCAACTTCTTCACTTCCTTAATATGAAAAAGTTTATTTGAACAATTCAATTAGTAAATTTTCGACATTAATATATTTGTAAATTATAAGCAAGACAGCAATGAGATCCTCCTGAACGACCTGAACATGACGATCGCGGAATGAGTGGGTTCAATGCATATTTGAAATGGATGCTCTGACAAGATCTGTATTTTATGGTATCCACGCAGCACCAAATGATCCTCATTCGGAGTAGTAAAGATGCACCCGATGAGGCATGTCCCCTGGGCCCAGCCATATCTGGTCGTGGTCTCGTGGTTACGGCTTAACAATTGCTTCACTGAAGAAGCTTTATATGCCCGAGTTAATTTATTATTACAGCTTTATCTCAATTCTCAACTAATGGGCCCCTAGAAGGAGGGGACCAAAGAATCAGGATCCTTGCATCACTAATTATGACAATGACTGTAGCTGGGGGGTCCCATTCTATCGATGACACAAATGGGGGACAAGCTATAGATGGCTGGCTTCTCTTTGATCACAGTTGATCTATTCTATCGCCGAATAATCAAGAAATGTGAGCATGAAGCTGGATCATAGAGTATAGTATATCTCTAGCAAACAAACGATGGGGCCTCGTTTTCATGTTCTTTTCTCGTGGAAAATGGGTCGTCGGGTGGGCAAGGAATGGGATGGGAACCAATAGTGGAAGATGTCCTCTTATACTTTTTCTTTCCGCGTAGGGAAAAGAAGACGTGACAACGATACGTCCAATGTCCATTGCGAAGCAGCCGAAGAAGCAACTTGGAAGGGGAGCTGCGCTGGGATGAAGTGGTGGGTGGGACTCGAAACGAGAACGAGAGTCTTAGCTGTCACCAGATCATCATCAAAAGGAAGGTGAGGAGATAAACAATAACGGCCGGCCTTTACGTGTTTTGAACCTCCTAATTAGAGGACTCTGGAGTCTAGCCTTTCTCTCTATGAATAAAAAACAACCATATCCGCACTAGAAAACACCATTCCTATAATTAGAGGGAAGCGAGGGAACGGGGGAAATAGTTTGCATAAAAAAAGACCCGGTCGTTACTGTGTGCATGCGTGTAAGTAGGATCCATCAGAAAAGTTTACATGTAGGAAATGAAAGACGCATCTATATCTCGTCTACTCTTACCCATTTCTTAAAACATCATATCTACAAATGTAATGGCCAGGTGTATTATTCTAACAATAGTAGTCGGCAGTATACGAGGGAACGCTGTGAGATTTCGGGCCGTTTGGGGCGTGATTAAAAGCAAAACATCCAGATGTTTTGCTATACTGTAGCATCCAGATATTTTATATATCCAGCTGAAACACCTCAGGACGTGTTTCAGTTGTATGTAAAAAAAAATATGGATACTACAGTGGATGTCCGTGTGTTTTGATGTCAGTATTCTTTTTCCATTTATGCACTCTTCTTAATTCCCCGTATTAGAATTCCAGAGCAGGAGAAAAGTTGAACATGATAATATCAGGGAAAGGGAGAAGCTAATATAGGATTCACCTGTCGTTCCTCCTCGGTGGATAGTCGTTTTCCGTTTAGAAAATAGTAGGAGTAAATTATTAAGGACCAGTATATAGTTATAAAACCATAATAAGGATTAGGGGGTGTTATTACCGGTTTTTTCGGAAGAAAAAAAGAGAGAAGAAGGTGGTGTTATTACCGGCGGCCACGTGGAGGGGGGTGATGCCGGAAGGGTATACTTTATGGTGTGGTCTAAGGGCAGTTGGTGTGAGTTAAAAACAGTCGTCAGGAGGATCCCGACAAAAAAAAGGCCCTCTCTGTTCTACTACCTCCCTCTCTCCCCTTTTTTTAAAATCTTTTTGCCTTCTAGTAAAAAAGTTGTTTACTGTCAGGTCAGTCAAAGGCCGCGACTCGAGAAAAACAGAGAGCAAACTCTCCCTTCACACCCTTACTTGAAAAAAAAAATTACTCCATCCTAACTACTACGTTTATATTTCCACTCAATCCTAAGTGCAAGTCATAACCCAAGTGTAATCCATAGCTACGAGAATACGGAATCTTTAAAAGTTTTTTGTTGGTTTTTCAATTGAAGGGAGATACAATTAGAAAATGATTTCTAAATTATGATGGGAGCTTATACAACGAATATTCATTAATAATACTCCTAAGAAGAGGTTTATGGTTTACCAGCTGCTGCTGCTGCTGCTTCATCACCTCTCGTCTCCTCGTGGGTTCAAAATGCATCCAGCTAGCTTCACTTAAATAATAATAATACTCCGATAAAGACCCTGCTCTGCTATGCGCTGCAGTCAGCCCCTCCCCTCCCGCTACGGCGCTACCACCTCCTTGGCGGCTCCTCTGAGCTCATTTGCTGGTTTCTCTCTGTCCATCTGTCTCCTCCGCGTCCCTCAGACTCTCTCCGTTTCCGTGCACAAGAAAGAAACAATTAGTGGAAAACAAGAGCACAAAAGGAGAAAGGTGACGACGAGGAGGACTCGTCCTAGTAAGCCGATGAAGATGATGAGCTCGCCGGAGTGGCTGCATTTAGATCTCCGGTGTAAATCCGGATTGTGGGGCATTCGCTTCCTTCTCATCCTACTCTTTGTCTTCCACTCACCTCTGGTTGCTTCCCAAAGATCTACCAACACCACCTCTCCTTGGCGCACTCTCTCAGGTATGCCCTTTCCGTTTCCCTTCTACACATCTGCCTTGCTTCTCAAAAGCTTGCATTTTTTTTCTATTTTTGGAATCACCGCTTCCGTTTAGCAAGTAGCAGGCAGGGCATTTACTTTCTTTTTGGGCTTCCCTGCTGCCCGCCAGCTGCATCAACTTTCATGTTTTCTTAGGCTTCGTTTACTGTAGACGATGAGGTAAGTCTACATGACAACTGCAAGTTCTCTTCCCTCTTTACGGACATAAAATTTCTACTTTCGCCAAAAAAAGGTTGCAAAAATAGCCATCATAATGCTATGCAAAAGATTTAGTTTTTAATGAAGCACTTGCAAAAAGAATAGGGGGGAGAGGAGCTAGATTCGTATGAAGCCTTTGCATTTTTTTACCAATAAGCAAAAAAAATTTGGATCGAGGATCTTTGAAAGGACGTATCTAAGCTACGCACCTGCAAATTCTCAATTTAGCTTTTGACATAAGTGTTGTATTTCCCTTCCTCTAAAATAACCAAATGAATAGTTAGATTACTCCCAGGGCAAGCCGGTGCTTTTTTTTATATTACATGCCATAAGCACATTCCCAAAAATTTAAATGCCTAAACTTGTAGCTGATCTTTCTCCATTCTCCTTCAATCATTTTTTCTTGCTTTTCCAGGAAGGCTAAATGCTTTCTATCTTCCCTTTTATTTTCAGGTGATTCACCTGTTGTAATTGCCAGAGGAGGATTTTCAGGACTGTTTCCATCTTCCAGTTCAAGTGCATACCAATTGGCACTGCTTACCAGTTTACCTGACGTAATTCTGTGGTGTGACGTACATTTAACGAAGGACGGGGCTGGAATTTGTGCTCCAAGCTTAGAGTTAAAGAATACCACAAATATTGAAGGAATATATCCCCGGGGACAAAAATCTTACCTTGTCAATGGGGATACAGTGCAGGGATGGTTTCCTGTTGACTACACTCTGAATGAGTTAGCAAATGTCACTTGTAAGTCATATCTTTTTTTCAATCAGTGCCTCTTTTAATTTTTTCTTTGCTTTTTTATCATTGCCTTAGCATTTGTATCTAAGACATTCTGTAAGGGTTAGATGTTTCCATCAATTACTTCTGCTACAATACTTCTTTTGGATGGAGCATAAGACCCTCAAGTTCATTTTTCCTCTGTAATGCTAATATTAAAATGTTGCTGTTGCAGCTTCTTTTTTTATTTATTCTTTCTGTGTTGAGGATTATGATAATTATGTGAGCGTGAGCCCATAGACTGGTTTATGGAGAATACTGATCACTTCCTGCCAAGTTCCACCTTGTTATGGGTGGACCATGGTTGACAGTGATTGCTGTTCTCAATCACCTGTCCATGGGCTTAAGCCCACACTTTAATTTCTTGCTATTGAGTCTTTTTCCTTCTTTATGCGTTTTTCATTGCTATAAGACAATATAGGGATTGAGAAGAGGTTAACAAATTGACTCATTTCACTTTTCTGGTGGTTCTCTCCTGGAAATGAAAGAGTTCTTATCCTGTAGTCATTGATTTTTAGGCTTTAGCTCTAGCATGCTTGCATAGTCAAACTTTTGTTCTTCACCCAGCATCATTCTTTCTGCTTTCCTTTTGTTTTTTGAGATCGGCAATTTTTTGAGGTAAAGAATATTGTACTGCAAAAAAACTTGAAATAGAAAATTCAACTTTTGAAAGTCTAAATGTCTCATTTCCCTTCAACTTTGTCATAACATCAATTTTAAATTAGGCTTCTGAGAAGCTTACTTTCCAAATGTTACTTACGATCTACTCGTTTTTTGTTGATGAACTTACGATCTACTGAAGCGGGACTTTGGTTCACTCACGCCATCCAAATTAGTCAGGATTTTCTTTGCTTTTTCTGTAAAGTTGGTGGAGTTCTTTGAGTTCATCTGACTTTAGGACGTTTAATAATATCTTCTGCTATAAATTTTCTGATTTCTAGCCCTGACAGCATTTTTTGGACACCGTTGTTTCAGTAATTCAAAATCTATTTTCTCGAACTGGCATATTTGATGGGAACTTGTTTCCTCTCGAGACTGTTGAACAAGTGGCACAGCAACTGAAGCCAGCAGGTTACTGGTTGAATATTCAGGTAAATAAAAAATTCCAACATCTAAATCTGCAAAATTGTTAAAAGTAGTGAGTCACTCAATTGGATGATCCTGGTGCTGATCAGGGGAAGAAGGAGATGGAAGGCAGCAGTAATTTCTGTAAACAAAATCACCTACTGATTTCTTTTCTTTTCCTTGAATATGTTCTTGTTTTTTTGCAGAATGATCTCTTCTACACTGAACATAATCTGAGTATGCGAAGCTTTGTTCTGGCTGTATCGAGACGTGTTGTTGTTAACTATATATCCTCCCCAGAAGTAGGTTTCTTGAGAAGTATTGCTACCAGATTCAGACCGAGTACCACAAAGCTGGTTTTTCAGTTTCTGGGGTCTAATGAGATGGAACCTTCAACGAACCAAACATATGGCTCCCTTCTGAATAATCTTACCTTTGTGAAGACTTTTGCTTCAGGGATTCTTGTCCCAAAAAATTACATCTGGCGCGTTGATAAAAAATTGTATCTGTTGGCTCATACTGCTCTTGTCGCTGATGCTCATAAAGAAGGGCTTGAAGTATACGCTTCAGGCTTTGCTAATGATTTCCCTTTTGCCTACAATTATAGTTATGACCCTGTGGCAGAGGTTTTGTCTTTCATCGACAATTCGGAATTCTCTGTTGATGGTCTGTTGTCAGATTTCCCTATAACAGCATCAGAGGCCATAGGTGCGTTATCTTTTTTTCTCTTTCAAGGAAAATTCTGAATTCTCTATTGATGGACAATGTCATTGTCTCGCCTTGAGAGGGTCGTTTGTTATACATTTCTACTGTGTTTTAGTTTTATTTGGTTTAGTAGCTCACTTGATACCTGGTCTGAGTGAAAGATCAAAGAAGGATGAGATGAGTTCCTTGTCATGGTTTTACCAGAAACTGACTTGTCACTCTCTTTACAGGTTGTTTTTCTAACATAAACAAAAACAGTTCTGAACAAGGTATATTCTCACTCTCACCATCCAGTCATTAAAATTGTCCTCGTAATTCAAAACATTAGGCACAGATTCGAGTAATTATATGCATATTAATAAAACAGTTGTTTCTCTCTTCGTGTTGAGGTACAGTAAATCCGGTCATTATATCTCACAATGGAGCAAGTGGTTTCTACCCAGGCTCCACTAATCTGGCCTACCAGAAGGCTGTTAGTGATGGAGCAGATATTATAGATTGCTCTGTTCAGTTGACAGCAGATGGGCTCCTTGTTTGCCTAAATTCCATTGATCTTTTGGATGGCACAACAGTTGCACTGTCATCATTCAGGTCTCTTTTGGTTAAGATTCCGGAGATCCAAAGTGCTGCTGGAATATTCTCTTTCAATCTTACATGGGAGGATATCAACACTTCTTTGCAACGTATGCAAATTTTTCTTCCGTCTCTCTATCCCTCTTTTTGAGGTTTATTTCCCTTGAACAAAGTTTGTGCTTAAGTTGTTTTTTTTTTCGTTCTTTTAGTTGGGGAAAAGTTCCTTGCTAGTGTAAGTAATCTTGCTTGTTTTTTGAACCGTTGCTGAAATCATAGAATATGGTGGGTATATGCAAGACTAGTTTCAATTCTACTTCAATTGAGATAACTATAGTGATAAGGTCATTGAAGATCAATCACATATGCAATGCAGAAAGTACATTTGGTTGAAGTCTTTTAGAGTTGTGAAATATACAACTTTTGTAAATCCTTGTAAACACGTTGTCATGTCTTTCTGTATGTTTTTACGTGTTTTATCTTGTTTTCATGTAACCATGCCTGTGCAGCCACTTTGGTTCCCACTAGCAATATGTATAAGTGGTGGAGGGAGGGGGGATGATGTGTTTGTGTGGTTGATTGTTGCAATGTGCACTCATTTCATTGTAAACACGTTGATAATGAATGCAATCCATTTCATGCTTGTGTATTTATATGCAAATAATGTTCTGTACAAGTACTGTCAAATTATGATGCTCATCTCTTACTTGAGTCGTAATTATGTGATTTTCTTGACTATCTGATTAGTCTGGTTTGTTGGATTGACCTGCATTATGCATTATTTGTTTATTCTGCAGCTTTAATATCAACCCCATTCCCGGATTACTATTTGACACGCAACCCAGAATATGAGAATGATGGAAATTTCCTAACATTACCTGATTTTCTTAAATTTGCAAAAAGCCAATCTGTTCCTGGGATTTTGCTCAATATAGAGGTAAGCTGCCCAGTCTTCAGTGTTAAAAAGTGCTCATGAGGATGTTGTACTTTTTGGAAATATTATATTCAAGATCTGAACTTGTAAAGGAGAAATGCTTTCTCTTTTTGACACAGTTATTTGCGAGCATTTGTTGTGTTACATATCTGGTAAAAAATTTGTGGGTACCAAATTTGCATTATAAAGTTCAACAGATAATGAGGATATTAAAATGGAAACATACACGAAATATGGAGGAGTTGTTACCAAAATAATAAGACTATGTGACTAGAAATTTGTGCTTCGTGAGGGACCTTGTGAAGATTAAAAGACAGTTTGAAGTCAATTTTGGGACCAGATGCAAGTATCGCTAGAGAGAAGTTATCAGTAATTTGAAATTATGGACAATATTGGAGTCTAAGAATGTCCAGAGGATATAACTTGTGGTGGAAAGAAGTGGGGAATCGAAAACACTCAAAGGAGTTACATTGATCTAATTAATATTTGATTGCAAATACATAAATCACATAATAGCATTGATTGTTTTCTGTTAATTGTGGTACTCTATAAGGCTTTCTCAGATTAGCTACTTTCAACTCCACTTTCATACTGGTGGTTTTAGGTGTTTTGTTATTTGGGGTGACAGTGAGGCAGCACCTACTTTTAAAGGGTGAAATTTAAGGCAGGAAAAGTTTGAACCCAAGCGTTTCAGATAGGGCTAGTTACTAAAATGAATCAATGGTATCGGTAGGGCATAAAGCATTGAGCTTTTCATAGGGAGGTCATAAAGACTTTCATCATGTTGAGGGAAGGGCTTGAATACATGTCTGCTCATAAGTTTAGAGTGGCTGGGTTTGAATGCAGTGCCAGTTCGGTGCTTTATTGTCAGTATGCTATTAAATTTTAATGAGCAATTGTCACAAAGGCTATGATGACACTATGTAGATATGTAATCAGTTGACACTATGTTGTGTTCCATATTCATCAAAGTAAACCTCAGAGCGGAACAGTGGATCAGAATCCTTGTTGCAACTTGAAGAAGCAAGAACCAACTTTATTTTTCATGAGAAGTATGATCTAATTAAAGTAAGAGGATGACAAAGAACAGCTAGAACACCTTAAAAAAATCATATGGCTAGAGTTTTAGCATGATGTTGTCCTTTATGAACAAATTATTTCAGCCAGGGACTTGATGTAAATCAGCTGCAATAAATACTTTCTATTAATATTAAACAAGAATGAGGGGGCTAGCTATTTAATACTCTCATTTGTACTAGCATTTACCTACATTGATATTAACAATGGTATCATTTTATTTCTCTGGATCTGGTGAATATGTATCTTTTTTCCTTCTCTTCTTGGCTCAAGACATCTGTTGCCATTGTCCATTGACTTAGACTTGCTTCATAATTTTTTCTTCTTTCCCTGCAGCATGCGGTATATCTTGCTGAGAAACAAGGATTTGGCATTATCGATGCAGTTTTAAAAGCCCTAAATGATGCTGGTTTGAGTAACCAAACCATTACAATCCAGTCTACAGACAGTTCAGTTCTCACCAAGTTCAAGCAACAAACTAAGTACAAGCTCATGTATAAGGTTAATGAAACCATCAGCGATGCTGATAATTCAACTATTGGAGACATAAAAAAATTTGCAGATTCGGTTGCCATCAATAAGGATTCTATCTTTCCTCAAAATAAAGCCTTCCTGCTGGGAACCACTGAGATTGTGGACAAGTTGCACGCATTTGGCCTCCTTGCCCATGTTTACGTTCTCAGAAATGAGTTTGTTGCTCAAGCATGGGACTTCTTTTCAGATCCAATTGTGGAGATCAATTCATATTTCCAGGGGGCTGGGGTCGATGGTATTATCACAGATTTCCCGGGGACGGCCAAAGCATATAAGAGTAAGTATATTTTCTAAACCATTCTTTATGGCAATGAGATTTAGCAATTCAATTGCTTGTACATGTGAGGCTGGATGCTTATGTTACACATTCTTTGAACTCTCAAGAATAAACGGATGATAGTGAGCTAGAACCTTCAACTGTCAGCCAACCATGATCAGTCTTTTACTGACTGGTATTTCTGAATCTCAACCAACACGTGTTATCTACTTGAAAGTGGATTACAATACAAAATGGTTGCTTACAGTGCGTTGCTAATTGCCAAATTCAGCAAATAATATTCTACAATGGAGTTCCAGTATCTAAACTACAGAAATTATTTCATCACGTTGATGTAACCTCTTGTTTTCTGGAGTGCTGAATCTTTTTGCAACTGGTGTAGGAAATTCATGTCTGAAGCTTGGCGACAAAGCACCAGCGTTCATGAATCCTGTGCAAGCTGGGGCCCTGTTGCAACTGGTCACTACTGACTCTTTGCCACCAGCTGCAGCCCCTTTGCCAGTCCTAAAAGAGTCTGACATATCGGAGCCACCATTCCCTCCTGTTTCGACCAGGCCAACAAATGCAGGGGGATCTACTGTACCACCAACATCATCTCCTTCAAGTGGACATCACCAAGCTACTCTCTCAATGTGTTTATCTATTGTGATGCTACTTGGATCATCACTGTGTGTTTTGAGGCCCCTCACTTGAGAGGGAAGTGAATTATTCTGTTCATTATCCCTGCCGATTTCTTCTCAAGTACACTAATTATCTTACTGTTTTTATTCAATTGCTATCAATTTTTTTTTAAAAATTTTGTGGTGTTACGGCTGTGAAAATCCTGTAAACTCTTCCCTATTTGTATGATTTACCTTATTTTTGGGCCAAATGGTACTTGCCTGAGCCTATGGTGTTACTAGTGTAAACGAAACAAAAATCTCTCTCCGGAGGGAGGAGCAGCTCCTTTAGGCAGGGGCACAACAGGATTCCCCAGAAGGCCTAGTGCAACGGATAAATCGAATAAAGTAGACAGCATTCTGTTGTCTATTTCATGATTCCTAAACATTTTAGAAATCCATTTGCTACTGTGGGTTGTTGGCTTAACCGTGATAATGTGCAAGCTTTGACTTTTAAATGGCAAAGAAAGCTGATTGGTGTGTTGGCCTCAAATGCTACTCAAGACTAAAGGCCCTCAACAATCGTCGGGCACTCGGGCTCGGGTCCAAAAAGTTACAGCCTGGTCAGGTGCCCAACTCATCCGCTGGGCTTCACGCTGTTTGAATATGGAAATTAGCACCCATATTCCATCAGATTCAGTTCGAATCCGTGAAGTTTCCAAAAAGTCATATTTCGGCACGGAAGCTTCACGGAAGTAAAAGTTCGGCTAGAAGGTGAATTGCTAAATCTACTTTCCAAGAGATTTGGTATCGATGCCGTGGAAATAGGCACCTTTGCACCTAACGTTCCAGTCTAATCGAATTTAAGCATTCTGTTACAGAGCTTAATTCAAATCCTGTGGGAATTAAATCTGGAGGAACTGACGTCCAATTCCACCCAATTTGAAGCCAAACAGTCCTTCCAGGCGCTTTTTTCTGAGTCCGACTGACCGACTCTGACTTAACTTAATTTGTTTAAAATTATTTATTTGCTGCTTTTTGTATAATTTTAAAACACTAAATCTTTTTTGTTCTCAAATAAGACGATACAAGTATAACCAAAGGGGTGTTGGTGAAATGTACGGGGCAGGCTTCCTGAAAGCGGAGAATCTGAGTTCATACCCCATTCTGTTGGGCCTGCACCAGTGCACCGAAATAATATTCTAATTTACTCGGTGATTATATGATGGGTTGATGAGTGGGCTTGTGTGTGCCTGTGGGAATTGGCTGCAGGATCTGATGCTCGAGATCAGTTAGACTCGTACACCCCTTGTTATCAGAAAAAAAAAGACAATACAAGTATTACAATTTTATTTCTAATCTTTAATCTTCTGTTTAAATTTATACATCATATATACTCCTCCCTCCCATTTCAGTAGCCCACATCTGAGAAAATATGGAGAAAATGTCATATATAGTGAAGTACACCTTTTTACTCCATCTACTAATTCCTAGAACAAAAAGAACAAAATATATACGATTAAAATGAGACATGATTTTTTCCCCCAAAAGAGACTATTAAACGTGATGGAGAAAAATACCATGGAGCATAAATTAACTATCCAGGGCAAACTTTTCTCCTTCCATTTTTTTTTACTCAAGCTTGTTTGTATTACAAAATGAGTTAAAATTATTGCACTCTAAGGCCTGTACAGAAAGAGTTTTCCCTTCATCATTCATGGTTTTAGTCTTGAAGTCAGCCATGTAGTAAGGCAGGATCGTCTTTTCAAATCTAGATGAGCGGTCCTGGAGGGAGGGGCTTCAGATCCTCTGAGGACCTCACAGCCACTGCGGTGTAAGGGCACGGAAGCACATATACTTCAAATGGGAGCCATACCGTATCATATTTGTATCGTACCCATGCCCCCATCAGATACGATTGCATGTGTATCCTTCCTTTGTATCAGACTATAAATTACTTCATCAATTTTTTATTAACTAATGAACCATTAAACAACAACAAATTTTCCATTGTAATTAAGCTTTTAATATAAGAACCAACCTAAATTGTATGTAAATGTATGTTAACAATGAGGTTCTAATATAAGCAATATCGTATCTTGATATTTTAAAAATTGCCATTGCACCTGTATCCATACCCCATGTCCCATATCCATACCGATGCTTCCTAGAGCACCAATAAGTCAGAGACACGCATGAGACTGAATGCGCATTTAAAGTCTCAGTTTAAATGGGCCCATTGATTTTTCCTGTGCACTTGACTTGTTGGGCCTCACACCGCAGTGGCCGTGAGGTCTTTAAAGAGGATCTGAAGCAAGAGGGAGGGGTATCATTTTATTTTTATTAGACAGTGATATCCCTGCATCAGTTTTCACACTAGATGTACAAATATCATTTTCCCATGGCTGCCCATTTTTAACGGTTTTTACCTAACCTTACGTAAGTATCTTACATCATACACAACATATTAAATGTAGGAAAACTGATGTATAAATATTATTTTTCCCAAAATAATTATACTGTTATTATACTTCGTTAAATCCCAGATTGAAAATTTGCTTCAAAATCTACGACATACTCCCACTGTTGAATTTACACAATAGTATATCATCTTGTCTCAAGCAAAACCTTTACATTTCTTTTGTATAAAGCTAAAATTAAGAATTAATTTCATTGTGGGGGAAGCCTTCGGCGGCCATCACTGAAACAACTACCAGATCCACCACCAAAGCTGTCTTTGAAGTTTCACTGACCATTGCCAAGCTTAAGCGAAGCTTGGTTAATCAGCAGTCGGTGGTGGCGAGTAGAAGAGGCAAGTAGATAATTCTGTACAGATCTTTGTTTGTTTTTTTTTTTTTTTTGGTTTTTTCGTGACAAGGTACTGAGGATTGATTCATTTAACGGAATCCAAAAACTTTCTAGAGATAGCCACCCTGTGGCAGCCGTTTCTGTGGTTTGTTCAGGCTGAGATTCGAACTGGAACTCCAGGGTTACATGGATTAGAACATATATCACAATGAGTCCTCATTTTATTATGAAAAAGCTAGTGACACTACTTTTATGTGTTGAGAACTCCTTGTGTGAGTGAAAGTTGGATCGTTGGCATTGCACTCTTGCTTCTTTGCATGCTGCACTACAGAACAGGCACTCCGAGTATAACTTCCTGTCTCTAACAAGAACTGCGTTTGAATTATCTTTCCCTCTTAGTTATGAGTTCTTTCTTGGTTTTCCATTGATTCTTAAAGATATACAAGCCAGGCGCTCTTGCAGTCTCTGCTTGAAAACCATATGTAACCCTGAACAGTTCCCTGCTACATGGTTAGAATAGGACTTCCAATTATAATGGAATTGGAATGGTAGGTAGCATATTAGACCATAAAAAACTTATGCATATGACTTTTCTTATTTATCTATATGTAAAAGTCCCAAGAGTAGTCCACCAGTTATGAGATAGTCTATTTTAGCAATAAATCTTACTTGATGTATTGAGACTATGAAACACTATGTTCTTTCTCAGGAGTTATTTTAAAGAGAAAACTAACAAAGCTTCCAAAGACCAAACGTTGGTTCATTGGATTTTCTCATGCTGATTCTTTAGATATGGCCGAAAAATTCAATGATCATTGACGAACTGATTTTATAATTGGTGAACATGACTGTCGTCACTATACTAATGGCAAAGCCTTTCTTTTGTTCATTAAGCAGTGATATTATTTTTATAAAAACAACTTTTGAATTCCATCCTCATCTTTTCAATGGTTGAATTCCTCACTGGCGAGCGAGATGTCCTCAGATGCTTGCGGGCAGGGCAGAGATGATTGGTAAAATAACAATGAATAGGTTTACCTGGGTTAGTACAAAGATCATGGCATTCTTTAAATGTCAATGCCTAGTTATTCTTACAGTGCAAAGTAACATTTGCAACATGACCTTAGTGATGGAATTTTTGAACTTGAACTCTTGGCAGTTTGCCTCAGAAATGAAGATTTTTAGCATGCAATTATAGAGGTTAACTTTTATTGCATTCATCCACCTCTTCAATCACATTTTTTTAATCTTCAATTGGACTGCAGTTTCTGTTATTCCATATTCTGCATCAATTTGGCGCCTTCTTCTAGTTCTATAATTTTTACGCCATTTTTTTTCTCCCCTGCAGGCATCACCATGTATCTCACAGATAGTTTTTTATTTATATATTGATCCAAAAATATGAGTCCAAAATGAAGGCCAACTCAAAGAGGAGGGGGCATTAGTTCGAGCAGCTAAATAATTTCTGTTATAGTCCTAAATGTGGCCAACTGAAAGAAACTTAATTTAGGTTATTTGTCGAAAGCAGTTTATTTTAGGTGTAATTACTTTTTACTCACTTTTTTTTATTTTGCATGCAAATGTAATTAGTCACTTGCCAGTTTTTTTGCTGTCATATGTACTTCCCCTGGCTACATTTGCAGTGTCAATCTTAAAAATGATAGATGCATAAATAATGGGTCCATCTACCATCTTGGCTCCACCAACATAACGACAAAATTTGTAAACTTTCTCTTTTGAACACTCTGATTCACTATAGTTAAAAGTTTGGTCTTTCTGCATTTGTTTTAAGGGAAACGTAGAAGATAAGTTTATGGTGGTGCCATCCTATTTCTTCATTTTCATAGTAAATTAAGTGCTCACTATATATGATAACTAGGTTCCTCCATTTGCATACCAAGAGCTTACAATTCAAGACAAGTAAGAAACCCTCTTCCTAGATGGCATGGTTGCTTCCCGTATCTTTGGACCCTGGTTGCCTTCTGCAACAATTTTTGCAAACTGCAGTTTCCTTCCAATTAATTTGTGACCCCCTGTTTTCATAATTGAGTTGCGAACTACTCATCCTTTCCTTTTTTATTTCTCATCTATTTCTTGGTTGATTACGTCCATATGGAAATCTGGCTTTGCAACTCAATTAGACGTTAATCAGGCAAGCGCATTTGCTGGAGTTCTCCTCCTTTCGGCTGGTTTAAGCTTAACGTAATGGAGCTTATAGAGGTTAGTTAATGCATGCTGCAATTGGTGGAGTTGCTCACAATCCACAAGGGCATTTGTGGCTGGTATTGCTTGGAATATTTGTCATGATTTGTCGTTGGTGGCAGAGCCTCAGCATATGTTCAGATTCTTCAATTGGCTAAGGTTTTAAGTCTTCTTCATATCCATTTGCGAAATTCTCTCCTGCTGATCAAACTGTCTGCCTTCTCCCAGTCATACCCTGTCGAAAATTTTAATCTGGTGGTGAGAATCAGAAATCTCATTGCTGAATTCCCTGATATTGTTACTACCAATTGTTTTAAGGGAAGCAAACATTGTTGCTGATCTCTTGCAAATTTCACTTTTGACCAGCTTTTTTCATCAAGAAGCCCTACTCTTTTCTGAAGCCATGTCTCACTTCTGATAATTCTGCTTATTTAATTCCTAGGTATGTTTGTCATAAAAACCTCCTAGATATATAGCTGATACATTTGATAATAAAATTAGCCCATGAAGACCTTTCTTGTGCTGAAAATAAAAATTCATTTCTTTTTTAAAATCATGTATCTGCATTGTTTCACCGACCTCAAAGTGTTGGGAAAAGGCATTACTGGATTATGACTATGATTATGTATCTGCTTATCGTTGTTCCAAATTATATTGGCCCTCCATAAAAGACTTCTTTTCTAAAAAAAAATCTAATCCGGAAAGGGCTCCCTATTGGAAAACTTGTTTTTTTTGTCTGATTAGTAAAAGAAAATTACCCACATTTTTCTATGCATGTAAGGGTGTGAAATTAAAGGGCCTTTGGCCCCTCAAGAGTATGTATACTGCCCATTGTTTCTTTACTTAATGTTTTTTGCGATATGGTTTATTCACTTTATGCTTGAGCTGCTTGGTTATAATGTCGTTCTTTTGCTGAGATGAAGGATGCCATGAGTGCTATAGGAACATGCTCTTATTGGACTGCTTTAGACCGATTCCATTATAATAATGGCAAAAGATGTGGAGCAAAATTGAGCTCACCACCGAAATGGTCATGCGATAAGGTGACTTTTAGGGAGATAGAGACATTTGAGAGGAGTTTTCTTTCTCTTTTTCTACTTTTTTTTCCTTGATAAAAAAAGAAGATAATGTGCATTCCAGCCCCCTTAACCCCACCCGATTTTTGTCAGTGCTTTGCATGAATCAAGTACAAATCTTTTTTGCAGTTCTTACATAATGAATTGAGCATTATCTAAGTATGTGAAAAAATAAGGATATACTCCCTTCTTTCCAAAATATTGTATACATTTGAAAAAATTCTCATTTTTATTGGACCATGAAGCCCACAAAGAAGTCACATGACTCCTTCCTAATATCCAGTCCAATTTGTTTGCTCGTTCATGAACTAAGTTTAAGTCAATCCTTCCAAGTCTCCAATTTTGAAAAGAGGAAGTCAAGTGGTTTGGCAAAATGTGTACAATATTTTGGAACAGTGAATATTTTCAAATGCATACAATATTTTGGAAAGAGGGAATATCTTTTTTCTTATTAAAACAGGTTACTGTATGCTATCGAGCTCATTTTCGTACAGAAAATGTTTCATGTTATACGAGGACCATTGTAGTTGTTTTATCGCACATTTATGAACAGAGTTGTGAAAGTATGTTGAGCTGAATATGAAGGCCCTGTTTGGTTGCTGGATTCTTTCAATGGCAACCAAACAGGGCCTAAGAGTTCGGTCCCCCACTCAGATGATGAAGTTGAGGTGATCGGCCCCATGTTTTCCATTTGCATTAGAAAGTTATTCACCACTAGCTGTTGTTGTTGCGACAGAAAGCAACAATAACAATGATACCATCGCTGGCACGTCAAGTTCGGACTTCAGATTTTGATGTCCACATGACAAAAATCAGGAGAGTTCTGTTTACACACAAAACATACCTCGATGATGCAGGTGGAGGATTGTCTCAGAGTGGGGTGGGGTGATCAAACAACGAGGGTGGGAAATCCGTACAAAAAACAGTGTAACCTGTACCTTCCAACTAGACGGTGTAACCTGTTCACATAGCTTCGCTAAATTTTGTGACGGGAACCAGTTCCTTCTTGTCTTTTTCGGATGCGACGGAAATCAAACCGGTCCCTTTTTCACAGGCTCGCTATTCAACTCTCACCTCCTTTCTTGTTCAGCTAACATCTAGAATAACCAAATTGCCTAAAATTTTTAGAAAATTGTTTTTAAAACAATGACGTATCGGCGCTTTTGTATTTTGATTTGGTATTTCATATGAAGTGTTCACCAAGACCCTTAGAATGATTTACAGTGGGCTCGGATAGACTAGGAATTAGGCATTCTTTTAGCCGAGGATCGACAGCTGCTGTAAAGTGGGAGTAAATACCGCATATATTTCTCCGAGTTCCTATTCCCTGAACCCGTTTACCCCTCCAGCGTGGTGAGCCTTCCCTAGGTAGTGCCAATGTAGTGAAAAGACAAAAAAGAAAGAAATTCATGCAGAGTTCATCTTTTCTTCTAATTTTTTATAGAGTATGGTTTTACATGCATATCCAGCTTCCCAGACAGCGTCATCTGTGGAATAACCAGGAGACTAATATCAGGACTTTTGTTCCAATCTATGTGTTGCCAAAAAAAAAGGTTCCTATCTATGTAAACGGTTGATATTAACTGAGTATAAACTGATACGAGTACTTGAGTCTTAATTTTGGTAAAGAACTCATTTTTCCAATTCACTTAGTGTAATTGTACAAAAAAAAAAACCCACTGTGTAGATTGGACAGCGCATTCCTTTTCCAACACTAAAATATTCAAAACCAGGAAAGCATCCTCCGATGTAGTTTTCTCAAGACAGAAGCAGAATAAATTCTTCACTTACAGTACATATTCTCGAAAAAGAAAGAGGCAAAAGAGAGTCATCATATCACCTAAGAATCACACACTCTCATCTCGAGTGGTTGCTGCTTATCTCTTTGATATATATACATACATACAAACATACGTACACGAAGGAGGGCAAATGGAGGAAAAACGCTAATAAAAAAAAAGAGAGAGGAGGAAATGGCAGCCATGGCCGTGCAAGGAAGGAATGGTCTCAGACGTAAATAGCGTACCGCATGCTATCACTTACCATGAGGAAATCTCTGTCGGATGCACTGGATAACTCGCCCGACAGCCACAGCCCTCCTTGATCTCCTCCTACTCCAGAAATATAGTTAGGGGAGAAGCAGCCCAGAAGCGCCAGTGGGCTCAACAGGACGCTACGGATGAGGGAGTTGGTCCTTGGATCGCTGCCTCCCATCCTCCGGTCACCGCCGTCACCCAGTTGGGGGCCATGAGCGAGGGCGAGGGCAGTCTCGTCGGCCACTCGGCGGGACCGCTTCACGGAGAAGAGGAGGCGCCACATCTCAGGCTCGCCTGCCTCGGACCACTCTGCCACAGAAATATTACTAATCTTTTTAATTTACACGGATGGTCGGCCCTCTCCACGTTGGGGGAGAGTTCAAATGACGGAGAGAGGGAGGGATATTGGGGGTGGAGAAGAGAGGCTAGAGACGAGAAGAGTCAAGGATGGAGATGGCACTCCAGGAGGATTTTGTCGCGGTGGAATTAAACAACTTTGGAAGGAAGATGAGGAGGAGGGAGGGAGGGATATTGAATTGTCAACTGTGTGATTGTAGGAGGAGGAGAGCCGGTGGTGGCCTATTTATTGGCCCAATTAGTTGTGAGAGGTGAGTGGGTCACCACCAATTCCAGGGCCTGGACTCACCTCACCCACAAAGGATGAGTGACTGCTAGCCTTCATCTCTGGTTTAATCAAATTCCCTAAGATTTGGTGACCTATCACCCACAGTTGACACATCTTTGAAGTGAGCCTCCCGTATGAATGCAAATTATGAAGATTGAAGATGGGGGCAATCAAAGAGGACATCACTCGTACGCACTTAGCAACATCACCTACTCCGTGTAAATGATGATCAAGATTGGTTGCAATCTCGTGGGACCTATTCCGGGGTTGCTTTCGTGATCCCTTCTAATCGGGCAAAAGAGTGTGAATGGATAACGATTCACCGTCTAGTCTACATTAGTTGTTGCTACGCAGAAGGCGTTTATCACTCACTTGTGAAAATGGAATGGACATAATGCCTTTGCTCTGTTCTCCAAGTCCAATGTTACTCATTAGTCTTACATTTTTTTTATGAAGTACTCATTAGTCTATATATAAAAAAAGTACGCATTAATCTTACATGCCAATTCATATATATTGGAAAAAATTACATGCCTATGGTGGAATGAATCAATGGAGTTTTTTTGCTTCCCTTTCCCCATTCAGCTTGCTAAACCTTGAAAGATCTGGACAAACAAATCACGGTATCACCAGGTCTGCCCACGGACACGTCCTACTATAATCTGCTACTTGGCGGCCTACTTGGCCTTTTTTGTTGCAACTGGGTCATCTCGACTTTTCTTCGGGTCAACCTTAATCGATGTCATGAGTCTATTGAATACAACGGGCAGTGGTTGGTCCTCTCTCTCTCTCAAAAAGAAAAGGTGGTGTAGATGTTTCTTCCCACCCGCTAGACTGCTCCTGATGAAAGTCTTATCGCCATCCAATTTGCTTCATCTTTTTCTCCCTTTTAACTCTTGTAAGGAAAGACTTTTTTTTTTGGGTGCGGGTGCAGCTTCCTTCGCGAAGACGCCGATATCCTAAGACTATAATGATTGAACGCCCGAATAGAAGATAACAATCACTTATTGTTTATTCTTGTTTTTTATGCCTAATCCTGTACTTTGGACATGCACTAATTAGGTTGGAAGCCCACTAGCTTTGGATTCGGCTTGCCTAGGAAAAAGAGGTTGGCCACACGCGGTATTTAGGTTTCCATCACAATCGAAACAAACAAGACAACCGCCTCTCCCTACAGGATGGCAATACCACAGCCAGTCTTGCATCCGCCTTTCCACTACTTATGTTTAAAACACAACAATTACCTGAGCTCGAGTCCAACTCAATCTTCTTGCGTACATTGACAATTGGCCTTTAACTCAACATTGTCCGATTTCCCAGTCCAGCAACATCTTAAATGCTACATATCCTCACTGCTGGCAAAGCTAGCCATGGTGGACAGATGGACATGTGGGCATGGGGCCTGCACATTTGGGCAAACATGACTCACGGATTGTGCGTTTCATTTACTAAAAGACATGGCTTTTCTAAGCTTTTTTTTCAGGTTGTTGCATTGGCTACCAACTCACATCATGGGATCCGCAATGAAGAACCTATTAGTCTTTTCATATATATAAAGTTACTACAAGCCGACTATATTGACATCAAGAGACATTACAGAGACAAAATCCATGCAAAGTATTCCTTGAAGTTTCATTCGTAAGCAAATATTTTGCTTCACATATATTAAAAGGTTTCCACTGTAAAAGACTTGACTGACTAAAAAGTTTGAAGTGGTGAAGGCTAAGTGCGACTTTTCTAATCTGGCATTAAATGAAGATATATTCTATCATAGCACCTAAACAAAAGTCAAAAGTACCTTCCATGCACCAGCAACATGCTTCTCTTCATCAAAATTGTCTTCAACTCTTTGAAAATGAAAACTTCCAAACCTCACGAACATTTGAAGCACCATCTGCAACTTGCTCAAGCAAGCTAGCCCTCATAACACCTGCCACAATGCGATCCAGAAGACTATTAACTTAAGCGAGATAACATCAAAATGGAAAATTACATAAGTGCAAACCATAAAATGGACCCATTATAACATCAATAAAAGTTTTCGGACAATCCTCATGTATAAAAAATACTTAAATTTGGGAGGCAACAACCATTGCCTGACCCCGCCCACAAAATCATAGACTGCAATAGCACATACATCACCCACTTCTCAGGAGAAAGTATTGTGAATATGTGATGCACAAGCATCTCATAGTTATCAGCCACTGACGAGATTATTCATCCGTAAATGTAGTATCCAACCATAGACTGCATGCACTTTCACTTTTATGTTCTTCAATTTGAAGTAAATTTGAAACACAACTGCTACAGTTGGACTTTTGGTGAAGATGGTACATCTAACTTGAGCTTCATACTGACCTCCGAAAATTAGAATCTTTTACTCTGACTTCATACTATCCTACTTCCAGATTTATGCAAAATGCAGAACCAATATGAGCACTGACACTTGACAGAGTTTTTTTGAATAACAAAAGTTTTCATGCAATCTAGGAATGGGCTCCCATGATCACCAGATAATACTAAATACATAATATGCAGTTGGTAGTATATATGGTGACTAAAGTTTTACCATCTTCTTCAACAACCAAACAGAAGTGAGCTGTTCCCCCACCAACTCCAAAATAATGCTTTTTTGCGGCCAAGTATACAACTCCATCAGGGTAGCGGAGGCACTACAAGCAAACTTTTTGTCAGCTCAAGTTAAATTCATAGTAGCTTAAAGAAGTGGAAATCAAATTAAGTGAACCATAAAAAAGCCAAGCAAACCTTCTTGACGAGATTATAAAGATTATGTAGAGATGGAACAGAATAAACAGTTTCTGCCATCACAATGACATCATAGCCATCACAAAGGAAATCTTTCCTTGTTTCTGAGTCCGGGAATGTCTTGTGCTCAGGTAGGAGCAGTTGACCAATTTCACTCCAATCTCCAGCAAAGAAACGCAGATCTCTTGGTTTACTCATTTGAGGTTTACTACAAATTACATCTGGCTTTTGGCCTGCTTCTTCTGAGATGTTTGCGTTTACATTAGGAATCGTAAGAAACTTTAAAACCTCTGCATTAAAATCCTGAAAATGAATCACCTCGGCACCCTGATAAAACAAAAGAATGTAGCAAATGTTAGTTTAGAAGAGAGGAGTTTGTTTGCTAGGAGGTCTAGGGAAGCTAGAGCAACTGATTGATGTGATAATCACACCTCAATACAAGCAAAGATGCCTGGAAGTCCATGACCGCATCCAAGCTAAAATCACAAGAACAAGCATCAGAAGAAGTGTCAAAGTTGCACACTTTGAAAATGAAGAGAATGATACATCTCAGGAATGTTTCACTAAGAATAAGGAGACCATGGCATGAGCAGTAGTCATAACTCATTGATACATGAGAAACAAGGTACACTTTAGAAGCAGAAAGCTGCAACCACATCGGTGCATTGTAGGAAAAGCACCATTCATCAATAGTAATGACCAAGAATAATTTGCTCCTAGAGTGTTCTTCATACTAGAAATTCAATTAGTTGCCATATACCGATAAAAAGGTCCCCGGATCATACAGAGCATACTGTCACCTGAGCACAAGCAGCGCACCTCTAAGACTTTCTTCCCGGCAACAGTTAAGTGCCCATCTCGAATTTCAGAATAAAGGGTCTTCACTAGATCAAGTGAGCCTTCCCATAGCTTTAGCCCGCCTAGATGGATAAAATTGTACCCCACTTAAGAAGTTCGGAGGTCCAGAAGGCCAAAAAAGCAAATGTATTTACAATCGAGTATGGGTTGTGGAAGTATACCTTCATATTTACCAGGAAGAAGATCGGAATTTGAGACGCCAAATACATCAAAAGTACTAACCCGGCCCTAGAAGACACGTCGTGCATAGTTTAGCAAAACTACCAGCACCCTACTGACATGTACAAGCTCGATTTATTTGTGCACAAACTCACAGAGAAAATACCTTAAGCAGAGTTATTTCACCGTTGACATTAACAAGCTCCATATTCGAACTTGCAGAAGTTGTGACCTAACACAGTACATGAATCACCATTAGCGTGGCTCTCCATTCCTTTTGGCAGTTTGGCTATATTCACCAGGAAAGCCTCCCGTTTTGAACCGAAAAAGAAAAAGGAAAAACTGCGGCGAGGCATTGTTACCTCAGACTCAGAGGGGAATACTTGGAGACAGGGAGGAGGCGGGGGAAGAGGAGCTTCGGAAGATCCAATAAACCCGAAACTGAAGTTCGTCTGCTTGGAATTCGAATGCTGAAGAGAAGACAAGATGAACTTCTCCGGCCCTGATCGGGACGGAGAGGAGGCGGCGGAGGATGACTCTGTTTCCGCCATCGCTGATGGAAGCGGAGGCGGCGCGGCGGGAGCCAAAAGTCAGTCACACCTACGGGAGGGATTGCAGGGTATTTTTGTCTTTTTAAGTGGGAATGCTGCTGCAATCCTGATTGAGTGGCGACTGGTTGGCCACCCCGCGCGCGCGGCGGACGCATGACATGACATGAGCAGCAGCTTCGCCGGCTGCATATTCCCGCCGCAAGAGATTTGAGGATGAACGTTTTCCAGAGGGTGGCCACCTCCTCGCCTTGTCTCGCACTTTCATCTTCACTTCTCCGCATCTCGTCCACCCCTTGTAATCCTCGCCCTGGGCGTGGGCGTTCCCACTTGAAACCTTTCATTCTGGTTGCCTCTCACCACGGATTTAGAGCTCCGGCGAGCCAGGCCAGATCGGTTTCTGTTTTTTCCTCCTCCGCCGCTGTTGAAGAAGTCGATGCCGAGCCAATCGCCACCCCTGCTTCTCAAACCAATTTTAAAGACAAGCCCTCAAACGATGGCGACCACAAAATCGTGCTCCCTACCAATCAATCCTCCGACAGATTGCTCAGAATTCGCCACACGGTATCGTTGTCTCTCCCTCTCTCTCATATGATTTCCGTATTGGTCAGCTGCACTGGCATTTGAAATGACAAAGTCAGGTGGAGAGAAAACATTCCTGTTTTACTCTGTACAACTAAATTTTTATAGTCTTCTTTGAATTATATAGGTTTATTATACTTCACGAATATACATTACTAGTCATTTCTTTTTTGTAGTGTAACATTACTAGTCATTCCGTTACCAATATTTGATGACATGAATCACACTCCACATTTTTATTTGAACAAAAACTTTCGCCCTTCGTTAGTTTGGTCTGTTCATTTTAATGGAACTGCTTTGCTCTTACATTGAAGATGCTTTCACATTGGACATTGAACTTGACACTTGTTCATCCTTTTATGCACAATGTGTTTATATTAACAACTTGATTTGTAAGAGATCATCTACTAAATTGTAATTTATTCATCTTTTTGTTAGACGCATTGGTTTTACTCTATTGGATTGTTTGGGACTTTGCAGTGTGCGCACGTGATGGCTATGGCTGTTCAAAAACTGTATCCAGACTCCAAAGTGACTATAGGCCCGTGGATAGAAAATGGATTCTATTATGATTTTGACATGGAACCCTTAACAGACAAAGACTTGAAGAAAATTAAAAAAGAGATGGTATGGAACTTTATGAAATTAAGCATAGAAGCTTTTTTATGTGCTGGAAAAACAAATAAAACAATGTCTTTGTAGTTGAAATACTATTCATTAATTTATGGTGTCAGGGTACAGAATTTATTTTTGCATCATCTGTAGGATCGAATCATTAGTCGAAATCTACCGTTAATGCGGGAAGAAGTTTCACGTGATGAGGCCCAAAAACGAATTTTGTCAGTCAAGGAGCCATACAAAATGGAAATTCTAGAGAGTATCAAGGATGATCCCATCACTATTTATCACATTGGTAAGTTGAAGCCACTTTTATTTTCAGCTTTCTTTTTGTGGGGTCTGCTTATTCCGGAAGGAGGGAGTATGTGGTTAAGGATGTGTAGTCAATCAAGCCAGGTGTCAATAAAATGATGTGAATGCTAGCCTGTCTCAGGTTTCTTGATTCTTATCTTTTAACATTGTCAGATCGGCTTAATGTATGATATTTCCTCTGTATGTATAAATTCCTTAAAAATATGATAAAATGTATATTGGTAATTCTGAATGTAGGGTAAACAAAGTCCAGCATGAGGCAGTACATATTTTAAGCTCCAATGTCATGCCAAGGCAAATTTGATATTTATGTGATCCTAGTGATGCAACTCCCTAATTTTCTTTTTTCCTTTGCTTCTTTATGTTAGTAACAATTTCTCGATGTAGTAATGTTGATATATACTCCAAATGGTGAGAAATAGTTTTTGAGTATAATTTTCTGAAAGTTGACCTTCACTAGAAAAAAAATCCCACTTGCATAAAATAATGCAAAAGATATGTAACGAAATTCTTTATTATCATCTTTGGGGTAGATATGCCAATACTCAGTTTGTAGAATGCTTCCTTACGACAGCAACTAGCATAATTTTTTAAAGATATGTTTATAAGTAACATCTTCCCAAATGGAAATTATTGGCAATTCCCTTTTTTATTGCAATTTTCCTGTTTATAAGACTTTTTGCACTAACCCTACATTAGTGATTCTGAATACAAGTGGAGCAGCAAGTGCTATTTAGTTATGTAGACGCACAATGTTCTCCTACTAATTATGTTCTGAAGCTTTTCTCAAATGTTGATTTTTGAACAGGAAATGAATGGTGGGACCTTTGTGCAGGCCCACATGTTGAATCTACAGGGAGCATAAACAAAAATGCTGTTGAACTAGAATCTGTTGCCGGCGCTTACTGGAGGGGAGATGACAATAGGCAGATGCTGCAAAGAATATATGGCACCGCATGGGAGACAGAGGAACAGTTAAAAGCATACATTCGATTCAAGGAAGAGGCAAAAAGGCGAGACCATAGACGACTTGGCCAAGACCTTGATTTGTTTTCCATTCAGGTAACAATTATACAATAATTATATATTATGGTTAACATGAAGGATAAGGATAGCTTTAAAATGTAAGAGGCTACCTGTGTATCATGGCAAACTTGCAGCTATTAATCTAAAGTGATTCTGAAGTCTAATGGATGTACATGAGAAGAAGAATAGTGCCTAATTTGTCTTAGGTTTATTGTTTATTTCTACAATTTCTAATATGATTAGAAGGTCTTCCAACTTTATTTATAAAAAAGTATTCCTACACTGCTTCATGGTGTAAATCAATGATTCAAAGTTTTTGTATGGCTTTGTCTAGTAATTATAACATTTGCGTCCTAGCATACTTGGCCAGCCCAATTATCTTGGCCTAATGGAATCCTGACTCGTCTTACGTTATGGTGCAGGATGACGCAGGTGGAGGTCTAGTGTTCTGGCATCCAAAAGGTGCAATTGTGAGACACCTTATTGAGGACTCATGGAAAAATATCCACATGAAAAATGGTTATGAATTGCTATACACTCCTCATGTTGCAAAAGCAGATCTGTGGAAAATCAGTGGGCACTTAGATTTCTACAAGGAAAATATGTTTGAACAAATTAATATTGAGGATGAGCTCTATCAACTTCGACCCATGAACTGCCCCTATCATATTCTCATTTACAAACGGAAGCTGAATTCATATAGAGATTTCCCCATTAGGGTAGCAGAGTTGGGAACAGTATATAGATATGAGATGTCTGGAAGCTTACATGGCCTCTTTCGTGTCAGAGGATTCACTCAGGTAACTTCAACATTTTATTATCATCTGGATTAGTCCATGGTGTGAAGAGCAAACTGATTCCTTTGATGCCAGCTTTATGAGTTGCAATTTTCTTCTGCAGTCATCATCTCATGAAGCTAACTAAAAAATGAGAAAGTGATTTCATCTATAAGTTTCTCCAGTATTCCTTTAAAGTAAGCTCTACGGTATCTTATTCCATCCGTGGAAAAATTGTCTACTTTCCTGTAGACTGGCTTTTTAACTTGATTTATGCAAAGCTTAAAGCATCTGCAGCTTTTTTTTGGCACATATAAAGCACATGCCGCTTGAAATCATAAATTAAATGAGCTTCTGTATCCATTCTCAGTGTCTATTAAGAATTTTGCTCAAGTTTGTTTCATGACTTCCTTATTGACATAATTGACATTCAAATGACGTAATTAGATGGCCATTTCTTGATGCCGTTTTCACATTTGCAGGATGATGCACACATCTTCTGTTTGGAAGATCAAATTAAAGATGAGATCAAGGGTGTACTGGATCTAACTGAAGAAATTTTACTTCAATTTGGGTTCAGGAATTATGAAGTAAACCTTTCAACGAGGCCTGAAAAATTTGTGGGTAATGATGAAATATGGGAGAAAGCGACTGCTGCTCTTAGAGATGCCTTAGATGATAAGGGATGGGCTTACCAGATTGATGAGGGTGGTGGTGCCTTTTATGGTCCAAAGATAGATCTCAAAATTGAAGATGCCTTAGGAAGAAAGTGGCAATGCTCAACTATTCAGGCAAGTTTTTAATGATAATTCATGTTATTATTGCAAGTGAGTTGTGGTGTTTAATTCTTTAACTTGTAGACTAGTGGTTCCCAGCAATGTTTCTTTGATCTCGATCTCGCCTTGGTTATTTAAAAAGATGTGATCCAGACCTCAAGAGATTAAGAGACCCGAAAAAGTTTTTTGAGATGTTATTGATAAATATATATTATCTAGAAGCGCTAATGCATTACCACAATTCTGAAACACAAGTGATAGTAAGCAATTTGTTTATCTTTTTCTTTGTTTATTTTTTTCTTGTTTGTTAACATTTTTAGATCCTACATAAATGCTTTTTGCAAGGTAAAAGTTTTATTAATCTTTTTGTTTCTTTAGTATTTATAGAGACCCTAACTAAATGCTTTTTTACTCGGCGAGATATTGGCCAATTTCACCCTCTCGATTTTCGGTGAACCCACCGAGACCAAGATCTTGATCTAGGCCAGTAAAGACCAACTATGGTTTCCAGCACTAATCTATTATTCACCCCTCGGTTATCATTCTGAAGTACTTTATTCAGGACTTCGCTTGATAATAACGACACTGCTATGGTACCACCTAGGATGAATCAATATCCTTCATCCCCTCATTTGCATGTTGCTTGATATGTTCTGGCCAGTCTGGTACATAAACCATGATGCAACTGATGGGTTAGAGATTAGATAATCAAACAGGAAGGTTTTATTCTAATTTGAAGGAAGAAAAATTAGTTACCTTATAGTTAATAGAATTATGTTACTTTGTAAATTACCACCTCAATTCCTTTCGTATTTACATTTCGACTATCAGACTAGTAGCATAGTTCATTCTGGAGTTATTTTCTCATGTAGTAACGTATCTCAAAGTCTCTTATTGCAATTTAAAGTGTCTCCTCTAAACTCTTGGACCCTCTATTCATCGTTTATTGCTTGTCCTAATGAGTGTTGTCAATAGACAATAGTCTTCTTCACTTGTTTATGTATAGTTATCATCAAGTTTCCTTGAATGACATCAAATATGCTACACAGGAAGATAACAATGTAAGAATGGACCGCACGGGCATGCACCACAAGGAATTTTTGCTTCATCAACTGTATTTTACTAAATACGATGTACATGCATTTGCTTGCTTTATTTTAACCTTTAGCATTTCAATTAGTCAAAGTTGGTAGGTTACTAGCAAGCCAAACGAAGGAATCCTTTAAGCATTTACCCTGTTGGAGATTTTCTGGAATTTGTGTTATCTTCGAAATTACTTATTTGTGGAGTAGTTTTTTCCTTATATATATATATATATATAGAGAGAGAGAGAGAGAGAGAGAGAGAGAGAGAGAGAGACCAGTTTACATGAGGCAGGTCTCATGCAAACTGCCTGAGCCAAAGTCACCTTGAGCCGCGGATGGTGGCTGTCAAATCAAGGGGCAAGTGGTGTGAATCACACCTGTTGTCAGATCAAAATCCGACAGCTTGAGGTGGCTTGGCTCATGCAGCTTAAATGAGACCTGTCTCATTAAACTTTTCCCTATATATATACACACGAGTCTGGTTTACATGAGAATTTTTTCATGCAGCTTACATGAGCCAAGTCATCTCGAGCCGTCGAATTTTTATCCAACGACGGGTGTCAAATCAGTGGGTAGGTGAGTGTGAATTCATCGCCCACCCTTGTAGCTGTCAGATCAAAATCTGACAGCTCGTCATGCAAGCTGCATGAGACAAGTCTCATTTAAACTTTTTCCTGTATTATACATTTAATGTTTCTTTTGCCGATCTCTTGGGAATTGCCTGACATGTATTGGGCCTTATGTCAATGGTCACAGGTGGATTTCAACTTACCACAACGATTTGATATCTCTTATATTGATTCCAAATCCGAAAAGAAGCGGCCCATCATGATCCACAGAGCCATTCTTGGTTCCTTGGAACGCTTTTTTGGTGTTCTGATAGAGCACTATGCGGGAGATTTCCCACTGTGGCTTTCCCCAATCCAAGCTCGCATACTACCTGTCACTGATTCTGAGGTTTGTATTCCATCTGAAACTTGATACGCATTTAAATTTTTCTGCAGTAGCTTATTATCTGTAATCATCCTCATTCCTCTCATGATCAGTGAGAATAAATCCGGACGGAGGGGATGTGTGTGCATGTATGTTGTGAAAAGTTAGAATGGCACTCATGAAAAGAGGGCAGGTGGGTTTTAAAAGGACCTCCTGATTAAAATCGAGCGGCTTCCACCTACTGTGCACGCATGCAGGTGCACAAAATAATGCATATGAGTTTATATGTACAAATACACTGTAATACTCCATCCCATATCCATATTTTAAGTGGGTTATTGGGTAATCAAAAAAATGTTCGTGGTAAGTGTATGTATTCCATGTTGTGTATGTATGAAACTTTTTACAATTTGGCTTTTCAGGCTACATACTGCAATGAGGTGATGCTGAAGTTGAAAGCGGAAGGTATCAGAGCTGAAATCTGCCATGGGGAACGCCTACCGAAGCTGATTAGAAATGCCGAGAAGCAGAAGATTCCTTTAATGGCAGTTGTGGGACCCAAAGAAGTTGAGGGCCAAACAGTCACAATTAGATCAAGGTTTAGTGGGGAGCTGGGGACGATGGACGTCAATGAGTTCATTGGCAGAGTGCAAATAGCGGTTAAAGAGAGAACATTTTTGTAGGAGCACCTCCACTGATTGAACCTTGTTTTATCCCTTCGAATAATAATTATACATTGTACAGTATGTAAAATCGCGATGTTGGCTATATTGAGCTTAATATTTTACAGTGTAGTATCGATTCATCAGCTTGTGTTGATCGGTGACTAATTCAGTGAATTGTCTTTTGTTACAAGCATGGGCAATGGGAGGGAACAAGGCCCGAAATTTGTAAAAAGAGAGTTGCTTACCAATACAACTCCATCCATCCAAAAAATTCTGGCAATATTTGAAAATGTGTTAAATTTATTGGCGTGCAGAGCCTACAGTATTTCAAGCCTCTACTTAATCTTGCACATGCATGTTCAGAAGGATCTATTGGCCAGTAAGGCAAATCTAGTTATTTAATTAAAGATTTGTAATTTTTCTAATGTAGCCACATTTATTTTTTTGGATCGGAGGGAGTATGTCTTTTGCTGTTGTTGTTGTTGTTGTTGTCCACACTTGAGATAGCACACGTGCAGAAGGCCCGAAGGGCAAAGAGTTGCTTAGTTTTTTCCTCCAACAAGACAGAGTTGCTTATTAGTCGAAGACTCGTAATAGTTAATTCAACGAGTGAAAGAGAGGAATTTTTTGAGCTATGAGAGAACCTTAAGAAATAATTTTAGGTGGAAATGAAGTTAGTAGGTCATACTATGAAGTATGAGATATAATAGGAGAATGACGTTTGCGAAAAGTAACTAAAGTGACAGATAATTAATTTAGTTTCGTGTTAGAGAGATCAACAATAAAAGTTATATTTTTGTTACGACAGTTAGTAGAGAGGTATATGGATAAGAATCAAGACATCTATATGACATTTATAGATTGAAAAAAGTATACGATAGAGCACTGAGAGAGTTTATTTTGAATGTGTCGAATAAAAAAGGAGTCATAAAAGATTACATAGATATTCTAAAGGATATATATATGAAAGTGTTGTGACCAGTATACAAATAATTAGGGAGAAACCAAAGAGTTTCTGGTTACGGTATGTCTTCATCAAATGTCAACCTTAAGTCCTTATCTTTTCACTTTAATTATGGATGTGATAACTAGACATATACATGATAGTATACCTTAGTGTATATTTTTTGTAAATGATATAGTTTTAATTGATGAAAGTAAGTAGATTTGAATGCAAAACTAGAATTATGGAGGAAGGCTGATTTATAACCAAAAAGTTTCAAAATAAGTAGGATTAGGATAGAGTACATGAAATTTAAGTTTAAGAAAGGTAAAACTATAAATAGAGCCTTAGTTGAAAAGGATGGTAAAGAAGTGCTAAGGTGTGATCACTTTTATTACTTATGATCCATTATTTATAATGAAGATGATATTTGATAGTGATGTGGTGTATATAAAAAATGCAAGGTGGGTAAAGTGGATGGAAGCATTGAGAGTTTTGTGTGATAGGCGTATTAAAAAAAAGCTTAAATACAAGTTCTATAGCACAACTATTAGGCTTACAATAATTTATGGAGCAAAATGTTGGGCACCAAAGAGAAGTTATATAGGTAAGTTGAATATAGTCGAAATGAGAATGCTAAAGTGTATGAGTGGAATAACTAAGAAAGATAAGATTATAAATAAATATATTCGTAAGAGTTTATGGGTAGTTCATCTAGGGAAGAAGCTGAAGGAATGTAGATTGCGTTGGTATGAGCATATGCAAAAAAGACCAATACATGTTAATGTGAGAAGATTAGAAGAGATGTATGTTAATGATGTTAAAAGAGGGAGAGAGAGACATAAGAGAACTTAGATAAAGTTAATAAAAAATAATATATCTTTACTATCTCTTACAAAAGAGTTTGCACAAAATAGGCCTGAATAGAAGGATAACATCCATGTCATCGATCCCACATAATTGAGAAAAGATGCTACTTAATTATAATTGAAAATGATCAAGTTTGAGCGCAAGTTGTAGACATCGAGGCATGAAAAATTTTGGTGCAAAAAGCTGAAGAGAATTGAGAAAAAAGTTATACTGCCATCCATCTCAAGGAGTATGGGATACCCTAATGTAATGGAATGTCTTCGGAACCTAGATTTCCATTTTGGACCGATTTATTACTTATAACCCACTTTAATTTATAACAAAAAGAGACAAAAAAAAAACACTTCCACTCATCAGCCTTGCGTCACCACGGTGCTTTCTGCTCTCCAACCTTGAACTGAAAGTAGACTCGTGAGCCAACATTGGGAGAAATTATTCGGTACAAGCGCCAATCCAGCATGGGCTGCATTAGCCCCATAATTATCTTCCACTTTCCAATTGGTTGGACACGAAAGCGGACACAAAAGAGGATAGTTGGGTTCTCTTCTAACTGTGCGGCCTCAACCTTCCTCTTTTTGGAGCGAGGAATTATTTTAGTATATTGCAACTCATGCCTGCTCCGATGCCTCCTCCCAATGGCTACAATTTTTCTTTTCTCAAGTGGGATTGTGAGTCCATATATGCAGTTTGACAGCTAAAAAAAAATTGTGCGTCCATGCAGCTGACACTACCGTGATACGTCGTCCATTGGTGGTTACTGAATAGATCCATTAGTCCATAGAAAATAAAAATAGATCCAGCAACAAAATTAAAGACCACTCCGCCAGTCGCCAATGAGGGGAACTAAGCTGTTGCAGAAAATTAACTAAACAAAAAGGGGAACTAAAAAGCGTAAGAATGAAGTTGGCATGACCTCATCAGGAGGGTAATTAGAGCCCGCGGATTTCATCCAAGTCGACCAAAACCGAGTGGACTTGGGACTAATTGGGTGGGTGCTTTCTGGGTTTCCCCCGTCATTGACCAGCCCCATCAAGCCTAGAAGGCCATAATTGGCATATGTGTTGGCCTTTTCCCTTTCCCTTTTAACTGGATTCGCTTGTTTTTGAAATTTGCTCAAACACAAAAAGTCAACAGGGCTCATCGAACATTTTTTTTTACTTCCGGGATAAGCCGACTTTGAGCTATAAATTCACCATCTTGCTTCCACTCTCTTTGTATTAGCTGTAGAATCCCCCGGCAGCCCTCTTGATCAACTCCTTATCGCTATACTTCTTCTTTTGCTGTTTGTAATCGTTCGACCATATAGACTCCTTACTACATGTAACCGGTATATGTGAATCTCCGTATATTCTGTCTGAATCATTCTGACTGAATAATGCATGTTCTTTCGCTTATCAGGTTCGGATTGGATTTCTTCGATCCCTTTCTTGTTCTGGATGAATTCACAGGTGAGTTTTTGTCTTTTATCTTATTTCTCGCCTGGCCTATGAGTCAGCGGTCCCCATGCATATAGGAGTTCAATTGATTGCTTGTTGCGGAAGTTGCCATTGGCACTAATGATGAATACGTGTGAATATTGTTTTGCTCAGTTTGCGCTCCTGGTGAATTTCCATACCATCCACACAGAGGTAGAAGGTGCATCTCCAACGACTTTTGGATTTTATTTTTTTAGTTCATACTACTTAGACTAGATAAATTGACATGGTGGCTGACCATTCGACTCTACTTTACTCTCTTTATGTGCTCTTTTTTATAGGCTTCGAGGCGGTGACTTACATGTTGGACTCAGTTGGAGGTAGGCGGCAAAATAATTTTCCTTTTGAAAAAAGAGACACGCTTATACGGTGATTAAACTTTGTTAAAAACACTTGGGGCCAACCGGCAAATATCCCACGAGTGATGCCGCTAGTAGTCGGCAAGCACAATGTATACTAACCTAATTCGTAGCCCCTAAGCATTTGCATCTTCTAAGGCATGCATACTTAAGGAAATGTGAGTTCCAATTAGTTTTTGGGCAGCGATAACCCTACACATTTTCATACACATCAGCTGTGTATGGAAAATGTGTAGGAATCTGCTGTACAAATATCATTTCCCTTAGTTTTTCCTCGCTGACATGACAATTCATTGGACGTTTTTCTTGGATGACTTAATCAGACCATGAGTTGTAGGGTGTCCCTGATCCCAACAAGCCAAACTTTTCATATTTCATTCTTGAGAATCAAATTTTGAGTTAAGTCCATAACCCATAGGGAAACGATATTTGCACAGCAGATTCCTACACATTTTCCATACACATCAGCTGGGTATGGAAATGTGTAGGAATCTACTGTAGGGTTATCAATGCCCTAACCCATATGCACGTGAGAATCAGATTTTGAGTCAAGTCCATAGCCCATACGCATGAATATAAGTATCTGTTTGGTTAAAGCTTTTAGGAGTAGGAAATCTAGATTTTCTAGATGAAGTTAGGGTTTAGATATAAGGTATTTGGTTGAGAATAATTGGATTTTAGAAAAGAATTTAGGGTTCGATGGCATGGTTTGTTAATAAACTAAAAAGATAGAGGTATTCAATAACAAAAAATGTGGTTTCAATCATGAAACTGCGTTTCTTTTTTTATAAATGCCCCTATCTTTTTTTTTGAAAATTACAGCAAATGTTATTAAAAGAAGTGAAGCAAAACATTTTTCAGAAATCCATCCATCGATCATATTGATGTAAAGCTCGATCACAAACAAACCCGATCGATCGTGTCTTTTGATGCGATTGATCGCATCCAACAATTTTTTTCAAATTTTCAAACATTTTCAATTTATTTCCAAAAATTCATAAAGTTAAGGCAAAATAAAACTCACCTTAAGCAAAATTTTCCACTTAAGCATTTAACATTTCCGAGTATTACAGACACTGAAGTTAAAAACGAAGAAAAAGATGAGAGGGGTATTTAAGACTTTTTATACTACATATGCGGGTGTTTGCATGTTATGCACGGCTTATGGTCAATATATAGTGAAAGCCTCTATCATAATGGAGTGAAAAAAAGTGCACGGCAGTACTAGTCATGAGACCTCGAATTATTCCCTCCACACGACGACACATGAAGAGGCTTAGCTGCTCCAACTTCCAAAGTGGAATTATTGCGACCACCACCACCATGATCTGACTCGTCGCGTCTGCCACGGCCATTCCAGAGCCCTATTGGTGACTGGATCTACCTCCCCGCCATATGCAGCAATTTTGCGTAAGTCCAGAGGAACATTTTGGCTTGGCCCTTAGAACTCCCATCGTGTATTTGGACTTCACCCTCCAGCCAAAAGCCCACCTCCGCCAGCCTGTCCCTCCTAATTGGAATGCCTTCGCCTATTTATAAGTTTGAAGAGAAACTACGAAATCCCCTTCCAAATCCGAGTCGAAATAGGTTAAAATCGCATTTTTCGTATACGGCGATCGATTAATACTATTCACCGATCGATCAGTACTGTTCATAAAAATTTTTCAGTAGATACGATCAATCAAACGGTGACGATCGATCGCAAAAATTTCAATTTTTTTTCTCAGGCGATCAATCGCCTCATTTAGCCAATTTATCGGTTACTATTTATCTTGCAGTACAATTTTCCAATAGTCATAACTTTTTGCACCGAACTCTGAATTATGTGTGGTCAATGGCGTTGGAAAGCTGACTTTTTGAACTTTAACATAAAACTTGAATCAGTCTAATCAGAAATAACATACGAAGTTAATTTTTCTTAATTTCAAGCAAACTAATTTGATACTATCTACTAAGGTATATAACAACAAATTGATACTATCAAAGTGCTAAAATTGCAACAAATGCTTAAGCGTCAAATAAGGTAATAACCCATGGGTTATTTTATTGCAAAAATAAGGAAACGCATTCAGTTATATCCCACCCTATATTTTTTTTAGGTGTAATACCTGCTTGTGCCTCAAAATAGTTTGGGAAACCTACATTTATGTAAGACTCTTATTTTTTGTTTGTATTTTTATTTTTATTGTTCATTGGTCAGTGGACACATTTAAAAGTTATGCATATACATAACTCCTCACAATTTGTATACTCAGTATTAAGGATAATTTTGGTACAAGACGCAAATTATTTGTTCTACCTTTTTTACTTTTGATAATAGCTACTAGTATAAAACAAACAAGCATAATGTTCCATACTGTCACTGGTGATTTTAAGCATGCATGTGGGCGGTTACCCACCGGTTGGCGTGATGGTGAAGTCTCCCGTGTGAGGGAGAATTCCAAGCTAGGTTCGAACCTGGATTAAGGAATCTTTTGTTAAGGGATGGGGTTTAGATTGGTGCCTATTAATGTAGCTTGAGACAACAAATATACAGGTTCATATGTAATTTACCTGTAATTTATTTTAAAAATTGTTATCATTTTCTGCCATATTCCATTCTCTCATATGCATAGGCATAGCTCCATTTCGGAGAAAATACGTGTGCAATATTAGTTCTATTTGACTCGATTTGATAACCGTAGGAAAATTAAATTTTTTATTTTCTTTTCCTCCAAATGAAATAAAAATGATAGTTTGTTTGAGAGACCCCATTTTCAATCCCTTTTAGATAATTTAGGATGTAAAGTAGTATTGTTGAGAAGTTAATTTAAAATAATTCATGGTCTTATTCTTGTTTTCGTTCTCATTTGCCATTTTTAGTACATGAGAAATAACTCCTAAATAATACTTTGATATTTGAATGTAATTTATTTCATGATTGTGTCTCCCAAACCGGTTTTAGTACGGGAAATGACCTCCCAAACAGGGCCAGGCGATGACTATACTGGTGACAGTTGCACATGGTGCACGATGGCATGACTAGAGTAGAGACGCAATCTCATCTCCTTATCTTTTTCCCAGCGGGCACCCCTCTTCTCGTCTTGGCTCCTCCCTTTGGACACTCCCACCAATTTCATCAAGACAAAAACCATGTGACGTTTGCAATGTCGTATCTCCCATTGTTGGGTTCAGAGTTGCAGCCGAAGGCACGATGGATCGCATTAGTTTTTTTTTTTGTTTTTTTCACTTGCATACAATATCAAATAATATATGAAAGAATATGAACAATAATATAAATGATAATTTATATAATATCAATATGAATTAAATTATCAATTTGATTACTACTTTGGGCCTTTGTACCCTACGATCAAACCTTGATAATGAATTATGTCGGAGATCACCAAAGGCCAACGTGCATGGACTAGAGTCTCTATTTTCCTTGAAATAGAGATCTCCTTCTCTTCGTTGTTTGAGAATATAACGCCAAACTCAAGAGCCAAGCCCAGAGCAAGTGACCAAGAACAGAGAGAGTGTGTCCACAAGAAAGAAAACTATTATTTTTAAAACTAAACCGGACCGGCCGGTCCGACTGCGGAAAATCGGTTCACCCCGGTTGATTAAACTGGCCAATTTTTCTCAAACCCACCGATTTTCTCCCGAACCACTGAACCGGACTAGACCGGTCCAGGTCATAATTATTTTTTTTGAAAAAAAAATTATCTGAAGGGGGATTTGAACCTGAGACTTTAAACTAAATACCTGAGCCTTAACTACTTAAGCTATGACCATTTTGATGTTAATGTTATGTAAAATTTATATTTATCATATATGTAAGGTGCACATCTCATACCAGTTTAACTCCGATTTGACTGCGGTCCAACCGGACCAGCTATCGATCCGGGTCGATGGCCGGTCCAGTTTTGAAAACCTTGAAGAAAACCAACCGGTGAGAGAGAACTGTTCACATCCTCTTATTTCACTTCTCTCATCGGTTACCAATTGGAGAGGTTAAATTATTTCTTAATATCTTGTAACCTCCTCCTTTTAACTCTCTCTCTTAATGGTTATTTATAACCATTATTAATCACCGTTCCATATAACGTGGACCTCACTGGGCCCACGGGATCCTAGCACTCTCAACTCCGTTGCCTATAAATATGTCCAGCCCGGCCATTTGTTTCTCGTTCCATCTCCCAAATAGCAAACAACTAGTCTAGCTGTTGTACGTTCAGAATCCGAGTTTAAAGACACATAGAGAGTCTAGCCGATCGATCAGGAAGTTCAGATGAAAATGGTCCGAGATCGTCTCCATCATCTTGCTGTTGTCTTCTTAGCACTGGGTTGCCTACTTTGCTTGTTGGCACATGAGGCTTTGGGGTTGTCCGGACCGCGGATGGGCGGATGGCGGCCGATCGAGGACGTGGATGACCCGCACGTGCAGGAGACTGGCGCCTTTGCGGTGTCAGAGTACAACAAGCAAGCCGAGGAGAAGCTCTTGTTCAAAAGGGTGTTGAAGGGTGAGACACAAGTGGTGGCGGGGATCAACTACCGCCTCCTCCTTCAAGTCGACCAGCAGGTTCCTTCTTCTTTTAGGGCTTTCCACAGGAGCGACGATGCCAACGGGAGCAGCTACGAAGCGGTGGTATGGGAAACACCATGGTGGGGGATCAGAAATCTCACCTCTTTCAAGCCCGTCAACCCTAATTAGTAGGTGTTATTACTTGAGCCTCATTGCATATTTGCACAACTATACTTAAAGAGGCTTTTGTTAAGTTTTGAGGAGAGTGGAATAAAAATATAAGGTAACTTACAGTGAAAGTGAAGGATTACAAAAGAGAGACATAAGTTGTGTTTTAAATGAAAAATACAGAGATAATATGTGGGCTGCATTAAATACCCCTTCAGTCCATATACCCGAAAATATATACTCATAATATACCGTGTGTTGTGTGCACAGTAGTTCTCTCTCTCCCCCCCCCCCCCCCCCCCCCCCAATTTGCTACAACAAAAGGGGAATGGCCGATGGGAGAACATGCAACAAGCCTCGCCCAAGTAGCAAATCTTTCTACTTTTCTTGGTACATCTGAGCCTCAAAGAGTCTATAATAGTACTAATTAAAGAAGCGACCTAGTTAACTTCTACTAAATTAAGTAACTACTATGGGAATTAGAATACGGTGATAAGACTAACATGAAATGAGACAATTACTTTGGGATTTTTTTTTGCAACATGACTACTAACAATTAAGAGGGCAACTTAATCTAAGTTGTACTCTCTTCTTTTGTACTAGTATATACTACACATTGGGCTCCATGTGGTACTCCACCTCCGTGTGCTTGCTATTTGTCTGACTTGTTTTGTATAAAAATTCACTACCTTCCAACATAACAATACTAATTACGCTGCTTTTCTATGTTGTATATTAATATAGTGCCTACCACCTCAAAAAAATATAGTGCCTGCAAAATTTTGATACCAAATAAAAAATATATAGTACATACATCGCGTTAGAACTTAGAAGTAATGGGATATGTATCAAATACACTGTATTGTTGATAAGCATTACAAAATTTTCAACAAACACAACATTGGCCGTCGCTGTAGTGTTTAGCGACGTCTGGGTAAACCTGTCACTATTTAATAAAAAAATTTGTAGTGACGAGCCTAGGAATGTAGTAGATTGCGCTCGAGTTCTCAGTGCAAGGCGAAACACAAAATTGCTATCACAAGTATTAGTGGCTTGGAGCCTTCAGCCTATCGATCATTAGTTTTGATGGAGCATCTAGCTAGATCAATGTCCCAGCTGTCATGGGTGCAAATACGCAGAATTAACGATGGCATTTCATGGCTCCAGTCACTTCTCAAAACTCATTTGTTTCAACCCTCTTTGCGGAGGCCTCGGTATGCCTGGAAGAATTGCAACTTCAAAAGTTCTTAGGCGTGCAATGTAGAAGGATAATCATAAGCTTCATAACAGGTCTTCTGCAAAGGCAACATGCACCATGGCGAATAAGATCCATTATCTCTTGCACACAATGCTATTGTCACAATTTCAAGACGTTCGAATAGAGCATGCCTTTCAACTGGCAAATGGAGCAACAGATGGCCTTGCTAGTTTTGCGCTGGACACAGATTCTCATGCTGATGGTTTCAAAGTCTCAAGCCTCCAGACTTTCTTCGCCCTCCATTCAATGAGGATAGATTGAGTTACCTCATGCATGTTGTAGTTTGTAGCATTTTTCTATGGTTTCCAAAGAATAAAAGTAGAAGTAATGACTAATGATCAGGTTATACGTATACCACAAATTGAGACAATGCAGCGCCATAGATATTCAAACTAAATATGTTTGTTGATTTAGTAATGGAAATGGAGGATAAATTCATCCAAGAAAAAAATGGTAATGGAGGATAAGACAGCAGTATCTTTTTCATAACAAAATAAAAAGGAAATGGAGGAATTACGGTTTAGGGTTATGAATTAAAGCTAAATACACTTTAGGACTTGACCCTAAAGTGTAAATAAGTTTGGGTTAGGAAGGGGGGAGATATATGATCTCTCCATAATGCCCTCACCCATTCCCACCTTTTTTTTTCCCTATAAAAGTCACCTCTATCAGCCCCATAATTATATTTTGTCTTTTTCTTCCCTTTCTTCTCCCTTTCATTTCTCTTCCCTTTCTTCCCCCTTCTAGTTCCCCTTCTTCCCCTTCCCCCCATTGCCGCGCTCTGCCTCTCTTCCCCCTCCCTCTTGGCCGCCCCTTTCTTCCTCATCATTCTCCCTCCCCTCTTAGCCACCCCTTTCTTCTTCATCATTTTCCCCTCCCCTCTTGGCCGCTACTGCAACTAGGTGGCGGGCGTCCGTGGAGAAGGCCCAATCAGTGTATAGTCGAGGGAGAGTTGCCACTTGCAGAAACCATGGATGTAAGTACAGAAAACTTGAATTTTTTTATGCGTAGTGGTGTTTGGTAAGATATAGCTCCCTTGTGATTTAGTGTTATATGCAATATGTATTTTAGTTGCTCCCTTGTAAGTGTGTTGCCTCATATACATGTTGTTGTATTGCATGATGTGTTGCCTCATATGCATGTTAGTGTGTTGCAAGTTGTAATGCATTTTTAGTCATTACAGTCAAGTTGCAATGCATTTTTAGTCAGTTATGTTACAGTTGCGATGCATTATTATTATAGTTGTGATACACTTATTGCTAAATTGCGATGGCATGATGTGTTGCCTCACATTCATGTTATTGTTGTGCTGCACGACTCCGTGGCTATGGTTATAACTGAGTAGTGATGGATCTAGTACTCGTTATGATAGATCAATATATAAGTGTTGATGCATAAAATACTTAATGCGATGCCTAGTAGATATGCTCAAATGTGTTGTATCTTAATTAGTTGCGATGTATTTTTATTCAGTTATGATGCTTAGTGTCTGCATTTGTGATGCCAAATTAGTAAAGTTGCGATGTATTTTTAGTCAGTTACGTGATATTTGCGATGCCTACTTAATGCAGTTGTGATACTTTTATTGTTAAGTTGCGATGCATTTGCGACTCTGTTGGAATGTTAATTTGCTTGAATTGCAATAGAAGTGCGATGTTCTAATAGCTTACGACATGTTGAATTGTAGGTGGAAGGGGCCAGTTTGAGGGTGTTGGCATGCTATAGTTTACTCCCTTAAACTATATTGATCATAAGAATGCATATGTGGAATAAGAATGCATAGTTTGAGGGTGTTGTCATGCTCACACCCTTAAACTATATTGATCATACTTGTCGGTGGTGGCAAATCAAGGAACTACATTGTGTCCATGCATGTGCTACCATATCTGTTAGAGGAGCATCACTAGCTTATTCATGTTATGGAGATTTCTGGACTACGCAGAGCTATAAGAATGTATACAACCACACTGTCTTCCCAGTTTTGCATGATGACAAGCCAGTTCGAGCTGAGCCACCAGTAGGAGAAGATTTCTTTCTTCCACCCATAACCAAGAAGCTAATGGGCAAGCCAAGGAAGAAGCACATTGAATCCCAAAAGAAATCTATATGACCATTACATTACAACCGATGCGGTGGGTTTAAGCATAATAGGAGCACTTGCACTACACCAATTGTAGAATAAGTTAATGTTAAGACTTTTTGTTTCATTTAGACTACTGAACTACTTAGCAAGGCCTGTAATAGTCTCAATACTATTATGTGTTTCCACCTATTGAATCCTTGAATGATATCAGATCTTATCCACCATATCGCACCAAGATCACAAATAACCGCAAACTAAACACAACATTATCGCAACCAAACAAGCTCTTATTCTCAACAGTTGTCTTATGCAACCTAATATGAATCGCAAATCATCAAAACCCAATGTCAACTTCAACTAAAGCTATCACAAACGCATCGCAAACCAAACACAATCGCATCCCAACATTTTTCGTCAGTTACGTGACATTTGTAATGCATAATTGTTGAAGATGTGATACCGTTATTACTAAGTTGTGATGACATGATTTGTTGTATGATGTGGTTCCTCATATGCATGTTGCTGTGTTGCACGACATTGTGGTCATGGTTATAGCTAAGTAGTGATAGGTCTAGAACTTGTCAGATGGATTATCTATAAGTTGTGATGCTTAGTGGCTGTATTTATGATGCCAAATTAGTTAAGTTGCGATGTTACCAGATCTTATACATTACAGTCAAGTTACGGCGCATTTTTAGTCAATTACGTGACATTTGCGATGCATAATTGTTGCAGATGTGATACCATTATTGCTAAGTTATGATGACATGATTTGTTGCATGAAGTGGTTCGTCATATGCATGTTGTTGTGTTGCACCAATGTATAATAAAAGCGAAACGATAAGAACTTAAAGTTGACCTTTGATGAAGAACAATCGTAACCGGAATTAAAGCATTCATGTAATCGCCATATCACGCATACTTGTTCCTATATTTGCTTCTCGACATAAAGCTACTACAAACGCATCGCAAAGCCAACACAATCACATCCAACATTAACACACATATAAATACCACACTTCACAAATATTCACAACCAAGTATTAACTTGTCAGAACATTGTAGATATGTTTTAAATGTGTTATATATACAATGAAGTTGCGATGAATTTTTAGTTAATTACTTACTTTTGCGATGCATAATTATTGTAGTTGTGATACCTTTATTGCTAAGTTATGTGATATTTGCGATGTCTAATTGTTGTAGTTGTGATACCTTTATTGGTAAGTTGCGATGCTACCACAAATGCATTATAAATGAACATCGTGCGTTCACCAAATCTGAAGTCCAATAAGGACCAGTGATTACTCTTAAGGACTAGAATAAGCCACATGTTGTACATGAAAGCATGATCACCATCTGCACCCTTGCAAGATCTGCGCACATTCTTGTTCTAATCTTCATACAAAGTCTCATGATCAAAACTTTTAGGCTTTCTACCCAATATCCATATATCTTCATACTGTAATGCATAATTGTTGCAGTTGTGATACCTTTATTACTAAGTTGCGATAACACGATGTGTAACACCCTGTCTTAGTTAGATCTTATACATTACAGTCAAGTTGCGACACATTTTTAGTCAATTATGTGAAATTTACAATGCCTAATTATTGTAGTTGTGATATCTTTATTGCTAAGTTGCGATGTATTTGTGACTATGTTCCCCCTCCCCTCTTGGCTTTGTTGCAACCGTGCGGCCGACGTCCATGGAGAAGACCCAGTCAATGCCATATTTGAGGGAGAGTTGCGGTCACCATGTTTTACACTTCCATCTGCCCTTTTGTCTTTGCAAATAGCAAAGTTTTGATAGAGAAGACCCAGTCAATGCCATAGTCGTTGGAGAGCTATCACTTACGGAAACCATGCAAATAAGTACATAAAACTTGAAATTTATTTCACTGTAATGGTGTTTGGTAAGATATAGCTACCTTGTGATTTAGAACCATGTGCAATAAGTGTGTTGCCTCATATACATGTTGTGTTGGATGATGTGTTGCCTCGTATGCATGTTGTTGTGCTACAAGTTGCGATTCATTTTTAGTCATTACAGTGAAATTGCGGCACATTTTTAGTCAGTTACGTTACGTTTGCGATGCCCAATTATTGCATTTGTGATACCTTTATTTTTAAGTTGTGATGGCATGATGTGTTGCATCATATGCATGTTGTTGTGCTGCACGACTTTGTGGCCATGTTTATAGCTAAATAATGATGATTCTAGTACTCGTTATGATGGATCTTATATAAGTTGTGATTAATGAAATACTTGTTCCGATGCCTAGTAAATATGTTCAGATGTGTTATACATTATAGTCAAATTGCAATTCATTTTTAGTCAGTTACATTATATTTGCGATGTGTAATTATTACAGTTGTGATACCTTTATTGCTAAGTTGCGATGACATGATGTGTTGCCTCATATGCATATTGTTGTATTGCATGACTCTGCGGCCATGATTATAGCTAAATAATGATGGTTCTAGTACTCGTTATGATGGATCATATATAAATTGTGATGAATAAAATACTTGTTGCGATGCATGTTCATATGTGTTATATATTACAGTCAAGTTGCGATTCATTTTTAGTCAATTACATTATATTTGCGATGTGTAATTGTTGCAGTTGTGATACATTTATTGCTAAGTTGCGATGGCATGATGTGTTGCCTCATATGTATATTATTGTGTTGCATGACTATGTGGCCATAATTATAGCTAAGTAGTGATGGATCTAATACTTGTTATGATGGATCATATATATGTGTTGATGAATAAAATACTTCTTGTGATGCCTAGTAGATATGCTCGGATGTGTTATATCTTAGTTAGTTGCGATGCATTTTGTATTCAGTTTTTATGCTTAATGGCTATATTTATGATGCTAAATTAGTTAAATTGCGATGTCTCTTAGTGTCATATCTTATACACTACAGTCAAGTTGCGACACATTTTTAGTCAGTTACGTGACATTTACATATATTCTAATGTGTTATATATGACAATGAAGTTGCGATACCTTTCTTGCTAAGTTAGGTGATATTTACGATGCCTAAATGTTAAAGTTGTGATACAATTATTACTAAGTTGTGAATACATGATGTGTTAACTCCTATGCATGTTGCTGTGTCGTACGACATTATCGTAATGGATATAGGTAAGTAGTGATGGATCTAGAACTACGTATTAACTTGTTAGAACCTTGTACATATGTTCGAATGTGTTGTATATGACAATGAAGTTGTGATACATTTCTTGCTAAGTTAGGTGATATTTGCGATGCCTAAATGTTAAAGTTGTGATACCATTATTACAAAGTTGTGATGACATGATGTGTTGACTTCTATGCATGTTGATGTGTTGCATGACATTGTGGTAATGGATATTGGTATGTAGTGATGGATCTAGAACCACGTATTAACTTGTCAGAACCTTGTACATATGTTCGATTGTGTTATATATGACAATGAAGTTGCAATACCTTTTCTTGCTAAGTTAGGTGACATGATATGTTGCTTCATATCCATGTTGTTGTTGTGCTGCATGACTCCGTGGTTATTGTTATAACTGAGTACTGATGGATCTAATACTCATTATGATGGATCATATATAAGTTTTGATGAATGAAATACTTGATGCGATGCCTAGTAGATATGCTCAGATGTGTTATATCTTAATTAGGTGCGATGCATTTTTATTCAGTTATGATGCTTAGGGGTTGCATTTGTGATGTCAAATTAGTTAACTTGCAATGTTATCAGATCTTATACATTATAGTAAAGTTGCAACACATTCTTAGTCAGTTACGTGACATTTGTAATCCCTAATTGATGCAGTTGTGATACATTTATTGCTAAGTTGTGTGACATTTGCGATCCCTAATTGATGCAGTTGCGATACCTTTATTGCTAAGTTGCGTGACATTTGCGATGCCTAAATATCAAAGTTGTGATACCTTTATTGGTAAGTTGTGATGCCTAAATGTTGAAATTGCGATACCTTTATTCATAACTTGTGTGACATTTGCGATGCTTAAATGTTGAAGTTGCGATACCTTTATTGAGAAGTTGAGATGCTACCACAAATGCATCATAAACCCAAAACAAATGAATCGCAACAGAATCGCAAATGCATCGCAACAGCTAAAAATGTTAAACCACAACGCTCACAAATATTCATAACACCACATATTAACTTCGCAAATACAATTAACCTGTCAGAACTATAGCATAAATTTATCCACAACCAGCCATAATCACATATGCATCCACATCAAATCAGTTATAACCAAAAGCTTAGTCCTAACCACAAACTGAACTACATCATAATGGTATCACAACTGAAAATGTACTACAAGCTGAACTACATCATAATGGTATCAAAACTGAGAATGTACCACAAGCCTAGTTTTGCCCATACACTGATATAGAACTGAGAATGTACCACACAACCCACTTCCTGAATTGCTTCACATCAATGGCTTCTGGTGTTTGTCCAAATGTAAGTGTATACATAAAGTAATAAAGGTATGCACTACAGTCATCAAACCCCACTTGCTTTTATGATTCAACATGCTTAGTTTTCCACTTCTCCCAATCCCTATCTTAGAATGGAAAACCCAGAAAAAACCTACCATACTTTGCCTACCTCCTCATGGCATGGAGGAATATTGACTTTTCATGCTCAAATCTCCCGCGTGTCCCAAGGCTATCATAAATGAACATCGTGCGTTACCAAATTTAAAGTCATACATGTGAAGGCAAACTGAGAGGAGGTAATTATGCTCTTGGATGGCCTCCAAAGTCATAGGCCTTTTCCGGAGGAAAGACCTAAGGTCTACAATAAAAAAAAATATGTAAAAACACATGCAATAGTAAGAAAGAAATGCACCAACATGAGATAACGAAGGCAAAACACTGCAATAGAATCATAATTGAATGAAAATATCATCGCAATAAAATCACCAACGAAAGAATATTACCTATTTTTGAAAGAGCATTATATGCTCCCTTCCCTACTTCTTATGCTCTTTTTTGCTGCTGTTTGGGCCTCTTGTGTTGTCCAGTAGAGTGAGCTCTACTGGTCCCCTCCCAATAGCTGTCTACATCACCTGTTCTATCTCTGGGCCTCTTCTCTACAACTAGAGGACTTTTCTCTGCTTCCACCTCCTCCACAGAATCATCAGCTACCATATCCTTTTCAATGTCATCTGTCACATCCAAGCCCTTGGCAACCACCTCTAATGCAGACTTAGCGTCAGTGCACTCAAGCCCATCAACAGTTTGTCCTTTCTTGAGGGCCCGTATGCTGAGCTTGTAGTCATGTGCCTTTTGCACTAGCCACTTCAAAATCCTAGGTTGCAATCCATCCGCCCGCTGCAACCAATCCAATCCAACATCCTTTACTTCCACCAATTCGAAAAACCAAAACTGCATAAATACATAATTAATATTGTAATTAGTACATCAAATATTAAAATAATAATATTAGAAACTGTCACAAGTTTTGTAGTTGACATTCATACCTGTAAAATAGCTTAACAACCAAACAAATTGAATCTACCTTTCCTCGTGTCTTCATATGCATTTGCAACTCCTTTCTATAGTTGCACATACACTTTCCTGCCCCAAGGATAATTTGAGAATGTACTCAAGTCCTCCTCATCCATTATAGCCTAGAACCTCATTTCCACAAGGTCTCCTGGCCTAGGTAGGAGGAATACCACAATGATGTAAAAAATCGCCAACCTAATCTTGTCTTGTACCTCTGTCTTCTTTCCTTCCAACAAATCCTGAATCATTGTTGAAGTGATTTTCGATTCCTCTTTAAACATTCTATCCTTGAAGGCACTACAAGATTAGAGTCGAGACTTCTCAGTTGTAGTGTGTAGCAGCAGCCTGAGAATTAGAGAAACATCCAAAGGCTTAACTCGAGCCCTCTTTCCACTAATATCAAAAGTCAGCCCACTGACCCTCCTCTCTAGAATCTCGCATACTAGTCGATGACAGACTTACGAGTGAAGAATCTTTAATAAATCTCCTAATACAGAATTGGAGAGATATCAATGGGTTTCACTTTTAATTGTCTGGCTAAACTCAGCTAGCTTTTTCATTGTGCACTTGCAGTCAAGTTTAGGCAGCTACAATTAGGCAGAAAATTGTAATTAGATAAGCATCCTTATATAATAATCAGTAGCATTCTTACATTACATCATCACACCCTATACAATTAGCCTTCGCAACCTATGCAATTAACCTTCACAACCTATGTCATTTACCTTCGAAATAATTACATCAACCTTCGCAACAAAATAAATTTCACTTCAAATAGAATTACTCAACCATCGCAACCAAACTAATTAACCTGTGCAACCTATGTAATTTACCTTCGCAACTAAATAAATTTCACTCAACTTCATAGAATTACTAAACCATCACAACCTATGCAATTAAAATTCGTAACCTTTTATATCAACCTTCACAACCAAATCAGTTAAAGCTAATTCCTACAAAATCACAACCCAACACATTCTACGCAATTATAACTCGCAACTTATATATTTAATCTATGCAAACCTTCACAACTAAATAAACAAGTATTCTATACACGATTCTCACCCATAATTCAAACAAAAATAGCATACATTCATGGTAACCATTCATATTCCCGACAACAATACTATCTTAATCAAAACCACCCAAATGAAGTGCTTACGGGAAAAAAATACACTTTTTGTAACCACTTACTTCCTTTCCGGCGTCAGTCTTCTTCTTCCTCACATTTTCTCTTTGCCCTGTGTAGTCCATGGAGCCATTTGCGTCGATGGAGAGAGGAGTCAACGGAGAGGGGCGTCATCCAATCGGCGAAGAGGGCGCATTGGTGAAGGGACGTATGTGGTGGCAGGGGAAGGTTTTGAATGACCGTGAAGGATTTTGGGTGGAGGGGGGAAATGGAAAGTGGGAGGGGTAGAGGGGAGTCGGCGGAATGGGGAGTCGACGGAGATGTGAGTTAGCAGAGAGAGCGCCGACAAGGAGGAAAGTCCGCGGAGAGGCATCGGAGGAGGGGCGTCATGAGAGTGGCGTCGGTAGAGGCAATGGAGGGTTTCGAAGACGCTGCAAAGGGAAAAGGGAGAGTTGGGAGGGAAAAAAAAAAGAGAGAGAGAGAGAGAGAGAGAGAGAGAGAGAGAGAGGAAAGTGACGTGCTGCAGCCTACAACAGCTTTTGAGTTGTGTCAGTCAAGTGTGGGTAGTTTAGGCATTACAAAAAAAGAAACCACCTGCTCCTCACATGCGTCCCTTTTTTGTTAGACTTTTTCCATACCTTTGAGTCTCTTTTGAACCCTCAACCTTTTCACTTGGCCCAGACCGGTTAAAACCAGAAAGTGAATTTCTGGATGAAATTGCCCCAAAGGAAATAGATTTTTTTAGATTAAAATTTTTAATAGGCATAAAGAACAAGTCCACATTTCTCTGTAATCTGATATCCATTATATCATGGACGAAAAAATCGATATTTTTTTTATTTCATGTAGGGTATTAGCAAAGAAAAGGTATGGTGTTGACTAGTTATATACCTAATTGTTTTGGATTAAAGGAAATGCCAAAATGAAAAAAAACTTTTAGGTAACTATCTAATTATATGCAAAAAAATTTCAGTGTATTTCGCATAGTTCAACATTCACCAATCAACACATTAGTCATCATGTGTTTCATGTAGAGAAATTACATATTGCAAGCGCTTGACCATGTCACAGGGAGCCGTCGATCTCCAAAAGTGATCATGTGTTCTCCCCATTGATCTTAGAGATCGATGACTTCCCGACGCCCTGTGCCCTAATAATTTCTCCTGCAAATGCAAATGGGCCCTGTCACAGCCCTTGGCGACTAGCCTGAAGTTGGTGAATGCCCTCCTAGAATACATGAAGAGCATGGTGTGCAAAATCTAGTAACCTAACCGCTGTCAACCTCCTTAAAAAAGTATAGAATTTTATAGATTAAAAAAATCTTAGAAAAAATAAAATACATTATTCATTTTGAAAAAATCTCTGACCACCGAACAGAAAACGACAAAGTTCGTGAAAGAAAAAGGAAATAAATTAAGGAAATGCACACTTTGGTTTTTTGTTAATTCTAGGAGACGATCAATGGGAGATAATGTTTTATCATTTATGTGAATTACCTTTTCCTACGCAAAACGCATCCACACGGGATACGCGTACGGGGATGTCTTGCAGCCGTTGATAGGTCTCACATTGGGTCTCAATCCCGTCGGTTATTTTGTGTATGAGCGTGAACTTGAAGAGCGATTCTCGTTTGATCCATCCTCGCTTCGTCTAGTTGGGTCCGGGGGGGCCTGGGTCCCCATTTCCCTTCCGGCCTGCGGCATCTGCAACCGCGATTCCCCGTGGATCCCAAACTCCGACGATGGCGGTACTCAGTCTCGTGTGCCGGCGTTTCGTTCCGCTCCTTGTCTAAACTTTAGGCACGGGAAACCCTCGAGCCCTTTGAATCATCGTCGTTTGCGGTGCTGGGCTTGGAAGTGTTGATCAGGTTGTTCTCCGTCGCGTGTTACGGAGAACCACCACCCTGCGCCGCCAATATGAAGGGCCTCTTCAAAAACAAGCCCAAGACCCCCGCCGAAATCGTCCGCCAGACTCGCGATCTCCTCATCTACTTTGATACGAATTCCTCTTCCCGCGAGGCCAAACGCGAGGAGAAGGTTGTTTTCTTTATCTGCTTTTTTCCCTCGTGTTTCCTTCTTTTTAATCCCTTTTTACTCTGTTTAATGCGAAATTATGCAGCTTTGTCTATCAGCGCTCGTGTAGTTGTGATCTGTTTAGGGTTCTTCTTCGTTTTATCTGATGAATTCCGGTGGTTTAGGCTCGTGAATTATTGCTGCTGACAGTAATTTAGTTACTTTTATTAATAAAAAAGATGTTTACTTTGATATAATCCGTTTTGAAATTTGGCTGGATCAAGGACTTTGTATCATTTCTCTTATTATTGAAGTGAACGTGGTAAATTAGGCGGGATATCTGTGCTTGTTCACATAGTTATCCAGCATTTTCTTTGTTTTGGAAATAACTTCTTTACCTTTGGAAGTAACAAGGTAATACTTTCTGCGGTGCTAGTGTGGAGAGTCTAACTTCTGCTAGCAATTATGAAGTTTAAGCCTGCAAGTTGGAATAATTTATTTGTTGTTTCATCCAATTGGGAAGTGGGATATGATCTGTGTCAGAGTAAGCAGCATAAAGCATATTGAAATTCTCTCCTTGATGAGCGGTCTTAACGTTGAATGTGGGTGATGGAGCGTCTCATTGCTTATGCTACGGCAATTATTGTAGCCGCAATTTGGGTGAACTTTTGGCAGTGTTACACATTTATGGCACCGCGCACCCAGGAAAATATGGAAGCAAATTGTTTTGCGGAGAAGTATTAATCGAAAACCAACATAGGGAAAGCGGAGATCCTTCTCATAGAATACGTATTTAATGTACCTTGAAATGCCTAGTCTGATAGCAGAGTTGTTTGTTGTACATTGCAATTTTTATGGGTCATTTACTAATTATACAGTATTTAAGATGTAGCTATATGGTTTTTGTGATGGATCCTAATCTCTATGATGAAGCCGCTTATGTTCGATACTTGAGATTTGTGAACAATGTCCTTGAGGCTGCTTACATGAGCTTTTCTTTTTATATCTTGCCTTCCCTCTCTTTGCAGATGGCAGAATTAAGCAAGCTTATACGTGAATTAAAATCCACTCTCTATGGCAATAGCGAATCAGAGCCAAATTCAGAAACTTGTGCACAGCTCACACAGGAATTCTTCAGAGAGAATACATTGCGTCTCTTAATTGTATGCCTTCCAAAATTGAACCTGGAGGTAAATTTTTGTGAACTTGCTGAAGCAACTTCACTTAATTTTTTTTGGGTTTTACATTATTAGTTGGCTGAATATATTTTCAAAATTTATTTGTAAAATAATGAATTTTTGCATCACTGAGCGGAGCTATTACTTGAAGAGCTTATATGGTGCTTCTGAGTATGATACTTATGGCCCTGGGGTCATTTTACATGTGTGTATGTAGGCATACATACATGTATGATGCATGCATGCATGTCTGTATGCATGTATGCAAAGACACATACATACACACATATATATGGAGATGCATATGCATTGTTATGGTTAAGGTTGATGAAACTGTTGAGTAGAATTTTTTTATTTGTGGTGATATTTTGCATTAAGAATGTTGAACTTATTTCGGAAGCTATTATGCTTTACAGGCTTGTAAAGATGCAACTCAAGTTGTTGCCAATCTGCAGAGGCAGCAGGTTCATTCACGGTTGATTGCTTCTGATTATTTAGAAGCAAACAAAGATCTCATGGACAAATTAATTGCAGGGTGAGATGGTGCACAAAATTTATGATGCCTTTTGTCTTGGGGTTTAAGCGTATGAAGGTTTTAAAATTGCTTTTGATGTACCTATGGCTAATTTGGCTAATGGATATTGACTTTTTTTACATCATTCGCTTCAGGTATGAGGATATGGATGTCGCTTTACATTATGGTGCAATGTTGAGAGAGTGCATCCGTCACCAGTGTATAGCAAGGTACTGTTCAACTACCATTTGAAAAGGAAGGTTATTCGTTTTGATTGGGTTTGGTCTTTTTAACTCTTAACATTTTTATAAAAGATAGCATTTATATCTTCTAATATACTTTGTTTATGTGTCACACTAGTTTTTATTACTCTTTTATAGTTTAGTTTAATTGTATCCTTTCCTTAATTGATTTTCATGTGTAGAACTTTTATCATGTTTTTAACTAGAAATTAATATGCTGAACATTTTGATTGAAATGGCTAGTGATATTTCACAGATATGTCTTGGAATCGGAGCACATGAAGAAATTTTTTGATTACATACAGTTACCAAATTTTGACATGTCATCAGATGCCTCAGCTACTTTTAAGGTTGAGTATTTAGTCAAAATGAGCGTTTCTTTTTAATATTGATATTGATATGTAAAAACATTTGAATAATTCTTAATATTAACGAGGCACTAAATTTGCAAAGACTTATTACCTTAAATTATTTCATTTTGAATTTCTTTATCTACTTTTAGTAGGTAATGACCTATGGGGGTTTTAATATTTTTGTCAGAAGAGCATTTGATATATTTTAATGGATTTTCTAGATGCATCTTTTGTGGAGTCTTTGTAAATTAATTGTCTGAGATTATATTACTCAGGTGTAGTAAAGTATTTGTAAATTTTTTAAAAGTGTATAATCATGTTGTAAACTTTTCTTTTTGCAGGAACTTTTGACAAGGCATAAGTCAACAGTTGCTGAATTTCTTTCAAAAAATTATGATTGGGTAATTGGTTTTTATTAGCTTTTTTTAGGAAATAAGTTTGAGAAATATATAGAATAGTTGCAATATCTTATATTGAAGAAACCAACCCTTCCGTGCTTTATTGAATACATATTGCTAACGTTTTATACTTTTTGTATCTTCTTGTGCTTATAGTTTTTTGCAGAATATAACTCAAGACTGCTGGAATCTCCCAATTACATAACGAGACGACAAGCTATCAAAGTATTACCCATTTTGTCCAAACGTCCTCTAAATTCTATCATGCGAATATATATTATTTTCTGATCGGTAGTATCTAGCAAAAGGAAGCCGATAACTGCCCACTAGTGTAGATATACACTGTTGTTTCTATTGGACAATCAATGTGGGCCTCTCGTAGTTCACTTTTTAGTCTTCAACAAACACCTGCCATGTCACCAGTGTATATCTACACCACTGTGGCGTTATCATTTTCCCTAGCAAAAGTGGCAATTAAGTGACAAATTCAGTAGGAGCAAGCCAGTAAGACTGAGAAATAGAACACTTGTAGTTGATTCATTCTCAATTCATAATCAAATTGCGCCTTTTCCCAACTATTTGGGGTCGGCGACCAGTAAGACAGTTGATTCATTCTCAATTGCTAGAGTTAATTTGAATTAAGAAAACCCCACTTCCCTTTAAAGAATTATTGTTCAACTGAATAATATGCATCTAACCAAATGCCAAGAGGATCTCGAGAAAATCTATTAAAATAATTATAGGCAAGACCAAGGAATTCCGCCGATATATCGATTTCGGGTCCCACCCGATACATTGAAATCACCAAATATCATTTTTTTTAAATTTTTACAATATCGGCATGACTATTTAAAAAAAACGTTTTAAAAAAATGGGAATTTTTTTTAAAAAAAAGGAAAAAAAATAACTTCCCATTGTTTCCCATCCTAATATGCATATTTTGAAATCTATGCTTTGTCTAAATTAGTGTAACTCATTTTAGAAGTTAGATTGTGAAAATATACAGTAAAAATTAGTTTTCAACTACTGATATTTTTTTACAAATATCTCCGATATATCTCCGAAATTTTGTCTCTTAAGTCGACCGATATTTTACCGAAATCCGATATGGAATTCCTTGGGTCTTCATTGTTCAGTTGTCTGCCTATTGAACATTCAAAGGTTTAGCCGACTCACTAAACTTTGTGCTGGACTATCCAATCGGCACATGAGCAATTTATAGCTGTATATATGTTGCCCATTTTGCAAAGGAGAATTAGGTTGATGGAAGGAACAACTTTGAAGGATATCTTACTGCAGCTGGCGTTTGGTTCTGTTACAGCTTTTGGGAGATATTTTGTTGGACCGTTCTAATTCTGCCATTATGATGAGATACGTAAGCTCAAAGGATAACTTGAGGATCCTAATGAATCTTCTCCGGGTATGGTTCCTTTCATTGGATTCTTGAGTAATTGTCATTCTGTATTTCTATCATTGCACCTAATTTTACTAGAGTCTGCAACATATATTACACTGACGTCTGATATTTTAGTCTTTCGTTTTTTTCTGTTTAATGGCGGAATAGTAGGCTAGCACTAGATGGATTCAAATTTGGCTTTTCAGAATTTTTGGAAAATTATACCTCATGCTTATATTACTAGGACCAAGGGCAATCGGTGGATGAGCATTTAAAGTACTTACATTCTGTTTCTGTTTGGAAGTTTGATTCCTTGGGTTTACTGAGATGATTTTGGGCAACATATTAACGAAGTATTCTTGTCTGTGGATGTGAATTTAAGCTGTGTTTTTGTGTTCATTTGTTCATTCTGTTATGCATCTCCTACTTTGCAAGTTAGTATGTCAGCATGCACTACTTGATAGTGCAAAGTGAAAATTATGTTAACAGCTTGACAATTAATGCGTGGTGAAGGTGTATGATGATAAGACTAATTACTAAAGATTTCTAATGATCCTTAATGGGCTGAGGCCTGAGGGACTGTCAACTCTAACATATTAGGAAAATGTAAATCGAAATTTACGCCTACTTTTTGAGGGAAAAAATAGCATTTATTGCTTTAACTCTCTTTGATCTCTCAGTACAGTTTTCAATAGACCTGTTGGCATCCTTATGTTTACTTACAATTTACATGTCATGCTGATTGCGTTTTCATGTTTGAAGGAATCAAGTAAGAACATCCAAATAGAGGCATTTCATGTGTTTAAGGTATGATTAACTAGAGCTGGCTGTCTTTCCATTCTCGTCTCTCTCTGTCTCGTGCTCCATCTCATACGCTGACATGCTTCTTTTTTTATGTCATCAGCTGTTTGCAGCTAATAAGCAGAAGCCTCCAGAGATTATTAGCATCCTTGTAGCAAACCGGAGCAAACTTCTTCGTTTCTTTAGTGATTTTAAGATGGACAAAGGTTCGGCTGAGATGCTGGAAGATATATCATTGCTTAGCCGCGCTGGCCTACTTTTTGAAGTGCTTTTTTTAAGCTTTGGGTATTTAATGAGTGTGTATTTTTCTTTTAACAGAGGATGAACAGTTTGAGGCGGATAAAGCTCAAGTGGTGGGTGAAGGGAGATTGCAGCTTTAGAGCCTAGAGATCGCCCTTGAGAGAGGCGTGGTGGCCAATTCACTGTTGGCTTAGCTGAATTTATTTTTTATTGGAATCTTTCCAGCAGTTTTTCGGAATTTCACCTGTTTGTTTAGTAGTCATTGAATTGGTTCACTTGTTCAAGCATCGGTCAGAGGTCGATCTCCAGCTACCATGGACATATATATACATGAACTTTCTCTTCGTAGATTTATAACAATTCTAAATGGTGGCTTTCCTATTTCGTTATTCATACTTCGTAGGTAAAGATGGTGCGTCAAATAGATTGGGAATGGGAGGTATATTAGTCCGTCAATAGAAAATGAGGCTAGGCTTCCCCACGAGAAAATGGTTTACTGACAGTTCTATATGCACCTTTAAGTATGCGTATTTTGCAGAGAATGGAACAAAAAAAGATTCTTTCGAAATAGTTGAGAGCTAATCGTAAAGGACTTCTCCTTTTCTCAGACAAACTGTTTCACATGACACTATGCCGTCTCTCCGTCATTGGACAGTCATGCAAAAGGTTAGGGAAAGGACGATATAGAGAAATTGTATAAAATGGGGAGTATTACTACCTGCATGTGTTGTTGGGTTTTGGGTTTGGGTAGTGGGTTCAAATTTTAGTAGTGGTGTAAAGCTCGTAATAAAATCTCATGATTATTTTAGGCCAAATTGATTATGTGATTGGACTAGGAAATGGAGAGAATTTTATTTTTATTTTATATTTTGTCTTGGAGGGAAAATGAAAAAAATTCTATTTTAGGAGATTTTTTTCTTATTATATTTATTATTGGTGTGGAGACACTTATTAAACAAGTGTGTACACATTCATGGTGCATCGAAGATGCATAAACGCATGCGTCTGCATGGTGTGGACGATTTATGGCGCTTTAGTGGTGTACTTAGCATTTAGAGCCTTTGATTTTTTATCAAATGTGTAATTATTTTTTGAGCTTAAGAGTCATTGATTATAATCAAACGGTAAGACAGATGCTTATGTGGATAATTGACCATTGCGCTCGTTATCTCTCTTTGTGAAATAGTGTTCATTCATCTCCTTTTAAAAGGGTAGCCATTCGTTTCCCTTTGTAAAATGATTTTCGTTCGGTTCATATCTATGTATGGTTGTCTGGAACCAAAAATAGATATATGCATAATACAATTCATTCTAAAACTCTCCTCGTCCTTCTTCTCTAATTTTATTTTCCTAAAATAACATATATACTTTCTCTCTGAGTTCGAGGTCAGACTTGTTGTTGTGCACCACTCATCGACCAATGGTCCGTTGGATTTTGGGGCCAAATTTTGGAGGAAACTTGTGCATGCGAGGGCGGCAATATATGTTTTGAAGTCAGTAGTACAAACTGTGCATCGGATAATTTCGATTAATCTACTCTTTCAGATTTAGTTATAATATTATCCAACACAGTCGGGTAAAGTATAATTCCTCCCAAATACAATTTTCAACATGTATTGACAATGTTAATGTATGTGTCGTTCCAGAATTAGGTCCCAGCGGTGGCACATAGTGCGCGAGGACTTCACATGTGCGCCATAAGCCTAAGTACGGGAGAAATTATCAGGTGTACCTGGCACCCTCCTCCAGGGAGCCATTGATCAATCACTGTTGATCCTGGAGATTTGATGGCCCCCTATCGCCCTGGCATAATCAATGGCCCCATGTGTTCTTGGCTCGCTTGCAATTAGAGTTGTTCTCGGACCGGACAGAGGTTGTCCATGTCCGCGAGAAGTTGTCCGACAAAATAATGTCTGTGTCTGTGTTCGGTTGTCCGAAAGACACGGACATAGACATGGACACTCCCTCACTCCCACCCCACCCCCCTACCCTCACCCTCATTCCCCCTCCCCCCCTCTCACGCTCCGGCCACCCTCATCCCCCCCAACCTGCAACTCACCCTCCCCCCCTCACCCTCCTCCACGGCTCCACCACCGTAGTCCTCCTCTGCCACCCATGTCTCTCCTCCTCCACCCCTGCGCAGCCCTCCTCCTCCTCCACGGCTCTTCCCCCGCAATCCTCCTCCTCCTCCTCCTCCAAACCCGCAGTCCGCCTTTCCTCCTCCACCCCACCGCCCCTCCTCCACTCCTTGTACCTCGGACAGATAGCTGTCCGAGGTCTCTTGGCCGTGTCCGTGGCCGAAATCCACAGACAACTCTTCTCGGCACAGACACGGCCACGGACACTTAGGACGCAGCACGGCAGTCCGCGAACAGCCCTACTTGCAATCGCAGGATCACCTTACTATTGTCAAAAAAACTTTCCTATTTCTGTATAATATTTTTATAATCAGAGATCCTGCCACTCTCTTTGAATATGAATTACTAGAAAAAAAAAACGTCACAAACAAACAAACATAGAGAGGGACTTTTCCTCTGGGATTCAAAGGGGAGCCAGAAGTACTGGTCAGCTTCGTTTCCAAGTGAATGAAGAGACGCACTTATGTGTGATGGCAATATGGCATATTCGCATCTGGGGTCCCGAGATACTGGCAGATATCTTCAAGGAAGTACTTTCTAGTTTTAACGACATGCTGTGAATAAAGGGACTGAGGAAGTCGGTCGGTTGACGAATAATAACGGAGAGTTGCAGTCGAAGTAGGAGTTGGGCTTGGATTCTAGAGCGCATTCCTGCAAATCCTGCTGCACACTTACGCAATACATTGCCGCGCTTTATACCTGTAAATAATTATAGATTCATTACGAATCTTAGGGCCCCTCAATTCTAGTTTGTCTGTGTTGCAATCTCCAGTGTTTAGCTTTGTTCGTCTTGTTCCCAAAGCCCGTCTTTGCATGTCTCTTCTTCCTCCTAATTCCATGGCCGCTTCAGGTTCCAATCCTCTTGTGCTCTGTTTTTTTGACAATTTCGTATCTTGTGACTTTCCAGTTTACTTATGAAATATTTGTCGGCCATGTTCACTTATGGAGTATTATCTTCCCTTTTCCTTTTCAGTCCGCCGCAAATTTTTTGATCTTATATTTATTATACAAGTCATAGGACCGACCCCATTGCAGCTGTTACAAGTCTTTTCGTTATAATGTCTAATGCTGATTGTGTAAATTTATCCCATAGGATCTCTTGCTGATTATCTTGCGGTTGCTGTTGAAGCGGCAAAGAGCGCTGGAGAGGTTTAAACAAATTTCTTTTTTCTGCTGGCTTCCCATTCGTCCTATTTTTATAGACATTGTCGTTGACGCTTCTTTTCCTTTTATTTTCTCAATTTACAGATAATTAGGGAGGGGTTTTATCAAACGAAGCATGTTGAGCATAAAGGACAGGTTTTTTTTTAACTCTGTTCGAGGCTTTGATTCTTTTGTTAGTTTGCTTTGATTCTTGACAAGTTTGGGACGTGCTGTTTTTGGTTGGATTTGTATTGGAAACTGGATGTGATGCTTCGCAGCGTACTTGTATAAGCAGCTTAATCCTACAGACACAAAGAGCCGTGAAAACCGATTTAGGCAGTTCACTGTCCATGAAATATCTTAAGCTTATTATTTGAGAAGAGAAGAAGAAAAGGCTTTAGGATGTGATTTTGGAGTCAGAGAAACTTCTCTTCTTCCATCATGAAATTAATGGATTAAGTTAAGTTTTTTTAATGATGAAATTTTTGTTGTCTACTATGTCCAGTTAGATTTAGAGTCTTTATGCTGAAGAAGTGTTTTGTAGTTACAAATGTCTGATACAACAATATGTTTAATATGAAAATCATATTTACAGTTTACACTTTTTTCTACTCATTTCAAGTAATGATTTTCTTGGTTGGATTGAAGGTGGATTTGGTAACAGAAACTGACAAGGCATGTGAGGATCTCATTTTTAGTCAATTAAAACAGAAATATCCTGAACACAAGGTACGGACTCAAGCGTACCATGGTCTGTATCTCAGTGTTCGACATTCTATGTTATTTTTTATGATGCATACATTCTATTTCCTTATGTCAGTTCATTGGTGAAGAAACTTCCGCGGTGTTTGGTACTGCTAATTTAACTGATGAACCTACATGGATGGTAGATCCTCTTGATGGAACGACGAATTTTGTTCATGGGTATGCTTACAGCTTCTCTCTGGGCCAATAAATTTCTGAGAAATTGCCATAATGTATTTTTCACGTGTAGATTCCCCTTTGTTTGTGTTTCAATTGGTCTTGCAATTGGGAAAATCCCTGCAGTTGGTGTCGTCTACAATCCCATAATGGATGAGGTGAGACTGTTTTCTTGAAGCTCTGTTGGTGGTGCTAATATTTACTGTAGAACCTTTTTTTTCCGGATTATTTTTAATGTTGACATTAAGTGGTGAGACTTGGTTTCCTGGGCGTATATGATGAAATTCTTTAGATGATGCAAATTGTCCTCATTAAAGAATAGATGGGCAATGAGAAAAATGGAATTGGAATATAATGGAAAAAGAACAAGTTAGTTATGTCACCATAATAAACTTGAAGAGTTGGTCCTAGAGAATGTTCTATCATTTGGAGATGTTTTGGCTCTGCCTTGTTAATTTTAATCATAGCCTGGCTAATGATGGTTGCATCTGGAAACGACCATCAGAATGGGCATTAACTGCGATCCTGGATAATGCGGTTCTCGTAAATGTAAAATGACTAGAGGAAGATGAAGTAAAAAGCAGTCTACTCTAAATGTTAAATGGCATGTTATTCATATATTTTTATCATGCAGTTGAAATTATATTGTTGTATAACTGTTTCAATTGATTGTAAACGGCCTAATTTTGATAGTGTCTATTATTTTATCTTAGTATTCGCCGTTTTTTAAATACCTAGCTTCTTGGTTTAGTAGAAGGGTGAATTCATTATCTGAATCCCACCACAAATGATGAGACTGATTGGATCAGAGATCTATTCTCTGCCACTTCGAACAGGGGCATGGCCACGGGGCTTGGGAAAGTCACTGGCCATTGAGTGCGTGGTCGCCCATCGCACAAATCCCCAAAGAAAATAAATTATGTGTATTTGTAAGTTTCTTCAGTGAATATGTTTTAAAAAGAAATTTTAAATTGTTCTATTCTTGCAGTTATTTACTGGTGTACGTGGGCATGGTGCATTCTTGAATGGGAAACCTATTAAAGGTAGCACACTTTCCATGGTCGTTTATTTCTTTTTTATTGGGTGATGTAATTTGACTATGGAGCTAAGCAGTTACATAGGCATATATTAGATTTAGCTCTAATAGGTGCTCAGAAAGTGCTCGAGGGCAAGTTGAGCTGGTTTGAGCACATTCAAGATTAATTTCTGAGGATACCGTCTTGATACCTGATGGGTACCTAGTGGAGTGACTGGAGTCCCTCAAAACAAGAAATATTTCGTAGTGGATTTGGTACGAGTCAATGAGAAAGATATGTGGAAGCATGACTTCATGGTGGAAGCAGTTGATAAGAGAGTGGCAGAGTTAATTTTATTAGGGAATAAATAACTGCGATAAGGTGATGATAATGTTATTATTATAGTAGGGACAGACATTATAAAGGGATTTAGGTTGAAGTTATTATATTTGGACCATGGAAGCAGTCATTTAGTTTAGAATTCAAGATAAAGTTCTTTAAGAACAGAGGTAAAGCATGCCAGAACAGCTAGGGAGTTCTTTTGCTTCACTTATGTCGTGAGAGGCTTTATCTAGTTGCCATAGAGATTTATGTTTGTCTAATTGTTTACTGAGATTTCAAATTTGACGTAATATAGATTCTGGGTTCTGATTCTGATAGCTGCCAGGGTGTAATATGATGGCAGTAAATTTTACTTGGGATGAAAATATTCTTCTTCTTGCTTATAGTAAAACTTATATTGATAACTCTTAAGAGCTAATTACATTTTTTAATTCTTTATTTTTGGATAGTTACTTTTTTAAATTCTTGCAGCTTCATCTCAAACTGAGCTGGTAAAAGCAATCCTTGCAACGGAGGTATTCAATCTGTTCCTATTATTATTTCATCTTTTTCAAGAACAGTAAATTAGAAAGTAAAATATGAACAATGAATGTTGGCTTTTTCATGTTTTTCTCCTCCTCCTCATTGGTTGTTTGTTATGAAAATTTTGTTTTTTGTCATTTCAAAAGTGGATATTTTTAATTATGGGACTCTTGCATTTGTCATTTTTAAAGGTGTCCTATTTCCCCCTTGAAGCAGAGGTTCTGAGTTCGAACCCCCACTCTGTTGTCCAAATCTTTAGGACCCGACTAAAAGGAGCAGGGCAACCGGCCTTTTAGCAAACCATATCCAGCCATCAATACCCCGGGGGCAGATACAATGTTCATACATCACACGCTTTGGGTAAAGTCAGGATATAATCTCTATGGTGGCTAGAGGGGTGGGGGTAGAATTAAAGTTCTTTTGATTATTAAAATTTTTCAATTTCGAGATTAATAAAAGGCTGGTTGAAGGTTAGGGAGATGTCTAGTGTACCCTCACAATTCTGTTTTCTTGTATGCTGGCAGCCTCAGTGAATGACGTCTAGGGCGAGATGGGTTGTTAAATAAAATCGATGCTAAAAGTTTGAATCTTGACTATTATTTTTTTCCATTTTAAATATTGAGATCTATTAATTTTAGGAGTCTTTTTCTTAGGCACACTCAATATCCTACAAATGCAAAAACTTTACTTCTTGGCAGGTTGGAACAAAGCGGGACAAATCAACTGTGGATTCTACTACAAATAGAATAAACAGCTTCCTCTTCAAGGTACAACCAAAATTTTGGCAGTCTATTATAATCCCATGTCCTCATACATAATCCAAGTTTCTCACATGCAGGTGAGGTCTCTTAGGATGTCTGGCTCTTGTGCATTAAACCTTTGTGGCGTTGCATGTGGGAGGCTTGATCTCTTTTTTGAGCTTGGATTTGGAGGCCCTTGGTAAGTAGTTTAGGAATGGCTATTTTGTCTGTGCAAAAGATGATTGTCACCTTTGTTGACGTTGGTGATCCTACTTTCCAGGGATGTTGCTGGTGGAGCTGTGATTGTTCAAGAAGCTGGTGGTCTTGTGTTTGACCCGTAAGAATTCTTCCTATTTATGGATTGAGATTGTCATCGTAATAGGAATTTCAGACTAGTGATGTCCCCTTGAAGTCAAGTAATGTCTATAAAGCCTGACTAAACCCAGTTTCCTTTTTTAACACAATCGTATATTCCTAATTGTTGAACTCCTAATCACCAAATAATTACTTGAATATGACTCTTCTCTATATGAAAAAACATGATATATTGAATCATGTTCAGCCCTTTTATTGTGTTTGATGTTTATAAAAAAATTACAAAACTTTGCTCAATTAATATGAATGCCTTGATTATTATTTAAATTCTTTTTTCGTAAAGACTTTGAAGCTAGGCTCAATATCAGTTTATTTCTTGGTAATGGATATTGTGATTATCCCTAAATTAAGGCTTCAACTTGATTATGATTATGATTATGATTATGCGTCAGTGCATTAGTTGCACTGACGCATTTCATCTAAAATGAAAATTGTCGTTTCAACCAATACCTTTCAAATATAATGAGAAATTCAGTTAAAAGATGAAGGCACCATTTAAAATGATGGCTTCATCTTTTAACTAAAAAAACCAACGTCATGTAAAGTACAATTTTTTTAAAACCTGATAACACAATATAATCAACATAAATAATAACATATAATGCAAATTCTCATATGATCAGTAAACTTGGCACATAAATAAATTAAAATGTCTATTACAAGGTTAAAATATAATATATAATACAAATCCTCATAAGAATACAAGTTTTCAGTCAACTCTCCTTCCCCTATTCCTACCCCGTCCTCATGCTCGCGACATGGATCTTACACCTCCATTCAGGCCTGTTTTGTGCCAACTCTTTTGTAAGAGAAAGTAAAGTCATATCTTTTTTATTAACTCTATTCAAGTTCTCTTAGGTCTCCCTTTCCTTCTTTTGTGCCCTCTTGATGACTCTTTAAACTTCCTCACACCACCACCATATTTCTTTTTTGACATCCCTCCTCCTCACTTCACCTACTTTTTTTCCCACTTTTTTAATGTAATTAGCCATGCTACCCCCACATCATTGTTGGTTCTTCATATAAGTTCAAATTTCCTTCAATCCTCAACCTATCCACAAAAGTGTTGAGCATCCTTTCAAGTTCCACCACTTGATCCTAGGCTTGACTTTATTTGCCCTTCGTTTCCTCCACCCCTATGTTATAGTGTTATAAGTTCTCCGGGTATAACCTTACAACATTTTTAGTTCTATCCTTTCTTCTAACTAAGAAAAAGTTTATTTGGCTCTTGTGAGGTCCACTCTTTAAAGTTATTAGATGCTCTTCCCTCTTCTTGAAATAAGTATTTGATATACCTAGATCGTTTGTTATTGCAAACTCAAGAATAGCTTATCCCATCTCATTCCTCTCCCCAAAACCATACCCTTCATGCACGCTCTTATATCCTATGTTCTTCTCCCCTACATGCCCATTTAAGTCCCCCCCTCCCCCAATAATAATCTTTTCCCCGTTAGGTATCCCTTGCATTACTAATTCTATTTCTTCCCAAAATTATTTCTTAAGGTTCTCTCCCAATCCTACTTTAGGTGCATAAGCACTAATAATATTAACTATGAATTCCTCTAACATTAGTTTCGTTAATTTAATTCCATCATTAAATCTTTTGATAGCTACATGATTCTCTCAAGTCCTTATCAACTACAAACTTAGTCTCCCCCAATCTTTACCTGCATAAACTAGTTTAAAGCCCTCCCCCAGTTCCCTACCTTCTATCCTTCAAACTTAGTCTTTTGCAAGCAAGTTATATTAACCCTCTTTTTTTTCAAGTGTTTCTACTAACTCAATAACTTCTTTACTCGAGTCTGTCTAAACCAACATAAAAACCTTTGCTCACTTTTCATTGCAATCGGGTGTTGTTCCAATGTGTTGCTTCCGGGGAACGCCCTAGCCAACCCTTGCTTTACTTATCTTTACACCCAGGTTTTGGTACAACGTGTCACTTCAAGAGAACGCTGAAGCTCTAGCTAGAATATGTGGTATAAGATTCATAAGGATTGATGGAGTTTTTACAGCCTACTGTTAACCTGACACTAACCCTCTTCTTTTTCCCCGGACTTGGGACCGTGCATTGTGAGACACAACAGTGGAGTTATCTCCATTGACAATATTTGATATTATCTGTATTATAAAAAACCTTCTTTCTCCAAAATCTAGTTAGCAAAAAGTTCTCTTGGAGAGTGATTGGGAGGAGTATATTAACTTTGAGAAAAGAAAATAGATTTGACAAGAATGAGTTCCGTATGCTTTCCCATCCTACAACAATAGTAGCAAGAGCTTAATGCCTGTGATTGTTACCTGAAACCTAGTCCTTTGCATGCCTTGACTCTGGACTTAATCCATTGTCCTATGTTATTTCTTCAACAACCATTTAAACTTATTATATTGACATGCTCTCCTTTGTTCTCTTAATGGCATTCAGAAAAGACAGAAAATAGGACCTTTTGTTATTTTTTGGTAACTTCCAACTTAATTTTTTTATTTATAAGCTATTGTTAGTGGGGTGACTTCCCAAAACACAGAGTTTTTGCTTATCTTGCTTTCTTGGATTGATGGCTGTGTCATGTTGATGAAAATGGTATTTTGGGTTTATAAGTTCCAAACCTTTAGATTTCTAAATTTTATCAGGAATGGGGGAGAGTTTGACTTAATGTCTCAGAGGGTAGCGGCAACAAACGGCCATCTTAAGCAACTATTTGTCGATGCACTGGAGGAGGCCGCTAGCAAGATAGAGTGACCAAGTTTTGAAGCTTCCATTCTTTGTTGAATATTTGTATTATTAAGTGATTAATGCTGCTATTGAAGATGCATCTAGTAATTTTATGCATCACTAATTATCCACATAAGAGATTTGACTTGAATCTAGCAGCAATGGTCATTGTAAGCACTGGAAATAAGGCGAAGTAATCTAGTCTTGAAGCTTCCTATTATTTGTTGATTCTTTGTTCTTTCTGTTGTATTAAATAACTTGCTCCTCTTTAACATTTTTTTTTGCTAACGCTCCTCTAACATTAGAAATACATGTGATTATTAGTGTTGCATTTAATCCAAATTGGATACATTGAACTGAATTTTCCAGCAGTTAGCCTGTGCTTGCCAGGCTTGAATGCACAAGAGGGGGCAGAGCCATCAGATTTTCACCTTACGGCTCCTTCCACAAACACGCACACACGCATAGAAGTAGCTTTCAAACTTCCTATGCCCCACTCCTTGCTGGCCGACTCAGCCCCAGTTTAGGGGTTGGGGTTGTTGGCGGCGGCCGTGCCAAAAACTAGATTCATTTTCTTATTCTTCTAAATATACTCGTTGTTTTTGGCATGACTAGTTTCTTGCAGTGCAATTCTGCAAGGATTAGTTCACCACCTCACCGACCGTGTGCAGGGGTGGGGTGGCTAAAATGTGGGGCGGTGAACTACTCATCCATTCTGCAAGTGGAGTGGGTTTCTCAAACAAATGCACAGTGAACGTTGGGAGGGGAAGGGTTGTCATGAGGTCTAATTCAAACTTGTTACCATTGAAACTTTTCCCATGTATCCATGTATGTATGCATGTATAACGCAGCGCTGGCTAGACTGACTCAAAGATAAAACTAGTCGCACACAAACGCGTGCCCAGACTGGTTGCCTGGACGCCATTCATGACTAGTAGTAACCCTCTGATGAGACATCGACAAGTGTCGTCGTCGCTTTTCATGGCGGCTAAGGCGTGTGCCAATTTTGACTGTGTGGGGGCGGATTGCCTTCACATAAAAAATATAGTCACATCTTAAAACATTGAAGTATCATACTGGATCGTAGACCACTTAAAGAAAACAAGAAATCGCTGACCACTCTCACGCAAATGGCTCGAGTAACCATTTTTCCTTTTTTATGACGAGTTCCATATTAACCATTACTAGTCAAGAGGCTTGATGGGAGATGATCCTCCCTGAACGGCAAAGTGTGCCCCACCAATTTTGGATCCAGCCCCAGGGACGGTTTAGTTGATCGATCGATCCAAAAAGTATCGTGATAAAATCATGTAATAGTTCGCCTCCTACCAAATAGTGTTTGTTAGGCCTAAGAGTTCACTATTCACGGGTTCAGTCATAATAATTACTAAATGAGTCGGCTGCGAGTGCCGGTGTATAAAATTGTTATATATAGATTTTCAAAGGAACAAATTCTAATTCATTTGAAAATTAACGGTATTTTTATTAAAAGTGACAGATTGAGTAACAAACAGGCACCATAATCAATCTACGACGTCATAAGTCCACTGAAGTGAGACTTTGGGTGCTTCAGTCTTTTTCTATAAATTTCTAGTATTCCAGCTGTCACGCTAAACCCGGCTTAAAAAAAGGCTAGTGACTTTTAGTAGCAGTGACACCTTGCACATGTCAGATGACACGAATTGAAGTGTTGCACACAGCTGTGGCAACATCGTATGACAATTGCCTGAGGATTCATTTATAAATCTATAGTCAGATGACACGGGGACAAGCATTATGGGACAAGTGTATTTTTTTCAACTCCAGACATTTAATATTTTTGTACGCAGGGAGTATTATAGCAAGAGAGCGGTGGTCCTTCTTCCCCAGAATATGGAAATATTGGTGGGAGTGGAAGTTCGACATCGGAACCTTCTTCAATTCTACCATCGGAAGGAATATCTAAAGTTAGGCCACGGAAGTAGGCAGAAGGCGTGTATAACAAGAACATTCACAAGAGCAGGTAAATAATGGAATACTATCGGTGTATTACTATGTCAAAAAAAAATAAAATACAATATATTAACAACACTCGCTCTAAGATAAAATGTATTCACTCTATAATAAGGGGGAAAAAAAGAGAAGCAACAGTAGTGGATCTTTCTCGTCCTCTCGCAGGCTCAAATCCAGTAAAACGGAGGGGAACTAGACGGGGACAAGCCTCTTAAACTCCCTGGTCCTGGTGTGATCTCCCGTTAGCGTAGCCGTTAACGGCGCCGTTGGCTCCATGGTGGGACTTGTCGGAGCTCCCCCCCCACTTCCTCTTGAGGACGATGGGCCATGTGATGGCCTCCAAGACGACCGCGACGGCCCCAAGTGCGATGATGATGCCAGTGTAGGCGCGCTTCCATTTTTTGGCTGGGTCCAGAATGTCCAACCCCTTGTATATGTTGATCACGCTCAGGATGATCACCGTGTACCCCACCGAGTGATGGTAGATGTTCCAGTAGAGACGGTACTTGTGATCCTTCTGAGGCCTCAGAAGCAAGGCAAACACCTGATAAACCACCACCACCACCATTTGCTTAATTAATTACTCAAACATTTCCAGATCGACAGCAAGTGGTCATATTATAGAAGAAAATTACTCATAAAGTGAAAGGAATCAAATTTTTTTTATTTTTTATTTGAGTTAATACCTGGAGGGTGCCAAGAGCAAAGAGGGTAATTCCGATGTTGCGATGGGTGTCGTAGGTGATTCCGGCGGAATCACTGCCGAGTTTGAGACCAGTGCCCCATCCGGCGACGCCGATGATATAGGCGGAAGTCTGGCAAGCCACATGGAGGTAGAACCAGGCGGGGTTAGCTGACTTGAACACCTTCATGTACCTTGCTATAATCACACCAAGAGGCATCAAAGTGCCCCAACTCAGTGCCGTCAACACACCATGCACCTGAAATATCAGAAAAAATATTTCATCATGAGCTTGAAAGACACAAACTAATTAGAACATGAGGAGTTAATTCTCTGCGAAAGTGGAAAGTTGAAAGATTTCCAACAGGTTCGATTTGTCTTACGTTCTTGCGGCGGAGTCTGGTGACGCGGGTTCCGGAAGAAGATCCCTGCCCGGACAGCAGATCCAACGTCCCTGCAGACGCTTTGTTGGCATCAGAAAGCGAGTGTATTTGAAGTGAGGAGCCGGAAACCGGCCCGACCTGCCACACATGATTGACGGTGGTCCGGTTGCCCGGGAGCTCCAAATTGGCGAAGATGGTCATATCCCCATTGTCCACCTCCACTGTCAAACCGGAGACCGCGAAGCTCAGAGCTTGCGGCTGCAGAGTAGTCTGGAAGCTGGTGACCTGCGTCGTGAACGCGGCGGTGGAACCGTTGTCGTAGCGGACGCCGACAAGCGACTCGGCTCCGATCATGCCAGTGCTGTTGGGATTGAGGGCCCAGACGATCCATCCCGTGGAGGAGAGAGGAGATCTGTAGGCGACAGAGAGGGTTCCGTTGGCGGGGATGTAGGTCCAGTGTAGGAAGGAGTTGAGCCGGGGCAGATCATTGCAGGAATCGTAGAGCCTGTTGGCGAAGGACTGGGACGTGCAAGTTTGTGCGGAGGCGGAGATAAAGAGAGAAATTAGGAGAGAGCTGAAGAGGAAGACGAATCTCAAGTTTGCAGTCTTCATGGCCGTCACTGAGGATACGATTCTAGCTATACGTGTGGTTTCTGTAAGAAGCGCGCAGCTAACTGAAAGCCGATCTGATCTCTGTCTAGTCTAAGACTCGAGCCAAGCAAGAGAGAAATGGTTGATGAGTGGCTTGTGGCTTGGTGGAGAAGGGGAGAGGGTAGAGTAGGGCTATATAAAGGAAGGAGGAAGAGAGGAGGGTGGGTGGTTGGCTGGTCGCCTGAGGAAGAAGCTTCGGGGAGCATTGACTGCGTCTGTGATTCAGAAGAAGAAGAAGCAAGTCCAAAAAGGAAGCAGCCTGGAAAGTCAAATCACTTACTATTCCGAGTCATTCGTTTTTTTTTACCACTCTTTTATTGGAACAACACGATAAACTCAAATTATAAAAACAAGTTAATCACGCATATGTGAATTATGTCTTGTCAGTTTATGGTCTAATAATGCCGTTGTTGGGTTGGGTTGGGTTGGGTTGGGTTGGTGACTTGGTGCGGTGAGTCCATGCTTTCCCACCTATAGATTAGGCAATGACTTTGAGGGAGTAGGTTAGAAGGCGCCAGGAATGGGCATTGGTCCTCCTAGTTGAATGGTTCCAACTAACGCGCGAGGCCAATGCCAAGAATAAAGCAAAGCACTGCGCGCGATTTGGTCAAACATGATGATATTTGGTGGCCAAATACTACTCTGTCTTCCGTCTTGGTACCGGGCTGCTAACTAACAGTGTCGACTCGCCCATTTGTCCTTTGTCATGATTGATTCACTTTTTCCTTTGATTTGACGAGTTGCTATTGGTCGATCCTTGTGTTACATGGCAATGCCATCCCTTGTTTATCGGTCGGGCTCGATGCATGATGATGTAAACCACCGTGAACATATTCGAACATAAGATTAACGAGTGTTACCAATTAGGGGCCGTTTGGGGGCATGATTAAAAGCAAAACTCAAGTCTAGATGTTTTGTTATACTCTAACATCCATATTTTTTTTATATCCCACTAAAAGGAGGTATTTTTTTATATCCAGCTAAAAGGAGGTATTTCAGCTGGATATAAAAAAAACATGGATGCTACCGTGTATGTCCAAAATCTATTGTGGATGTTTTGTATTAATCACGCCCGGCTCCTTACTCGCATGTCTTGTAGGGAGCATGATTGCTTGAGTGTGTGCTTCGGCAAGATTTTTCCATATCATCTAGTGAATTAGTGCGAAATGCTATATTATCTAGCTTTTCCTAGGTTATATCACATAACCCGGTATTGGACCTGGTCTTACCATTTTGCCTCCTTGAAACCCTAAACCCTAATGCTTTATATTTTATCAGCTATGAGCCCATTTTACATAAACTTCTCCTGTAGTGACCATATGGCAAGAAAGTTTTTTTTCAAATGAATATATCCCAATATGTTATATATAAAATTTTATTATACAACTTCTAGTTGAAAAGATGAATCTGTAAAGAGATAACGTGTGGTGAAGCCACTATTATTATGCTTCATTTCTTACTTTTTTCTTTTAAAATTGTTCATCTTTACTAGGTGGTATCTCAAAACCCTTAAGCTGTCATCATGATAAAAAAAATGATGATAAAGGAATGAGAAAAAAATGGATAAAAAAATTAGGGAGATATGAGTTTTTGAATTTTGCCCTCAAATTATTTTCGTCTATTCTTTTTGTATTTTATTTTTTTTATTTTTTTTTCATGATGATAGTTTAAAGATATTAAGATATAACATAGTGGGGATGAATAATTTCGAAAAAAGTGGAATAATATTAGCTTCACTATATATTTCATCTTTGTAAATTCATTTTTCCTACTAGAAATTGTATAATAAAATTTTATGATATTTCCATGGTAAGAAAGATGAAAAAAATAAAGAAGACCGTAAAAAGAATATGCAAAAATGGATAAAAATAAGAGAACGAGTCATATTTCTCTCATTTTTTTTTCTATTTTTTTTTATTTTTAAGTTCTTTATTTTTATGGATGAAAACTTTGAAATTTGAGGTTAACACAAAAGACGATTGTGAGGATATGGAAAGTAATCAGTCAAAATAATTGGGGGTTCAGAGGTGGGCCAAGTAGAGTCCGTACATCAACTTTGGCCAAACCAGTCAAGTCATCTACACTAGTATTCTCCCCACGTCTGCCCTGCCCTTTTTGTTTTATGCTTTTGACTAGTTAAGCTAAAAAAAGGGAGTCTTGTATAAAAAAAATGAGTCTCTCTGTGTCACACAACACTCATTTCATTATTTGGTTTTTTATTCAATTAGAAAAAACAAGCCCGTCCGAACTTATAAGAGAATATATATATATATGAGAAAAATTTAAATGAGAGCTTCTTATTTGGCTTATTATGAAGCCAGTTCAAGTTGTAGCGTTTGGATCTTAATTTGATGGCTATAAGGATAAGTGATGGTCCACACTCACCTACCTATTAATTTAATACCCACCATCAGATCAAAATTTAATGACAAAGAAGACTATTATCATGGCTTTTATATGAGACAATCTCACGTAACCCTCTCATTTAAACTTTTACAGACGGAATACGGGGGAGATTTGTTCTAGAAGGAGAGAGGAGTCGGAGTCAACCAAAATACCCAGAGCCGCCACCGCCGCAAGGCTCAAACCAGAATCGAACCCGTCTAGAGTCTAAACGCTGCCAAAAGCTTCTTTTCTTTCCTTTTTTTTTATGGAATTCAACACAAAGGCAACATGGACATGGCACAACTCTATCTATATAAAATCGTGGAATTTTTTGCACTATACCCAGTCCGCATCCGAAACTTTCAACGCATCACATAGTTTTATTGATTCTATTAAAGAAGGTCAAGCCCTAATCCGTTTATAGGGAAGAATAGTCTGAATCTGATTTGCCAAAAAAATTAAAGACCCAATAAGAAAAGACTCATGCCAAGTTAATTGAAGCCAAAAAGAGTAAGTTACTACAGAGCATGATGACGGGTCATCTGACGGCTCGGAGCCTCCCACCCCTCCACACTTAATTAACACGTCATCTAAGGGCACATATTTCACATTACATTTTATTGTCTTTTATATTAACATTTTGTGTTTTTGTTATATGAAACGTATTGATTAGAGAAGATGAGCTTGTCCCATGTTGCCCGAACAAAAAGAGCTTGTCCCTCCTCCTCGGCCCCGCAGTCATGGGAAGCATTTCTAGTCCACCTAGAGGATGTCCGCCTGATGAATGACGGCTCCCCCCAATGGAGGATGCCCAGACAGAACTCAAAGTCTTCGCGTTCATGGGCTGGGAACACTAGCCAGCAATAGGAGGTAGTGTGTGTGACAAACTCATCACGCCGTTTCTTCTTGTCTAAATTGGTATTTGGATCCAAATTCGGGGGCCTGCTGTGTCAAGCATTCTCGTGGTTGGGCTCACTAAAAAGAAGTGGATTGTGGGTTTTACTTATGGGAAATATATTATCGTGGGCCTTTTGTGTCCTTTACAGCCACAAGCGTTTCTTCTTGTCATCCACGAGCTTTAAGATCGAAAACTTTTGGGCCTCTGGCCCTTCAAAACACTTCCTTGCGTCTTCGCTTCGATGCTCCAACTTCAATCAAAGCGATTGTGTATCTGGTGATTTTCAATGTGCAACTCTCCTGAAAACATTAATACTCATTTGCAAAGTCTTTTTTCACTCATGCTTAATGAAAATACATAAGAACCGAGCATTTACGGGGAACAGATTCTCAAACTTCAAGCTCTAGTATTTAGGGTTCTCTTTAGTGCCCAACATTCCGCTCTATAGAGTATTTAAGGCCTCACGATTGTCCTATAAAACTTGTCTTTAAAACTTTTTAGAACACGCCTATCATACAAAACTCTCCCGACTGCCCTCTATTATACCCACACGCATTTATCATATGCACAACATCACTATCAATATCTTGTTCTTTGTGGATAATGAATCTTAAGTAATGAAACTGATCACTCTTTGACATTTCTTACTCATCTATTTCAGTTAAGGTTCTACCTATTGTTCTACCTTTCTTAAAATTAAATTCAATGCACTATGTCTTAGTCTTACTAATTTTGAAATATTTTTATTCTAAAGTCTCCCTCCATAATTTTAGTCTTACATTCAAACTTATTTTTACTCTTATTATTTAAAATTACATCATATGCCAAAAGTATACACTAAGGTACACTATGTTGCATATGTCTAGTTAATTTATTCATAACTAAAGCAAAACAATAAGAACTTAAGGCTAACTCTTGAAGAAGACTTACCGTATTCAGAAACTTTTTGGTTTCCCTCCCAATTATTTGTACACTAGTCATAACTCTCTCATACATATCCTTTATAATATTTATATAACCTCTTATAAACCATTTCTTCTTCAAAACACTCCAAATAACTTCTTTCGGCACTTTGTCGTAAACTTTTCCAAATTTATAAAAGTTATATAGATGTTTTATTTTCTATCTCTATGCCTCTCTACTAACTGTTGAAACAAAAATTTAGTTTTCTTTGTTGATTTATCCGACATGAAACCAAATTGATTCTCTATTACTTTAGTTACTTTATGCACTCTATTACTCTATCTCATAATTTTATCCCTATAAGTTTTATACCTCTATAAATTGTACAACTTTAGATATCCATTTTCATTTTATAGAAGGATACTCCACTCCTCTAGCATCCTCTTAGACCTTCAAATCTTGTCAAAGAAACTAGTCAATTGGGTTAAGCCAACAATAAGAATTTCATTGGATCCTAGAGCTTTGTATTTTTTTCACCTTCCTTAATGCAGCAACTCCTACCTCTTCTATAAAATATCTTCTAAAATAAGTTATCTTTTTAATGGGATTAGACTTAATATCTATCCCACTACTACAAGAATAAGGCATTGGTTCTAGTCGAAAGATGAGAACTCACTCTTGGCTCACTCAGCCCACAAACCAAAGAGGCTCTTATAACCTTAGAGTTAGTGGGAGAGTTAGGATCAAGTTTAGGAAGGAGTCCATTCTTAATTGGACTCAATTAGGTATGTTTTCATTCCGCTAGCCATGAACTATAAATTATGGGAGCATCTTATCAAGTGCACATTATAAAAGAGTACACTTAGATTTTCTCAAGCACTTCCTGAATTTGATTGCAGATCCATGCAGAGGATGAAATTAATCGAGTTAGGTTTTTAAGTTCTTCCACATGAGCCCTAGTTGCACATAAAACATACATTATAGAATTGCTTACATTATATGCTATTGAGACCTATTAATCAAGGGGAATTTATATAATAAATAGTAAAAAAAAATTATGAAAATGACACACTGTAGCAAATATTTGCAAAATAGGGTAGTTGACAAGCCACGCAGGCGCTTGAGTGGCACGGGTGCTTCGTGGCTTTTTTTAAAAAAACTAAACCAAAAGGCATCGATTCTTTCGATTAAAAGAGAAGGCGAACCGATGCCTGGGGTCGGTTCAACCGACGCCTTAAGAGAGGCGTCGGTTTACTGCCTTATGATTTTTCGTCCTATTTTAAATAGGCACTCACTTCAACGATACATATCTCTCTCATTTCTAACCCATTTTTGCCCATTTTTTTTCACTCTTCCTTATTTTTAGTTCTCTTTCTAGTCATTATGATATTACAAAGATGTTGAGCCATCACATACCATTTATCGTAGTTTTTATAGTATTTTTTTTGATAAATAGCATGCGATGGATCAACATCTTTGCGATATTATTATGACCAGAAAGACCACTAAAAATAAGGAAGAATGAAAAAAAAAATGGGCGAAAATGGATGAAGAATGAGAGAGATATGCATCATTGAAGTTTGTCCCACTAAAACAAATCTGTCCCATTTTAAAGGGGTGATAACTTCAATGATGCATATCTCTCTCATTCTTTATCCATTTTCGCCCATTTTCTTTCATTCTTCCTTATTTTTAGTGATCTTTCTGGTCATAATGATATGGCAAAGATGTTGATCCATCGCATGCTATTTATCGAAAAAATACTATAAAAACTACAATAAATGGTATGTGATGGCTCAACATCTTTGTGATATCATAATGACTAGAAAGAGCACTAAAAATAAGGAAGAGTGAAAAAAAATGGGCAAAAATGGGTTAGAAATGAGAGAGATATGTATCGTTGAAGTGAGTGCCTATTTAAAATGGGACGGAAAATCATAAGGCTGTAAAACCGACGCCTCTCTTAAGAACCGACGCCTTTCTCTTTTAACCGAGAGACGTCAGTTCAACCGACGCCTTTTGGTTTGGTTTTAAAAAAAAAGCCACTCAAGCGCTCGTGCCACGTGGGCACCTGCGTGGCTTGTCAGATACCCTATTTTGCAAATATTTGCTACAGTGTGTCATTTTCATAATTTTTTTTGATGATTTATTATATTATTTTCCCATTAATCAATACAAAAAAGACATACTTTAAGATGACAAAAAAATAGTATTTAGGTAGTACAAATTAGGCTAGTCGGGTAAAATAGGATAGGGTCGACCTTGACCCAACCCTATTTGGGTTGGGTTATGACCCGACTTTATCAATTAATAGGATTGAAGATGCCGACCCTAACCCTACTTGGGTCAAGTCGGGTTACCCTACTTTTTTCATTTTTTTGCCCTATTTTTTTCTCCGAACTTTTAATTTTTTTTTCTAATCTAATATTTTAAGAAGTCAAAATTGACCTTTATTTGACTAAATCAGAATATAAATATGGTTAATCTAAGCTTTTTGGTGATCTAGAAATAAAATCATCTTTAAAATTGGATTACTGAAAGGCATATTATAACATTCTATAACAGGTAAATCGGGTTGTGCAGGTAATTTGGGTAATTACCTTAACCAACCCTATTTTAAACCGAGTAAAAATTTCAAACCCGCACCCTACCCTATTTTGCAAGAGGGTCGGCTTGGGTAATTTTAGGGCCAAGTCGGGTCGGGTAGCATGTTCCCAGCCCTCTGTACATTGTCATGTGAATTGTATATATTACATGACTCCATCACGTTGAACTCTGAAACCTTAGTCAAGTGGATCTTCAAGTGTTATTTCTTCTGGCAATTGATTCCAAAGATCGACTTGATAGAACCACATATTGATGCGACTTCATCATATCGTAGTTATAGATGATAAAGACATAGTCTTTTTCATGGAATAAGCCGCATGCTTATTTGTCACTTATGCTCTATGTCTACGATTTGCACAATTCCTCAGGAAGTGTAAACTAAAAAAAAAGCAAGTATGATAATAACTGTTTGTCACGCCCCAAATTTCCAAGACCCGATTTACGCGGAAGCGCCAATCCAATGACGGTTATAGGGTAGGAAACCTGAGACTGACCGAATACTCGAGACTTCTATTGTCCCATTAAAATATCATGGGACTTGCAGAATCCATATGACTCTTAAACAATATTTACTTACAAAAATATAGAATAACTGAAAGGAAGTCTAATTAACTATTACAATATCTGAAATTGTCTTATCAACCACACAAATCAAAACGGCACGCAGGCCGAAGTTCAAACACCAAAATATAACAGAAACATAAAGAAACGAGTCTTCAAAGCTCCAACATCAGTCCACGTCGCTGGATGCTATCACTTCTGCTCCACCTTAAGTCCTGCATCAGAGGATGCATGAGTATTCCATAGGAAATACCCAGTAGGATACAGAAAACCCACACTAGAATAATAAGAAAAGACTCCAAATAGGTATAGTTTAACAGACTCAGGTTCAATAAAGACTGAGTTTACTTACCTGAAACCAACTGCCATCCGAGACACATAAAGGTCAAGGGAAAATAACTCAAAGACTCCAAACTTTCATGGAGGTAAGATAGAAAAATAAGCTTCGGACATCCAAAGTGTCAGAGTACAATTTCTGCTCTCAAATCTGTCAACAATACCAGAACATCCTAGAGGTTCTTCAGAGGAACCCGGCCATGCGTCTAGGGATGTTGGCCCCATCGGTGCTTACGGGCACAATGGGCGGAGACTGCAGACCTTCCGTAATGTCATACAGTCTAAGCGCACGCGTTGCCGTCATCGGCTGAACTACAGAGGTTCATCAAATCTGAGATCTCGCAAGATCTAGCAATGGCTCGTGAGCATACTATGATTCCCACTTGAAGAGTTATCTCATGACTCTTGTGGAAGAAATAGTTCTCAGAGGTTTAAACACAAACGTACAACAACAGAGGTCGTATGAAAAATCATCAAAGGTTTCCCCTTTGAGAATAAACTCTTATAGGAGTGCCAACGAGATGTCAATATCTCGAGACAACCAGAAATTAGAGATCCAACTGTCCGAACTTGTCATCAACACATGACTCATAACTGAAGTAGTTGTAATGCTCGCCTCCCAAGACTCCACTCCAATCGCTGGTTTAAATCACTAACTTCACTCAAAGAAATCTTCGATATGCAAGGCCCTAGAAAAGAATGCTATACTGCTTGTGACTTTGAGAGTTTATGAATAGAACGAATAACTAGGGTTTAGAGCAAAACCCTAATTAAGGATTTCAATGCCGTTTGTCAGGGCGAACTAAAGACATGAAGGAGATGACACGAAGGCTAGGACTTAAATCCCTGGTCTCTTAAAGAGTAAAGATTTTATCATAATAGTAGTGATTCCGTTCAATTTGTATTACATTGTATAAGTCAATTAATCCCATAATAATAATACTAGTGCATTACCCTTAGTTCACTGCACTGTCCTGCATACAACAGTACACTTCCAGCACTGGCTACAATTTTTACAGAGTGAATCCTGATTTGTAATTTTTACTGTAGGTTCCTTGATGAGTCTATTTTACAACCCAACCAAGAATGTATTTTTCTGAATTTTATGGAATTAGTTACGTATTTTTCATTACTGACTGCCTGCGCAGGAAAGTTCCTGGCCGAGGCTTAATTGAGTCTCTAATTCGTCCATAATTATATTAATTAATCAGATCTACTAATTATTCATGATAGTACTAGTTATATGACCATCCACCTAGGCATGATATATGTAATAAGTAACCTGCCAGTAATTGTTTTTAATGGTTAAACTAGGCTTTATTACTTTCACAAATTGATTTAAACCTAATCATGATTATCATCTAATCGATAATTAAAACCATTAATATGGGACGAGAAGGACACCATGATCACCAAAAAGTAGAGACCTTTATCTCTGGTCAAAGAAATATCGACCTGAATTTTCAATTTATGGCACATTCATTCATATTATCTGTCACGCCCCAGATTTCCAAGACCCTATTTACGCGGAAGCGACATTCCAATGAAGGTCAAGGGTAGGAAACCAGGGACGGACCGAATACTTGAGACTTCCACTATCCCTTTTTAATATCAGGGAACATGCAGGATCATCACGACTTAAACAATAATTACTTACAAAATATGGAATGACTGGAAAAAAAATCTACTTTGTTATTACAAGTCTTGAAACTTCTTAACACAACATAAAATAAAGTAAAACGGCGCGCAGGCCGCGAGTTCAAGCATTAACTCAAAATAAAATAAATAATCTAATCTTCAAATCTCCAGCATCCACTCACGTTGCCGATTGCTGTCACCGCTGCTCCTCCTTAATTCCTGCATCAGAGGATGCATGAGTATTCCATAGGAAATACCCAGTAGGATACAGAAAAATCACAGTGGAACAAATGGTACAAGAGATGACTCCAAAACAGATATAGGTCAACAGACTTGGTTTAACAAACTGATTTCACGTATCTGAAACATCTGACGTCCTCGACTCATCATAGTCTAGGAATTAAAGGTCAAAGACTCCAACTTACACAGAGTAATGGAGATAAAATATTAACATAAGCTCTGGACATCTAAAGTGTCAGAGGTAACAATTTCTGCTCGCAAACCTGTCCATATCTTCATGGAAAACAATACCAGAACATCCTAGAGGTTCTACAGTGGAACCCGGCCATGCGTCTAGGGATGCTGGCCCCATCGGTGCTTACGGGCACAATGGGCGGAGATTGCAGACCTTCCGTAATGTCATACAATCTAAGCGCACGCGGTTGCCGTCATCGGCTGAACTATAGAGGTTCATCATCATCGGAGATCTCGCAGGATCTAGCAATGGCTCGTGAGCATACTATGATTCCGACTAAGAGCTCTCAGAAATGCTACTTAGTGGAGAAACAGTTTCCTAGAACATCGGGTTTTATTCTGAAAAGGGCTTAACTCAAAGCTTTCTGAATTTCAACTCTTCATAGGAGTAGAATACAATTGTCGATCACAATCCAAATAGACTCACTAAGGAGTGTTTGAATATCTCAGAACAAATAGGTCTGGGAACTCGGTTGAGACCCGACCGCAAGACTCATCAAAAGACCCATCACTGGTTCGCCAAAGGTCCATGCTCCGCCGTCTTCATCGTCGTGCCTAATCCTAGAGTTGACAATCCCCGACACGAAAATGATGAAATGACGTGTCTAAAATGGACCACGTCAGAGATTCCGGAAGAGATTCACGCTAAGAATACTCTTGAGCCATAGATAACTCAAGAGAATGACACAAAGGATAATTAATAACGGACACCCCGTTCGACTCTAGGATCCGACTTACACTTTTAAGTTGACTGATCCCGATGGTCTTATAAGTAGTAATATACTTAATTAAAGTCTTTAATTATTATCTTAAATTAAGTTTCTTAATATTATTAGGGTTTTAGGGTTAATACGCGCAGGAAACCAGTTCTGTCCAAACAGAACAGCCCACTTCCGAAGGTCATTACGCCCTGAACCCAGTGAATTAACTTCTGACATTTTTATCCCAGATTCCCTCAGATGTCTAGTTTACAGATTGACAAACGGTTTACTGTTTGGATTTTTCTACAATTAGATATCATTTTTAGAGTGGGATCTGTCTGCGCAGGACTGCTCCTGGCCGAGACCACTTAACACAAGTTATACCCATTAATTAATTATACAACTTTTTATAATTCCCTAATTACCCTTACTGACACTCTTAACCTTTTCTTAATGTATTTTACAGAGCCTAAGGGTTCTGGAATTATTGATTTAATCTCAGCATTAGGTTACACTTATCACCCGATTGCTAATCTTTTAACTTGATTCTTATATATCAAAAGTATTGAACAAGCCAAGTAAACTTGGACACCTCCACGACCCAAACAGGTTCTGACATGATGTCAGACCACTCTCGTACTTCAGAGTGTGGTGCCAAATTGATTACTCAAATTAATCACATACTTTACATATGATATACACATATACCCTTACCCGATGGTGTTTATAAGCAATAATGTAATAATCTTGTAATTAAGCCAAAAGGACAACTATTCCCGGACGACAAAGCTACTGGTCCATGACCAAAGATTCAAACTTTATGACATCAGAGAGTGAATTAATACCTTTAGAGATCAATACACGAAGTATCAACAAGAATCACGCCGAAAATGGCATAAGACAATAAATCGGCGAGTATCAATCAAACCATAAGGGATTCAATAATAAATCATGACAAATAACTCCGGACAGAAGTTGGACGTCAACTTTATGCAATAAAGGTGACAACTTTCTGGAATTTATGCAATGGGGGACGTCTAACTAGGCATTAGGATACTACGAATCAAGCATAAGAGTACCGATTGAAGCATCTCATATAATATGAATCAATAACATCATGGTATACTCGATAATTCATGTCATATGAAATTAAATCAAGGCATATAATATCTCAGTATGAGCATCAAAAGACTACTCGAAATCATGTCAAAAATCATGAATCACACATGTGGAAAAAAAATGCTCCTACCTCTTATGACAAACCGAAAATCCCTTTGCGTAGAACGCTCCTTGCTTCGCGCCTTCTCTTACGTCCGTCGATTCTCCACACCACGAAGTGATGAAAGGATGAAGAAGAGGTGCTGGTTTAGAGAAGTGTGAAGGAGGGAGAAGGCACACCAAATGGGGACGCAGGCTAAAGGGAAGCCGGCCCCTTTTTTGTCCCCTTTTTATAGGTGATTCAACCCCTAGGCTAAGCAATCTCGACCGTCCGATTACCTCTCATCCAACGCTCACGAAAAGGTCCAGAAAAATGCAATCTTTCCATTCCAACAAGCTCCCATATCCAGCCTCATCAGAATATTTGGATTGCCAATTAGTTGGGGTCAAGCTAATCTCCAAGTTTTTCCCAAACCGAAAAAGGTAAAATTGCAACTCCATTTGGGCGCCCAAACCAAAAGCCACCTAGGTCCAAATTTGAATGGTAAGCTTTGGTAAGATTCTCCTTGAGGCTGATTGGCTCCTACTAAAATTAGTTGTAATCAAATCAATTAAGAGGTTGATTAAAGAGATAATTTGCAATTATGCCAAGTAACCACCTGGGCCAAATCTATTCCCACGATCTGCTCCTCTACACAAATGGCGCCCCCTCTTGTTATTGGAATATGCTTTGGCATCTTCCTTAACTACCAATCACCTCCCTTAAATATGCCCTAATCAAATCAATTACAGATTAGGGAATCCATTAATTCAAATTAGTGCAAATCAATTTACAAGAGATCTCCCCACGATTTGGCTTCCCAAATCGTGGGTCCAAGACGTCCACGTCACCCATGAGGTGGCGTGACCCTCAGGGTCCACGTGGCCCTTCCCTGGATTTTGCACGTCTAACAACACAGATCGCTGAAGAACGGTTAAGATAACTTATACGCGTGCTGAGCAGTTCCACCGTGCACGAGTCCTGTCCTGGTGACACATCCACTGGGCCCCGTCACACGTGCACTCGCACACGTGACTAGCCCTAGCTCTGACGCTCGACTGGCCCTGGCGTCAGGTGTATCAAACCCTGGCGCCAGATAGGTCACGGCGCCAGGCCCAGTCCTCGCGCTCGGAAAAACCTGCCTAATCTGGCTAAACAATTTTATTTGACCCAAAATCATCAAGATAGGGTTTCATAAGGCCAAAACGAAATACCAGATCAAAAGGCACGTCAGTTACGAAAACTTTCCTATTTTAGACCAGTTTCCTAAAATAGCACTTTCCAAAAACGTACCGATTTTTCGGGTGTTACATTATCTATCAATTTCTATACATAACAATACCGATTGAGTGAATACTACAACTAGGACATCAATTACAGATTAAGTAATAAGACAGAAGTTTTCTGGACAGCAAGGATTTAGATCCAATAAGAATCTAACAAGCCAAATACATGAGGAATATAAATTACAGATCACACATCTAGGCCATGCACATCGAACTATACTTTGTTCATACCATCGATTTGTACACACGTGAAACACAGGTAAAAAAAAATATGAACTTTCATTACTCTCAAGCAACCTTATCATACACAAATGTCATAGCCGACAAGAGCATGTAGGATCACACATCAAAACAGAATATATAAGTATGAAAAATTGAGTAAAAATGTATCCTACCTCTTTGAAAGACAACCCGAAAATTCTCAAGTGCTTCGAGTTCCTCCTTGTACCACGATCTAGGCTATACCGATCCACCACACTAATACTTCTTCAAGGTAAAGGCTCTTGCTGATTGGAAGAGGAGAAGGAGAATGAAATGAAGGAGGAGAACTCACCACACAAGAGTGCAAGGTTGCCGGTTCAAGGAAAATGGCCGACCTCCTCTTGTGTGGTTTAAATAGATCTTCCATGGTGATCCCCACTGTCCACCTCCATCTCATCCCATGGCCTTTATTACCTCCAGCCCTTCCAAAACAGCCAGGGCGAGATCTTCTCTAAACCAATTTCAGTTTTGATTACATTAAAGTATGAATTTATCTCCATTAAATTGACACCAAATTACCTATGTAACTTACCCCTTAAATAAAGGGATTTAATTCAAGCTACAAACTTGGCGCCAGCCATATACATGGAAGGCCTAGTCAACCTTCTCAAGGCGTCCAAATCCTTTCCCCTTAATTTCCCCAATTAACCCTCCAATTAAATTAGTTTCAAAATAACTACCAATTAGGGTTTTAAAATTCAAAACCAAACTCAAGATAAGATCCTTCAATTAAGGCTAATTAGCATTCTTAGAAAGTTACAATCCATTAATCACAATTAATAAGATTTCAAACAAAAAGGGTCCCCACGATTTGGTCCTTCCAATCGTGGGCCCAAGGGTGTCCACATCACCCATAAGGTGGCGCACCACTACAGGGTCCATGTGGCCCTCTAATGGTTCTCACACGTCTTAGATCACAGTTCTTCGATGAACGGTTAAGATGACTTACACGCGTGATATGCAGTTTCACCGTGCACGAGTCCTATACCTGGTAGCACATCCATTAGGCTCCGCCACACGTGTACCCGCACTCGCGACTAGCCCTAGCCCTGGCACTCAAGTGGTCCTGGCGTCAGGTGTATCCAAACCCTGGCGTCAGACGGGTTACAGCGCCAGGCCTAGTCCTCGAGCTCGAAAAAACCTGCCTAATTTGGTTAAACAATCTCATTGACCAACAAACATCAAAATAGAGTTCCACATAGCCAAAATGAGATACCAGACCAACAATCACGACTGATACGAAAACTTTCTTATTTTAGCCTAGTTTCCTAAAATAGCAATTTTCATAGACATACCGATTTTTTTTTCTTTTTTTTTTTCGGGCGTTACACTGTTTGAATTAGGGCTTCATGTATGTAATGTGTATATATTTTGAAAGCAAGGTTGAGATTAACCATAACAATATGTAATTATTATTTGTTATGACACTCTTCTGTACTAAAACCAATAGCTTTGACTAATTTTAGAGGAAAGAGGAAATAGATCACTTCCAATCATAGATTCCATAAGCATGTATTTTTATGTAAAAACCGCATTAAACTCTTTATTTAATTTCTTGAATACCAGCCTCCTTTCATTAGCATATCCTTCAAGTTTAGTTTTAGGAGTATGAAATTTGAGCTAATAATTGAAGAGTGAAAAGAGCAGGTACAATCTCAATCTAGGTCCCCCAGGTTGTGGGAAAGATTCCAAAGAAAATCTCATTAACGTGTAATGTGTGAGGGTATGTGTCTTACCTATGGGGAGCGACTTCATGCATTCTAGGTAAAATAGATTGACTATGAAAATTTTTCTATAATTTTGAATAAAAAAAGCATGAGAGTTTGGATGTTAAGGATCTGATCCAATCTAAGAAATCTGAGAGCTTGGGCCCCTCCCTTGGAGTTCGATTCAAGTGCCCGGTCTACCTTCGGGTAGTCCTGCAGCACATCTATCTATTAGCGTTGCGTTGCAGCATAGGCCGACCCCTTGGAGACTACTACTGGTGTTGGGACTTGAGGTCTTCTATAGCTAGGGTGGCGGAATCAGACAATATGTTCCTCACTTTGAACTTAGTTTGGCGGTTGCAAGCTAGTCAAGTGATTTTCCCCATGTTGTATTACATATTTAATTAATGCTTCGACTCGTTGTGGGAGGAGGGAGAAGCTCTCCTCTTTTCCCTTCTAGCGAAAACCCTCCTTTTTTCTCCATCTTTCTTTCCCTTGCAGGTCCTCTGCCCTTGCCCTAGCCGGCCTCCGACCAGGGCCAGCTGACCACTGCGGTACTAGGTTGGTAGGAGTGGGGCCGATAACCATTAAAGGGGTGGCAAACCTCGAAGTCTCTCACCCTCTAGCTTCTCTTGCCCCAACCTCCCCCTTCCTCGCTGACGACTGACATGCAACCGGACCCAGATGTTGTCCATCCAGAGGTTGAGCCCCCGTGCCGGCGGATGACCTCCTCTCCTTTTTTATTTTTTTTTTGTGGGTCTTTTGGTGGTCAAGAGGGTGGTCAGAAAGAAGCCTTGCTTCTCCTCCTCCCCACCTCTCTTGCTCATCTGATCCTCTCCCATTGGCCCTCATGTGGATGTACTGGTGGATTCATTGGCAGATTTCATGGACAAAGGCAACTCCTTTGTTGGTTGTCCTCTCGGGGTGTGTGCTCCGATCGGCTCTTCTACCTTCAGGTTTCATTCCCCTTTGGTACAATTGGTTGGCTTATTCTTTGGGTGAGCCCTAGTTGAATGGTGTTCTACTGGGTCAAGGTTTAAGGGGTGAGATTCCAACCTCCATTGCTATGGGCATGCACTCAAGCACCAGGATTAGAAGTAGCCACCCAACTATTTGGCGATTATCTCCGAGGTTTCTAATTGTGATGTTGTTGCTTGGAGTTCACCTGATAGCTCTATTGTATGTTTCTCTTGAGAGATGTATATTTTTTGTTAATCGTCATTCGTTTTCTTTTTGGAGATAGCCCAAGATGTTTGGGTTAGAGGTCCTTTGCAACGGATTCGAGCTCGACGCTGAGCCTCTGACTACGAAAATTCTATTGAATATTTTTTATTTTATTTTTATGGAAAGTTGATCAATTTTATTTGTGTATGAAGTTCTTTCCTCCCTTGCAATGGTTGTAGTTGAGAAGGTCTCCTTGTTTGTAATTTATGTTTTAGGTGAATAAAGTTTTTTTGTTAGCAAAAATAAAATGCTTCGACTTTGTTTGGTTTCTCACAACCTTCTTTTGTATAACAGAGTTATGCTTATAAGTTGTTGTGTTGTTGATGGAAAGTTTCAAATTTAAAAAATAATAATCTCATCGAGATCATTGATCAAGTTTTTTTCTTTTGCTTAAAGATCATTGATCAGATTAGGAGATTCCGCATGAACCCCAATCTCGGTTGGCCTCACTTTATCTTTTTTGTTTTTCTAAATAATAATTATTAAATTAGGCATTTTTACGGATAGAACCGGGGCGGGTTTGAGTCGGGTTTTGGCATACTTGCCCCGATAACTATTTTAATTCTTCAAACCCAGAACTGTTCTAAACTCACCCCGGGTCCAATTTTAAGGACTCGGAACCGTCCCGATACCAGAATTTGAAACCCATACCCGCCCCGCCTCGCTCCGGTACCAGAACTTTTATATCTCTAATATTATATATATTAAATTAGTAACTTATTTAATTTTTTTTATAAATAATATATATTAATATATATATATATACCTGGATCAGGTCTAAGTTTTTATGTAATACCCGAACCCACCCCTGCTGGTGGGTCGGATACTCTTTCAAACCCGGAACTAATCCTGAGTGGTCTTCACTTTGCTTTTGGTGGAGGACTTAGCGCCGCCACTGCCACGGATGAGCAAAGACTAGATTATATGAGAGAAACATTGCACCAAAACAAAAACATTATACTCCTCTGTATGAGATAAACATGTTGTCACATTTCAAATATCTTAATATATAATCCAATCAATGATGTCTCAATGAAAACGCGGTCGCAGGTTCACTGACGACTGACGAGAAAGCAAGGGTGAGACCGTCATTTTATTACCTTTTTTCCCAACGCGAGCCGCCTCCCGCCAGTTTTGGTTTTGTTTCGTGGTTTCCCGCCAAAAAGAAGGGGCAAGTCGGGCAGCTGGCGGCGCTTGGGAAATCATTTTCCTCAACTTTCCTCCCTTTTATCATCTGAATTTTGGAATCCACCAAGTCCCCTGACCGACTCTCTCTCTCTCTCTACCAATGGGAGCTATTTGGTACTTGGTTGGTTCCCATCTTTGGATTTACTCGCTTAGATTAGATGATTGCTTGGGGCATATGCCCATCTCCTTTCTTCACTGTTCCCCTCGTCGTCTACATTCCAAAGTACTTGTCCACGATCTATTTATCTATCTGTAACTCATAATTATCCTGATTTCAATCATCCGTATGCAGCATAGGATTCCTTCCTCATTCATAGATCGACTCATAATTCAAATGATGAACCAATCCACCTCTCCCTTTTCCCCTCACTAAACTCTCTCCACATCTCTCTCCCTCAATTCCAGCGCCGACTAGCATTTATGCGACTATATATATATATATATATATATATATATATATATATATAGAGAGATGAGTTTACATGAGATCGTTCTCATATAAGGAGCATGAGGCCAATTTTTATCACCGTTAGATTCCAATCGGAGGGTAGATATCAAATCAGTGGGTAGGTGAGTGTGTCACATCAAAGAGTGGGTGAGATCATTATGGATATTTGTAGCCGTCAGATCAAGATCCAACGGCTACGATTCAAAGTGGCCTCATATAAGCAATATGAGAGCGATCTCATATAAACTTTTCCCATATATATATATATATATATATATATATATATATATATAATGATCTCATACAAATATCCATAATGATCTCACCCACTCTTTGATGTGACACACTCACCTACCCATTGATTTGATATCCACCCTCCGATCGAAATTTAACGGCAATAAAAATTAGCCTCATGCTCCTTATATGAGAACGATCTCATGTAAACCCCTCTATAGCTTATAGCTTATATGAGGCCACTTTAAATTGTAGCCGTTGGATCTTGATCTAACGGCTATGAATAGTTATAATGATCTCACCTAACTCCTGATGTGACACACTCACCTACCCACTAATTTGATATCCATCCTCCGATCGGAATCCAATGGCTAAAAAGATTGGCCTCATGCTCCTTATATGAGAACGATCTCATGTAAACCCCTCCTATATATATATATATATATATATATATATATATATATATATATATATATATATATATATATGAGAAAAGTTTATATGAGATCGCTCTCATATTGCTTATATGAGGCCACTTTGAATCGTAGCCGTTGGATCTTGATCTGATGGCTACAAATACCCATAATGATCTCACCCACTCCTTGATGTGACACACTCACCTACCCACTGATTTGATATCCACCTTACGATCGGAATCTAACGGTAATAAAGATTGGCCTCATGCTCCTTATATGAGAACGATCTCATGTAAACTTATCTCTCTCTCTCTCTATATATATATATATATAATTTCAATGAGAGATTTAAACGAGATCGTTTCTATTTTGCTTACATGAAGCTTATTTAAGTGATAGTCATTAGATTTTGATCTGACGGCTACAAGGGTAAATGATGAGTCCCACTCACTTGCTTATGATTTGATATTCATCGTCGGATCAGAATTGAATGACCCAAACAATTATTCTTATATTTTTTTATATAAGAACAATCTCATATAAACTATCATCTTTCTCTCTCTTTCTATATATATATATATATTTGAATCACATTATTAGTAAATCACACTACCCAACCACACATAAATACAAGGCCCTTGACCGAGCAAAAAGCAATGCTCGAATGGGTTTGTGAAACCAATCTCTACCAATATTATTGCAGCTGATGCAATCTATTCACTCAATAATGGTACCAGTGCCTGGCGAACATTGATCAATTAGCTAATCTCCTCTTCAAAATAGTGATTAAATATGGTTCTTTTCTCAAGTATGACACAAATTTTTTTGTCTTATTTAATCAATCCTCATAATTTTTTTATAATTCTTTCAATATTCATGATTTGTAGAATATTTATCCATTTGTCGTAAGATAACCAGCATTGAGTCGATAAACAATGATTCACCACTGTTCATTTACATAGGATTCTCATGACACCGCCCCCCAGCACCACGTGTTTTGGGGTATTTCAATCACCATCCTCCTTGTCAGCCGAATCTTCCTGGCTTCCTTCCTCCTTTCCCCCCGAGTATGCGCCAATTTCACATCCGTTCGGGACATTTACATAAGTTAATTCAGCAAAGAGCCAAAAATAAGACTCGGAACAAAAAAAAGCCCGCCGCCTTTTTTGACTTGCAACACAAGCCTACGATGCCATGGGCAAGCCTCAGAGAGAGCTCCTTCCGTGACCTCTCCCATCAAAGCAGTACAAATGAATAACATGAGCACTGATAAGGAGACAATGTTCTTGTAACTACAAATGGATTCCATAACATCGACTCTCAAATATACCTACAAACTTAAACTTTGCAAACAAAAGACGACATAATCCAAGAGAGATAAAAGTTACACAAAGACGGGTCTGGTTACAAGTATGGATGAGAATCCTAGGCATACAATTACAATCACTCTCCTACTTGGCGCTCTCCACGCGGCGTACAAACACAGAATCCAAGTCTGGGGGAGTGAAGAACTCCTTGACTTCATTATGGTGAGATCTTGATGAAGAAGTAGAAAAAGAAGAACAGATTCGATGCTTCCTCGGAGCGGGCGGGCATGACATCCTCGCGGGGATTCTGCTTTCGTCGCCGGTTGGAGTTGTCGAGCATGCTTCTTCTGCATCCACATGGCCTTCTCCATCATCGTCCTCCTCCTCGGCAGTGGTTTGTTTCCCCGGACGCTTTGTCCTGACAGGCCTCAGAGCGGTTCGCAGCGAAATCCCAGCAATGACCCATTTCTGTGCCTCTGTTTCCAGTGCTCCTTCCACTTGCAGTTTGTCTGATATACCCATCCCTGTATCCTTGCTTCTTCCTTAACAAACCTCCTCCTATTCCAACCCCCTAACTATCAATCTAGATAAGGTGAAAGCTACTTTTAAAAAGGCAGTCAGAGAGAACCCACCAAGAAAACAATTTTTTGAAACAAAGCTCTCAACCCCTCTCCAAAGAAAACGAGAAAGGATGAAAGTGAACGCTTTTCCTTTTTCTCTCTTAGGGGATACCAAATAGGGAGGAAGTTGGTTAAAAGGAATGGAAAAGAAAGAACCTTGGTGCCTGATTGCCTGGTGGTGATTTCTAGTGGAAGAGAAAGAGTTGGGTAGTTGAAGAGAAAGAGATCGAAATTGCTCGGGGACTCAAGACTGCCGCCCTTGTGAACTCAGCAGGGGAACAGAGCAGAGCAGAGCAGGCTGCCGAAGCGGGGAAAAGAAGAGGAGTTGAAGAATTGAGAAAAGCTTTGCCGCGTGAAATAGATAGATAGAGGCTGACCGCGGTCACCCCCCATCCCCACCTGGGGGTTTTGTTGTTGCTTTGTTTGTTTTTGGAGGTTAATCCAACCAAGCATTGTAGTTTAGTCTAGGCTCCTAGGCCCTAACATAAGCTTAGGCGTCCTTCTCCGACGTTCCCCCCTTTTTCTGATAACGTTAAACGCGTGAAAAAAATGTTTTCCAAAAAACCCCGTGAAAAGGTTCATCTTTCTGCGCCTTTCAAAGTCCCTTGTATTGTATGCACAGGAATTAAAAAAAAAATGCGGCTTCAGCTCCATACGCTGTATTCGTCGTACGTGCATATTAAATAAAATCCATGATTTTCTCTCTTCCGGCCCCATGTGTCCTCTTATCTAAACCAGCCATTTGCGTAGCGGGGTGAGTGAGTTGTACCAATTGAAGGAAGGTAACCCTACGCAGATTCAATTACTAACTTATATAGCTGCATAAGTTGTCTTCGTGGCCCTCTCCTCTCCCAATGCCTATAAAACCATAAAAATATAGAATATGTGCCCAACAAATGTTCCAACATCCGAGTACATATATCGCAATTGAAACTGCTCTGTAACTCCCCAAAATGGACCACCTACCCACTCTCTATCCACTCTCTTACAGAATTTGCCTACCTCTGCCAAGATTTGATATCAAAAATTTTCCCACTCCAATATAAGTTTTCTCTTCAATTCCCAAGGAAAAAGAAGCATAAAATAAACTTTGATGAAAATTTTTTGTGTATGATTATACGATCATTCTTTATATTCACGTCTTATAGCAGTTCTATTTCCTTGTTAAAGTAAAATTTGCTGTGTATGATTTTCATCAAACTTCAAACTTTGATGAAAATTTTAAAGTAAAATTTTCACAGTTTTAAATAATGGGCTTTGTTATATGATTTTTTTACCCTTCAAATCTAGAGGAGTATACAATTTGAAAGTTTTAGGGCATTCATTGAGTTCTCATGTTGATTTTACATAGGTGGACAGTAAAATTGCACCTACAAGCCGTACAGTGCTATTATTTTGTCTCTCTCTAAAAGAGCTAGTCAAAGACAGTGACTAGTATAGAAAAGTTCCCATACGAATCTCAAATATACTATAGGAACTACGAGCATGGATCGCAATATGAATTCCGTGTAGCATATACATAAATACGGATAACTGCATAATCTTTTAGTATTTAGTATAACTATCAGTGAAAACAACAGTAGCATGTGATTGAATATCTTCTTTAGGGTTGTAAGTGATAAGAGTATATTTTCTCAGTTATACATAGTTATGTATTAACATTGAAGCCTGAAATTGTTTTGCTGGGTGCCAAATCTGGTTCTTCGCACTATCTGCCTGTGTATCCCAAGAAAATGATCTATTGTTTTTTAGCTTTGCAATGCATCTGTCTGGATTGATGCTAAGTCAGCCTCTTGCCTGTGGAGATTGTCTATTTGCGTGACTGTTCTATGCAAGAACAGTCACCTCAAGGTCTGAGATGCCTAAAAAAATGACAAAAGAAGCATCATAGGACGCTCTAAAAGACCATTAATTATCATTTGGGTTAATCAAGCAAGTATCATCATGGTATTATTGTTCGCTCGTACTTTGTAATTAGTATATATGTAAGGGGTGTAGGCCACCTACATGATAGTCTGAAAATGAGGTTGTTATCTCATGTAGATTTTCTGTAGACTAACCAACAAAGCATGTGGATTTATCTTTTTTTGTTAATTGTGGATTCATCCTTTCAATGAAATGACGTGATACAGAAGAAATTAAGAATTAAAATTTCATTTATTTTTCCTTTTTTGTCAGTCGTTTTTTTATACAATTGTCAGTTGGTATTTGAATATGTTTAGGTGTTATTACTATTATGACAATATGTTTGGATTTTGTTGCATAGGCCAAAATCATCACAATTTTATATCTAGGGTAATTTTTGTACATGATTTCACGAGTCAAAAAAGTTTGTTCTCTAGAGGAGAACAAATTTAAACGAGCACAACTGCATCCCTCTCCTATCTAAATTTAATGGTTTGGATCAGATTCCTCACTGAAAATAAGTTGAGTAATCTAATCCAAAGTATTAAAGGAACATCCATAAAATGCTACAACATACTCCCTAGTCCCTATGACCTCTTTTAACAGTTTTATTTCAAAAAATTGTCCCATAATAATGAGTCAAAAAGTATATTAATTGGCTTTCTTAATAATGAGTCCAATGTGACTATTAATATAGGATGGAAGGAGTATTATGTGTAGCCTCCGGTACAGTTTAACAACCGCTTTTGCTTTTTTTAAAAGTGGCTTTTTAACAAAATTATTTTTCTTAATGAAAAGTTGAATCGTGACCTGTATGGTAACGCCCACTCCTAAAGCTCTTTTGTGAGAAGCCACCCCTAAAGTATGTTCGGATGAGGCAAATTTTGGAAAATAAAATAAATAGCTCATGTGACACTTTTATTCTTAATGAGATAAAGAATGATTGAATCTTGACCTCAATATGTAATCCAAAGCCACAAATTTTAGCCATCCATCAACCTTTCAACTAATTTTAGTAGAATCATGTTCTTTCTTAACATGCATAGATCATCCAATTCCCTATTTGTATGATATAAACATTGTTCAGTGTTACTTGTTGGGCTAATGTCCAAGAGCTAAATATTAATGCTGCCATCAACCCACTTTTTATTCAAACCTCTATATGTGATATATATTGCTGGCTCAACTAATTACTTAATGTCTTTTATTGACTTATCAGTAACTTATTGAGATTGCCTTCTAGTTCAAATTCGATATTCATGTACAAGTGGCTTATATGTCACTGCCTCTAAAGGTGGTTCCCTTCGGGTATGGGATAGTGTAACATCCCAGTGTGTGCGTCCCATTATTGGAGCTCATGGCTGTGTAGAAGCCACTAGTGTATGCTTTACGAAAGACCAGAATAGTTAATTTATGGCATAGTATCAGAACTAAAACAGCAATAGTTTAGACCATATAGTATTGATCATACAGGAAAGAAGAGCACTTACTGGGCACACTCAGCAAGCTTCCCCAAGTTCTGATTATCAAATATTGCCAAAATCAACTTCTTATTCTCATCTAAAAACTGCATCAACATGAGATTAACTTCAAACTCAAGCAAAATCAATCTATCCACACTCCAACACAACCAAGAAGTTTTCTTTCACCACTAAAATCCTCTTTTTACATTCAAATGACAAACTTTCACCAACACTGTCACGTCCCGAAATCCCATACCTCGATCGGAGTGCGGAAGCCAACAAAAGAGATAAAATTCGAGGTAGAGATCCCGGGCGCGCGACCGAGCAGTCGATTTTTCCAATCGATTACAATCATCTCAAAAGGACGTGTAACTGATTATGCCCGCAATCAGTGTAATATAATAATAGACATCAATAAATACTATGAAATGAATTTACTTAATAATAATCCATTTAAGAAAGTCAAATAAAATAAACCTATAAGTCTATGGCACACAATTGCCAATAATATCATAAGCATCAATAAAAGTAAAGTAAATAACTAAATCGTCTTTAATCTCTTCTCGGCGCCTGCAATCCCCCATTCAACTACTGCATTTCTTGATCTCACTTTTCGTTTGCGCCTGCATCAGAGGATGCATGAGTATTTCATAGAAACACTCAGTAGGATGTAAAAACCCACTGAATTAAAACAAGCAGTATGAAGAGAATAAGAATAACAAAGGTCATAGACATTCCACAACATCTGAACTTAATCGAGGTCTATACACCTGCAAGGTTAGTCAACAACAATTCCAACTCATAAGTATAGGAAAAACATCAATAAGGCTCCGAACATACATATGAGTAAGGAGAGAATAACAATCATATCAAAGGCTCCAGACATCTAAAGTGAAAGGAGTTACAATTTCTGCTCGCTAACCTGGTCGCTCGCAAGTGACTAAAATAATATACCAGAACCACCCTAGGGGTCCTCTCTTTGGAACCCTGCCATGCGCCTAGGATGCTGGCCCCACCAGTCCTTATGGACATGATGGGCGGAGACTGAGGACCTTCCGTAATGTCCACAATCAAACGTACGTATAGTGCCTCCCTTAGGGCAGTATGGAATCGTAATTTCATAAATATAAGTGACCTCGCAAGATCTAGCAATGGTTTAATTGAGCATACTATGAAACCACCATGTGGAGAGTCTCGCAAGGTCTCTAGTGGAAGAAAACGATCATGTAATCAATATGAGCAATATCTTAAAGGAATAGAGGTCACAACACTCTAAGATCATAAGGTATCTCTTACCAGAATAGACTCTCTTATGGAGTATGGATAGAAGTGTCAAAGTCTTTGGTCAACACATAACTCACTCATTGGAGTAACATAGAATAATAAGACAACCCAAACACTTCGAATAATAACAACTCACCCAAGGAGTAACATACAATCAATACATACCTTTCATGCTCAGCCCTAGATAGGAATTCCTTATACGCATTAGAGTTTTATAATACAAATATCAGAGATAAGAAATCAAAGAATCTTAGATGATTTGAATTCCAAGTAGAATATCAAACCGACATCAACGCTTTTAAAATAGATCGTTATGAATCACTTGTTCAAAGGATTATCCCTCGTAATTGAATTACATCTAACCCAATTCTTACTGTGATATTCCATAAGTTTATAGTTCGATTACTGGTATTGACAGATTAATCGTTATCATATCATATTACATGAAGTTATTTGTATACTTAGTATTTTCTCTCAGATTCAGCTCACTGTCTCCTGCACAACAGTCCTATTCCGACGGATACTGTGCTCTGTACAGTAAGACTTAACTTCTGAAATTTTTACTAGTAATAGCCTCGTGAGTCTAGTTTCTAACACCACTGATTTTATATTTTTCTAATTTTATTTGAATTAGTTATGAATTATTTACTACCAACTGTCAGTACAAAAACAGTTCTAGTCGAGATTAAGACTCTTTATTAAACTTGATTATCTTACTTAGTGACACATTATAAATAATAATACATCAATAACAGACCATATACTCCCCTCCTAGAACAATTACAGAACCAAGAATTATCTAGAATTACTAAAGTTGACTCCTTTCTTGTGTTCTTATATATATAACATAGTTTGTAATCATTAATGCACCCCAAATAAGACAATTAATGTAAGACACACCTTAAAGGCACAAATTCAACGTGGATCATGATCAACTAAACAATATCATAACTTCTAGTCTCTGAAAAATTAATAAAGCATTAGACTTTAGATGCGAATTCCCGTCTAGAAGTGAAACATGAATGCACATATGATTTGTGATGCACTATGCATAGAAATATTGACACAATTTGTTCATCTCGCAAGAATCCAAACAATAACTAAGGTGTTGAATCAAAACACTTGTCAAAAACATATATAATCAAAAGAGAGAAGAGGGGAAAAACTATCCTACTTAATCCTCCAAAGATTTCGCCTTTCTACGCGTTACTCGTCTCTTCCGCTTCTTCCAAAGCTCCTGCTCTAAACTCTCGCAAACTCCCACAAGAACAAGCCTCCAAGGAGATGGCGTGAACGAGGGAAGGAGAAGGGAAAAGTCTTTGGACATTCTAGGGTTAGCACAAGCCAATTCTCTAGTGTTTATATAGAGTTGGGGGAGAATCCAATCTTAAACTAATCTTCTAAATCATGGACACTTTCAACCAATGGGAAGGCTTCACAATCCTTCTAGAGACGTGCAAAACAAGTCCAATTAGGATTTGGTATCTTTCCCAAGCAAATCCACCCCAAAAATATGCTAGAAATCACAAAACCGTAACCGGCGATCGATCGTCTATACGGCGATCGATCATCGTATGCGTTGTTTAATACTACCGCGTTACAGCTGATCGATCGCCGTTACTGCCGATCGATCGCTTTATGCGAAACAAAACATTCACAAATCATAGTAACTACGATCGATCGTTTTGATACGGCATCGATCGGTTCAAGCTTTCCGATCGATCGGCTCTTATGGCGATCGATCGCTGTCACGTTTAATCAAAATTTAATTTCTCATATCTTTTCACTCCGAACTCCAAATCGCGCATAATAGGTGGCGTTGGAAAGCTCTTCTCACCAAATTTAATTTCTATAAGGCAAAACACGATCAAATAAAACATTAAGAGGGTCAAATTTGGGTTTTAAAATACTTACAAATTTTTCGGGTGTTACAAGCACAACCCACTCCAAGACAATAAAAAAACATGTCCAGTTAAAAATAACTGAATAGAGTAAAAATCCATGTAAAAGTATGAAAAAAGAGGAGAAACACACGTTTTGAATCTGTTTTGTGGTGATATTAGCAGTGGGAAACTAAAGTTGTCTGATCGGAGACAACGACGGTTGTATGATTTAGGCGGTTGTCTAATTGGAGATGACGACAGCGGTAGAGGAGTCGACTTAAAACAGATGACGATAGAAAGTGGAAATCACGGTGGGTGTCTGATCAGAGATGATGTCAGGAGAGGTATGGACTTTGAGCTACGTGACAGTGATCCGTAGACGAGTTCAACAGCAGAGGGAAGGGTTCTTCATGTTTGGGAGAGAAAAACCCGAAATGAGCAAAAACTAAGAGGAAACCCTTATTTCAGGACAGTAGAGAAGCAATTCTAAAATTTGGGAGGACAAATACAGTCATTTCCACCCCCATTAGATAATTCTGACACACTAAAGATGTTTTGTTAGAAAGTCTCCACTTTTGTTGAACCAAAATCAATTTTCTACCTTCCATACGGGATTTTGCCCAAAAGCGCTTAAAAAGAGGCTTCTGCACCCTAAAATTTGCCACCCTCAAGTGTCTGCTTAGGTAAGGCTCGCCATGATAAAGGTGTATCTGGGTTGCAAGGGGCATGCATGCATAATGGAGTGTGTGCAGCGTCCCTGGCTGGGTCACTGTTAGACGAAGGGTATTTGTGATAGACGTATGACTCGCCATCATAAATATATAGTATCACAAGCTGGGCCATGACCATGGAAAGTTGTATCGGCGATATATCGTTAATATATCGATATCAGGCCTTAACCGATAAAATGATATTGTGTAATGTCGTTTTTTATTTTTTTTCAAAATATCGTCGATACATCGGCGATACATAACTAATATATCGGTTTCGGGCCGAAATATCGGTATTTAAAAAAAATTAATTTTTTTAAAAAGGAAAAAAATAACTTTTCCGTTTGTTTCCCAGCTGATGCCAAATGGTAGGATATGGGTTTAAAACGCGTACACATATTTTGAATTATATATGTATTTTTATGCATATTTTAAAATTTATGCTTTGTCTAAATTATTATCACTCATTTTTGACGTTATATTGTGAAAATACATTGTAAAAATTAATTTTTGACAACCGATATTTTTTTATATAATATCTCTGATATATCTCCGATATTTTGGGGGCATTTGGTTACTGAAAAACTAAAAAAAATCAGCCTGAAAGGGGCTGAAAGAGGTGAAAAGTGTTTGGTTACTGATTGAGCTGATAGAAGCTGTTGACGGAGAAATGTGAAAATTTTCACCTATCAAGTGTAGGTGTGTTTGAACACTAAAATGGGGAATTTTCACTCATGACGGTGAAAACTAAAAAAAATAAGTAAATCACCCTTGAAAGAGGTGAAAATATTAATTCTCATTCGAATGAAAATTTTCTCGTCATCTTATCATCTCTCACTGCCATCTCGTTGCCACCACCGCCACTGCCATCGTGGCCATCGCCACCACCACCACCACCACCACCACCGCTGCCGCTGTCGCCCAGAACAAAAATTTTTCACCGGCTTCGTCAAATGCAAATCACACTTGATTTTTTTTAGGTTCTCAAACATAAGTCACTAATCAAGAGTCAGGCTAATTTTTTAAGGTTGATAATATGATTAATTTAGGGTTCATAAACAGGTTCTTCACAATAAAAAAAAATTACCTACAAATTACCCTGAAAATTTTCAGGCTGACATTTTTTTTTTCACTTTTTCCTTATTAGTATCCAAAGACACCCTTATCTCTTTGGTTGACCGATATTTTACCGATATTCAATATGACATTCCTTCGCCATGAGTGAGGCTAAGTGTAATGTAATGGGGACTCAGAGGGCAGAGGAAAGGATAAGGAGATGGAACAGATGTGTCATTTCTCTTTAACGAACTCAGTTTGACAGTGGCCGTGTCTCATACTCTTAAGATGATAACACATTTTCGACCTCCACACACAAGCCCCCACCACCAGCTCCGCTTCGTTTTTCAAAAGCAAAATGAATCTGCCACCCTCCATACATCTCATAGTTACCAAAACGGCCTCCATGTGCATGCAACTTGCATAGGAGGACCCAATCGATGCGGATAGAATAAACCCAGAAAGCATTTGTTGCTGTTACTGGACCGCCCATGTGATGTGATGCTAACACGGGCCAAGAGGCACAAGACATAGCTAAAAAAGAATTAAACAATACTTTGTCAATACTTTATATCTTCCACAGTCCACACAAATACTTTCCCAGTCGAATTATCGGGCAAATAGATGGTGGATGGTCATGGCCCGCTTCATGATCTTATCAGAAAAAGAACAAAAGCTATAAGATTTTATTCCCAATGCTTAGATCACAAGAATGAAGAATTAAAAAATATGATATTATTTTTCATGGTTGAGCTATAAACAGGGCCAATACGGGTCATTTGAGAAAATAATCCCTTCGTTCCTACTTCCTACCAAAGCTGAGGACTCTTCGTAGTAGAAGGAAGAGTACCTCTAATTATGGTCGAAAATGGGGTTAACCACCAATCCTTAGTTGTGATGTCGACACAAACCGCCAGTAAGTCCCTTTTCTATTCTTCTTTAAGACCGTCCAGCTCCCAATCGCATCAACTTGCACTGGGAATCTGGCTGGGAATTCTTGTGTGGCGGATAGGACAAGCAAATAATGTTGATTTTATGTCGGTGAATTGATTTCTCCTTTTTTCTCTACAATTTGTCTTCAAAATTTCTTTTGTTTTTCGGCACTTCTTGTTGTTCTCTCCTTATAATTAGTGTCATTTTTTTTCTCTTTTTATATACTTTTACGAGGCTGCATGGCTTTCCTTGTGACCCCCCAAAAAAGAGGTTAAAAATAGAGCTACCAAAAAAAACGATTAGAACAAATGGTAATTTGTATTTCTCCAAGATATTGCCCTCTAGAATGTGATATAGCTTACAAAAATTGATGAAGTATAAAAAAAATTTCACCATTTACTATGATACATTATAAATAACGTAACATTTAGCGAGGAAGATAGAGAGAATTGCATGAACCTGAACGCGCAGATGACGCTTGTTCTACTACAGTTAAATAAAACAAATATGGCATAGTATACGAAGGTCCATCTTTGTCTTCCTAATATAATAAAGTACGGCAGTATGGGCAAATGGCATTTCGACCAGCAAATAAGTTTTCGAGTATATTGGTTGCTGCTAGTAAAAATGTTTGCCAAAATACTCTTGGAAAAGGCCCTCGTGGATGGCTGATCTTTACAACTGTTTGCATTGGTTGATAGGGTCCACGTCTTTATCATCACCTTCATCATTTCCATAGAAGAAAAGGAGAGACTGATGAATCAACCAAGAAGATTCCTCAAGATAAGCCAGTTGCTTTTCTTCGACAGCTAACAGTCCAATACATAACGACCAGGCTCTACTTCGAAGACTACACGGAAATCATAGCTTAGTATTCATCTAAGAAGCTTATGAGCTAACTCCGTACAAGCATGAATCTAAACCCTTCTCTTTTATTAATACATCCGAACACGACAGTCGGGGGCCATAAACAGTGGTAAGCTTAAGTCATGGTGTCTCGATCCGAGCTAGATCCATTGCCATTTCCTCGTACTACTTCATAGGTATCTATTTTTTTTTTGGTAACCAGTGGTGTTCGAGTCCTTATGACATGACTAGAAGGGGCAGGGAAACCAACCTCTTAAAGCATTGTTCGCCGCCAATCCCCTCGTTATATATAAGGATCACCCATCATATACACATGATAAATTGGTATATAATCCCGGGTAGGTGGCCAGCGGGGTGGGGTTAGAACTCAGGACCTCCACTGAAGCTGTAAGTATTTATATTTAATACTCCACTGTGGTATGTGGCTCCTTATTTTTCTTCCGAACTGGAAGCTTCTTGTTTCATGACAAGAAAAGAGGAAAATGGCATTGACAAACTGGTAAAATCATATATGTTGTCAGCAATACAACTCGAAGTGACAGTAGGCCAGCAAAAGAAAACTACAAATGGTGGAATGTGCAGTTTTGTCCTCTCATGCCTAGTTCTCTTAGTGATCTACCTGTCAGGACCGTAACAGATACCTTTCAACAAAAACATATCAGGTGCCCTCAGAGATGACTGCTTGGAGCTCTATACTACTGTATTATAGAGGGAGTTAGTAAAGAGATCTGATAGAGAATTGGTTACAGAAGGGGAACTTAAGCTTGCTGTCGACATCTCTGCCACCATTTGTCCTTGCGGCCACTAGGACACTGCAGGTCGAACAATGGCAACTGCAGCACCAATCCAAGGCGAGGTGAGCAACAACATCCTCTTTGCAATCACTTCGGCATCTTTCAGAGATTCAGAAATTCGATACCATGACTCGGTTAAACAGATAAACTACCTGATGATTTTTCTTTCCCTTAACCAAAGGGACTAAGTAATACTGATTTTGCTTAAAACCAGTTTTCTAGTCCATGAACACAATTCTAACTCCAATCTCTTTCCATGTATGCGATATACAAACTTCTCTAGTTTGATCAGAAGGGAACTTCGATCACAATATATATCAAGATCACAGTTCTCTCTTCTTACCACAGATTTATTCTCCTCTCTATCCAGAATTCATAATGGTACTTAGAAATGGGGGCGCCCATCTATTTAGTGTAATATAATTGCGCGTAACTTGATCCATATTGGTGTGATATCAAATACACAGCTATTTTACTAATCGAATTCGTTGGTTGACATGTGCACAATTAATACAGATAATTTCATATTCTTATAAGCTAAATATCATGTATGGTTAGATCATATCTGATTTGAGAGATTGCGACCTAGCAATTCTTTTCCTAGGAGGAACTAAGACCTGAAAGTTAAATTTTTCCTTTTTGTATGGAGCTCGATGAATACTGCAAACGGACGAGTCTGTAGGAGAATCTGACTCAAAGACGATTTGTTGGCTCATTGACTTATAGATCGTAATGTGTATACCAAAGTCAGAGAAAATTTTAAAGCAAATATTTATTCTAAAGCTATCAGAGAGCGATCGTAGAACACTAATTAGTGATTTGTTTTAATTGTGAATTCAGTGTGGCCTATGACTTGGTTAATAATGAACATGCTTAAACTCCATTAACACCATAAACAGATATCAGTTACATGTTGCAGTTTCACAGCTGCGAGACATTCTTGTCCTCTAATATCTAGATTTTCCTAGAGAAGTACATTGAAAGTTCAGATGAGAAAGGATCTTGGCGAAGTTTAGATGCCTTTTAGACATTTCGTGTGCAGGCAGATCGTTTGAAGCTCCTGGCCGACCACCTTACCTGGCCAACACAAAATGAATATAAGCTTCTTCAGATAATAATGAGAATCTCAAAATATGCTCGTCATGTTCAGCTTACTGAATCCTGATATTGCCTTGTCTGATGTGAGAGTTAAACATTCACCAATTTCTCTAGCAAAGAAAACCAATTCTCTTTACCTTCGCAGTCTTTAATTAGTCATGCTATAAGATTGCACCCGTACGGCAAAAATCTCAATATCAGATATCCTTTGTGCAGTTTTATCATTCATGCCTATAGACAGGCATATCTTCCTCGTTTTAGAGTATTGGCATTATAGTTCATAGCATTAAGCCTGCTGCCTTGCCTCTGAAAAGCAAGTTAATATTAGCCTGATTTGCTGCTTCCTTACTATCCTCTTTTTTTTCTGCAACAGATAGAAGAACCAAAAAATTCAAGTTGTGAGGTGTTCCATACAACTGGAATAGGAGTAAAAACACTTGAACTGGAGGAAAGCCAATCAAAAGAGATGGAAGATATTGACTTATGTGACAAGGGTATAGATGCAAACAAGGATAACATACTCTCTGAAACTGTTGACAGCTCCACGAAGACACTCGAGGTAGTGTCGGCTGCCAATGTAAATTCAAGTGTTGGAGAAATTCAAAATTTTGAGCATGAAAATTTTAAGAAACCTTCTTTGGAAGGTGAAGCTGCTACGGACATGGCTTTGACAGATAAAAAAATCGAAAATGAGCTTACGCTTCCAAGAGATCAATTTGGACTTCCGTCAAAGACCAATGATCCTGTCAAAGAAGACAAGGCATATGAGATCATAGAGGAAAAAGATGCTGTCATAACAAAGGATGACTGTTTGTTAGCAACAGAAGAGAAGAATACAACTAAGGAAATTGAAATAGCAAATGAAGCGGTTTCAAATGAGCAGAGCCCAGATGAGTTTGAGAATTCTTCAAGAAATGACGAAGATGCGAAGGAGGTCATACAGACTGAACGTTTTGCAGTTGATTTTGAGGAAGCTGACATCAAGTACAAAGATATGTCAGTTTTAGATCCAAAAGAAGATGAGAAGTTTGATTCCAACAAAGATGAAAAACCTGTTTCAAAAATCTTGCATGAAACACATAATAAAGATTTAGAGGACCGAGATCAGGCTCTTAAAGGGCAGAGATTCGACTGCGAAACAGGACGTGGGAACACAGAAGTATCGGAAATAGAGCAACTTCTAAATCAAGAAGATGCTACGTTTTCATTTGTAGATGAGCAAGATCATCATGCGGATCAGATTCTAATAACTGAGAGGTCAACAGAGAACTATGATGGTCCTTCTGATGGATCAACGGATGCCAAAAATTTTGAAGAGCAAACATTTCAAGGAAACAGCAGTCCAAAAAAGGAAGTTAGCACAAGGGTCACCGAATCAGTAATGGATAAGGCGATAGAGCAGCCTTTATACCAGGAAGAAGAATTGCAATGTGAGGAAGTTAATATAACTTCGGAAGCAGCAACGGAAGAAAACATCTCTTCCCAAGGTATTGAGAATGCCAATTTATGTAGAGTGGGTCCACAAGAAGAGGATAGCGAGAAAGAGGGATACGGTTTGTCAGAAACCACCAATGAAATGAAGGAACAAAATGAAAAAGTAATTGAAACAGTTGTAGGGAACATTGAACAACTAAGTGCGTTAGAAAAATTTGAAGTTGAAAATGAGAAAGATACCTCAGCAGAAGATACACACTCTCAAAATGAAATATTGAAGGTGAATGACAGCTTGGCAGAAGAAACAGAGAATGAACAGCTTGCAAACGATAATCCAATTGCATTGATTGATTCAACAAGTCCCAGTGAGCCAGAACACCAGGCTTCTGTGGAGGAAAAAAAACATGATAAAGAATCTACTACTGCCAAAGTTGAAGAGTTTCTGAATAAATCAACTGAAATGAATTACTCATTAGGTGGAACATTGGTGATTGAAGAAAAAGTAGATGACGTCTCAGCAATGGATGATAACCACTCAATTGAGAAATCTGATAGTAAAATGGAAGAGAATAAAGTTGAAACAGTAATGTCCTTGGTGGAGGCCAAGGGACAAAATGATCAAACAAACAGTGAAATGAGTGCAGGAACAAGTGGCCTTTCTAAGGAAGAGGTAAGTTCATACTATAATGAAAATCTCTTTTATCATATTCTCATTTTAACTTATCATTCCTGGACAAATTCCCATTTCGATTTTTCATTCACTTTTTTTTAAACATTACCAGGGAGAAGAAAAATACTACTTGTCATTTGCAGTGCCTCAAGTGTTAAACGAAGATGCGAATTGCGCAACAGATACTAAACATGATACACCAGGGGATGGCATTTCTAATAAGGTGAGAGCAAAACAGCAAAAGGAATCAGCTTCTAAATTCCAATGCTCCAAGCGAAAAATTTATTTGAGATTCGACTAACGCATAACCCTACAGTGGAATGACGAAACATTTGATCTGAGAGAGCAAATAAAAGAAGAAACAGAGGAGAAGGGAGAAGGAACCTCTACTTTCACAGAAGATCAGAACTACAAGACCATGGAGACAAATAATGATTCATATGGAGCGAAAGAAGAAAAGGATAGAGAAATTGAACTCAAAAAGGAAGAAAATAATGCAGTTGGGGAGATAATGGGGCCCGAAGATTACGAACTGGATTCCAAAGATAAATTAGACAATATATATGCTAGAAGAGTATATGTAGAAAAGGAAAATTCGGACCAAAATCTCCAAAGCGGAGAAATAGCAAATAAAAACAAGTCTTGCGAAAGTAATGAAATCCCAAACGAGGTCAGAGAAAAATGCACCCATTAAGCACTACTCTCTCTCTCTCTTCAAGTTCAGGGTTTCCTGTTTTCCTCATTGTTGAATTTAAACTTCTTTCTTTATTTTTTCGTTCTGTAAAACCAGAGCATGAAAGATGAAATCAATATGATGGATGTTGATGCCAAACCAATCCTTCATGATCTAAGTGATATTGGCTTACAAAGAGAGAAGGATAAAGAACACATTGGAGAAGCACTCCAACAACAACAGGTGGTTCTTCTGATTAATCGGATGTTGCTGAACAAAGTGAAGGAGCAACAACAAAGTTTTAAGAATAGAATGTGGAAATTTTTACTTTACTTTCAGCAATAGTGAACTGAATTCAAATGTTTTGTACAGGTCGAAGCAGCTGATACACTGCAGAGTGAATGGGACTGCAAGACGATGGCACCTATTCATGCTGTAGATGCTGAATGCTCAACGGATGCAGAAGGTCCAACTGAAAGTTATCATGCTTCAGAAATCAATATCACCCCTGCAAAAGAAATAAATACGGAATTCAGTGTAACGCATGCACAGAGTTTTGACTTTGAGCAAAGCGAGCAGAATCAAGAAGTATCAGAGCCTAAGGAAGACAATGTTGAGAAAACTGAAATGCAATTTGAGTCAGCCTCTAAGGGATCAAGTCATGGGAGCAGCTCTGAACGAGAATCTTCCAATATTGAGATAAGTGCCCCAGATGAAAAAATCAATAATGGACCCAATTTATACGCTTCGAAAGTCACAGACGTATTTTCTTCAACTGAGACAATTGAACCTATCAAAGGAACAAAAGGTGCAGCTGAAAACAAAATAATTTTTGCCTCAGTTGAAGGAGAAGAATCAGCTAATGTGGGAGAAATATGTAAAGAAAATCTACAAGTAATAGATGGTGATACACAGATATGTGATAATGTATATCCACTGGAATCCATAAAGAAGCTAGAATATACTGGCACATTTGACAAGCAGACGGATCTCGATACATCAAAAGTTGCTACTGTAGAGGGCCTCACAGAAAAAAATGTGCATATAGAAGATGCTTCCTCTTCAGAGCAATACTATGCAGAAATAAAAGAAGCCTGCAAAAGACCTTATACTGATGAAAGCCTTGCCCAAGATAAGGAGCTTAAGGTAAATGAAGACAATGTTCCAACTACAGAGTTTAAAAAAATCCAAAAGCACAGACGAATTTTCTAATCCCAAACTCCTGCAATACAATTTTTATACTCCCTCAGTCCAAAAATATGTGTCCTCATTAGAAATCCAAAATGAACTTGGTTTTCTAATGACGACACATATTTTTGGACGGGGGAGTATCATATTCTTTCTTGACTATCAATTGAAGCCTTTTTTCATACAGGTCGATGAAGGGCTGACTACAGCTAATACAGATGAAAGTGTAGAAGAACAGAATAATCAGACAAACGTTGACTTGAATCTTGTAAAAGATGAACAAGCTGAACAAATATTTCAAGATGTGGAGGAAAATCATGAGGCTATAACACCACAAAGAGTGACTGAAGACCAAAGACTAATGGGACATATAACCAACGAAACCCCAGCACTTGACACAGAGAAAAAGGTGAAAGGCAGGAAAAGAATATTGACTTGTTTAATCTTATATTCTCATTCCATGTAGTTGTATCATCAAGTTGAAGTGATCAGTGTCATATAGCTCACAAGATTTAACATTCTGATTACTGACTCAGGATCAAGACTCTGGCACAACCAGTTCAGTTACAGAAGTAGACATCTCTTTCAGCAATAAGGAAGATGAAGAAAGTCAAACTGCTTCAGCTGCCATGTCTATGGTAGAGGACAATAGCACAAAAGAACTTGTGGGAGAAAAGCACGATATGTATGAGAAAAAACCGATCAAATCCACTCAAAGAAATGAAGTTGAAATGCTTACGAAAGATTTTCTCCCAGTACCTGAAGACCAGCAAACCGATGAGAGTAAAGTTGGCACTAAATTAGGAAGGGTTGTTATGATGCGATGTGAAGAAATTAGTGAACAGTTTCCTATAGAGAAAGATCAAAAGTTGAACCAGCCAACAACAGAATTGGAAATTGTACAGCAAGATCATAAGATAAGTACAGAGGTACAAACACCCCGAGAAAACAACTGTCACTCTCTTTTTTCTCTGCAGATTATAAATTCCTTCAGTTTGTGTTTGTGCTTGTGTATATTCATTTATTGCACAATGCACAGGAAGTAAACTATGTGTTTAATGATGAGGACGAATGCACCAGTCCAGAGGATCTCAAAGTGAAGGGTGACAATCAGTCATTTGATAAGGAGCACATCGTTAACCCGAAGGACTGGGTACATCAGGATGACATGACTATTGACGATGTGATACTTCATTCAGGAGTTGAAGATAAGAGCTTTGACGAAGGTGACACAACGGATACTAGAGAGGCAGAAAAAAGCAAAGAGGTCATTGTAAAATAAATCACAGATAATCATTGCTTGTTTCTATGGATCTTATACTACACAAGAGTTGGCACAAAACAGGCCTGAATGGAGGCTTAAGATCCATGTCGCTGACCCCAAATAGTTGGGAAAAGGCGCTACTTGACTTGAATCATTGCTTGTTTCTATGTAGCCTATAATTCATATGCATTAACAAGTTTAAATGTATACTCTGCACAGGTTAAAGCATCCAATGCTTCATCTGAAGAGAAAACTATTGAAACAATGACTTCAACTACAACTGAAGTTGCATGTTGCATGACCGAGGAGGATGCAGAAAAGCTAAGTATTGCACAGGTCGTAAGGGAAAAAGAAGCAAGCTACGGAACAGGTCCAAAATTCTAAAGCATCTGGAAATGAAAGTGTAGAAGAACAATATCCTCAAACAAATGTTGAAATGAATCCTGGAAAAGATGAGCAAGTTGAACATATAGTTCATGAAGATATTGAGGAACATGATGAAGGCATAACACCACAAAGATTGCTTGAAGAACAAAGTTTAATGGATCACCTCGCTGATGACCACACAAAAGTTGACACAGAGGAAAAGGTTAAGACATGAAATTTTTTTTTACCTGTTTAATCTTATATTCTTGTTTCATGCAGTCAAGTCATCAAGTCCACATTATTGCCTCAGGACCTAGCCTCTAGCACAGTCAGTTCAGTTATTGAAGGAGATATCTCTTTCAGCAATAAGGAAGATGAAGAAAGTCAAGCTGCTTCAGCTGCCATGACTACGAGGGAGGACAGCAACGCAAAGGAATTCGTGGATGAAAAGCATGATAAGGAAGAGGAGGAACCAATCACATCCATTGAAAAAAATGAAGTTGAGACACTTACAAAAGATTATCTCTCAGTTTATGAAGAACAACAAACTCATGAGCGTGAAGCTGAAACTGAAGTAAGAGGAATTGTAACGACAAGTTGGGAAGAAATAAGTGAACAGTTTCCAATAAAAAAAGAACCTAAGTCAAGCAAGCCACCAATAGAAATGGAAGTCGAGAAGCAAAATCGCCAAGAAAATATTGAGGTAAAACGACCACAAGAGAAGATCTATCTCCTGATTATAAGTTCGTTTATTTTGTATTTAACAGTGTCTACATTCTTAATATTGCACAATGCATAGGACACAATTTATGAGGCTAATGATGAGGGAGAATGCACCAGTCCAGAGGTCCTAAAGGTGGAGGGTGACAATCAGGCATTCGATAAGGAGCACATTGACAACCCAAAAGACTGGGTAAAGCAGGATGACATAACTATTGACAATGTGATACTTCAGTCAGGATTTGAAGATAAGAGCTTTGAAGAAGGCCACACAACTATGACTAGGGAGGAAGGAGAAAGCAAAGAGGTCAGTGCAAAATAAATCATGGATACTTATTGCTTCTTTCTATGCAGTTTATTATTCATGTAGATTAACAAGTTGAATTGTGTACTGTATACAGGTTAAAGCATATGATGCAACATCCAAAGAGAAAACCATTGAAAGAATGATTTCAACTACAACTGAAGTTGCATGTTGCATGAATGAGGATGATGCAGAAAAGCTAAAAAGTGCACCAGTCATAAGAAAAAATGAAGCAAGTTATGGAACAGAGATTGTTTCTCAGCATATTATGGAGGAAAGAGAAACAATGCATGTCCAAAATTCTGAAGCATCCAAAAATGAAAGTGTAGAAGAACAATATCCTCAGACAAATGTTGACATGAATCCTACCAAAAGAGATGAGCAAGCTGAACAAATAGTTCAAGAAGATGTTGAGGAACATGATGAAGGAATAACACCACAAAGAGTGAATGAAGACCAAAGACTAATGGGTCACCTCGCTGATGACCCCACAAAAGTTGACACGGGGGAAAAGGTTAAGACATGAAATTCTTTTTTGACCTTCTTAATCCTATATTCTCGTTTCATGTAGCCATGTCATTAAGTTGACAAGATTTCACATTCACATTATTGCCTCAGTACCAAGACTCTAGCACAATCAGTTCAGTTACTGAAGGAGACATCTCTATCAGCAATAAGGAAGATGAAGAAAATCAAGCTGCTTTAGCTGCCATGACTCTGATGCCGGACAACAACGCAAAAGAATTTGTGGATGAAAAGCATGATAATGTTGAGGACGAACCAATTAAATACTCTGAAAGAAATGAAGTTGTTGCCCCACAATATGAAGCAATTAGAGAATACTTTCCATTACAAAAAGAAGAAAAGCTTAACAAGCCAACAATAGAGTTGGAAGTAAAACAACAGATTCATAAAACACATGCAGAGGTAAAAATGTCATAAGAGAACACTTCTCTCTCTACGATTCTGTTTGTGTTTGTATATATGTACTTTTATTTATTAGATAGTGCACAATGCATAGGAAGTAATTCTTGTGGCTAATGATGAGGGAGAATGCACCAGTCCAGAGGACGTCAAAGTGAAGGGTGACAATCAGGCATTGGATGAAGAGCATATGGACAACCCAGATGACTGGATACAGCAGGATGACGCAACTAATGACAATGTGATACATCAAGTAGGAGTTGAAGATAAGAGCTGCGAAGCAGGCCAGACATCCAATATCAGAGATGGAGAAGAAACCAACGAGGTCATTTGAAAATAGACCATGAATATTTGTTGCTTATTTACATTTCATATGCATTACTTAGTTGAGATGCATAGTTTATACAGGTTAAAGCTTCCAGCTCAGCATCCACAGAGAAAACAACTAAAACAACTTCAGCTGATGTTGCATATTGCACGACTGAGGAGGATACAGAAAAGCTAAATGCACAGCTCATCAGCGAAAATGAAGTAAGTTATGGAACAGAGATTGTTCCTCACCACATTATAGTTGAAAGCGAAACCAAAGAGGTTAAAAATTTTGAAGCCCCTGAGAATGACATTTTTGGCAAAAAGTTCCAGGTTGACGAAACAAGACAAACACCAGAAAATGATTGTCAGGATGACATGAAGATGGGGGACGAAGCATCAGGGCCTAGTGCCCAAGATCGGAGATATCCAACAAGGGAAGAGGTTGAATTACAAGAACAAAATAGAAACAACCCTATTAATTTCAAATTTACTTTTGATAGAAACAATTGTATACTAACTTCTGTTTTCACACAGATTTTAGGTGAACTAAATGTGGTTGGAATAGTTGAAAAAATTGAAGAACATGCCGCGGAAAAGGAGCTGGACGCTAACGACATTGACACCAAACTTTCCAAACCAGAAATGGTCGATGAGGATAAGGGGCCTGATGATGCAAGTACTCAATTGGACCCTGATAAGCAAAACTTTGAAGAAGCAGCTACAGCTAGTTCCATGAAGAGTATAGATCAGCCAGAAGTAATTTACAACAGAAAACTGTTTTATGCCAATTCCTAATTCAATTCTATCTCTAATAAACTCTAAGCAATTACTCTTTTCAGACAGAAGATACTGTTTCAGAGTTCAAAGATGAAAATTTCGAGGCAAGTTTAGCAGCAAATAAAACTAGCCTAAATGGAGACCAAGATGATGCATATATGACAAGTGACAAAACCAATATCACCACAAGCTTGGCGATGATGCAAGGTTCTGAGGGCGAAGTAGGTGAAACTGATAAACACGAACTGGTCAAAGAGCAAATCGAAGAAGAAATTGAACTCAACAGAGAAACAGAATCATTGAAACTCGATCTGGAGCTGGATGATCTAATTTTTGGAGGAAAAGAATTTCCTAAAGATGAAAAGGATGTAAAGCAGCTACAGGAAGAAATGGCAAATTTGGAAGTGTCACAAATAGAGGTTAGCGTAGAAAGAAAATCTAATCTAATGTGCTTTCTTGCTTCCTATCGCTTTATATGATTTTTTATGCTTACTGTTGTTTAGGTGACACCAATGGGGAAGTGGAAAGATGGGGAGACATTCCCTGAGGTTTCAACAGTGCCAGAGGAAGAGCCAAGTTGCAAAGACAATGAAGATGGGGCCATAGAGGAAAATAAGGAAATTGATTTAAATGGAGAAACTGCAGAATGTTCAAATTACAAAGATGACACCACGACTGTGGTTGCTGTGGAAGCAGAAGTAACAGAAGAGAACGAGGCAGCCAGAAAATTTGAAGAAGCATCAAATCTTGCCCCTGAAACAAAGTACGATGAAACCACAACAGCAGAAGGAACCATCTCTGATGGCTCATTCGCAGCGGATAAGCTTATGCACACGCACATTACTTCAATTTCAGCTCTCGATACAACCGATTTAGGTGATACCTCAGTACCACTGCAAGATGAGGAGAAGATAAATAAACCTTCAGCAGTGCTCATAAATGAGCCAAGTTACAAAGACAAGGAAGCAGATGGAATTATCAAGGAGGATAAAGAGGAGAATAAGGTGGGCAGAAAACTTGAAGAAGCACCAAATCTTGTGACTGAAACAGAGTCTGAGGAAAGCATCTTCGCAGATAAGACATGTTCAGAATATCCACCAGAAGAAACAAGCATCTCATATGGGTTAGTTGAAGTAGGTAGGCCTAAGGACAACAATTTTTCAGTTTCAGCTTGTGAATCAACAAACGAAGGATCAGTGGAATGTAAGGAGAAGCTCACTGATGTCTCAGAAGTTCTTACTGAAGAACCAAATGATAAAGAGAATAAAGATGAGATTGCTGGGGAGGATAAGAAACCAGATTTGAGAATACAAAATGTTATCTACGAAGTTGATAATGAAGTTAAGACAAATTTGACACAAGAGAAAACGGAAGAGAACATGATCGTGGAAGAAATAGAAGCATCAAGTCTTTCTCCTGAAAAGAAGTCTGCTGAAACCGCCTCCACAGACAAGAAGATATACTCAGAATTTCCAACAGCAGAGGCATTTGTATCAGAATCTGCAACAGCAGATGCACTTGTCTCAGAATCTACAACAGCAGATGCATTCGTCTCAGAAGGCTTGACTGAAGAAGGCAATCCTAAGGATGAGCAAAATAGTTCAATTTCAGCTGATGAAACAACTGTAATGGGTGACATCACAAAACAACCGGAAAATAAGAAGTTCATGGATGCTTCAAGAGTGTTTGTGGAAGAGCCAAGTTACAAAGAGAAGATAGAAGGTGAGTTTGTTGAGCAGTATGAAGAACCAAGTTTGGTCTGTAGAAATCAAGCATCTTCAGAAGAAAGGTTAGTGGAAAAAGAAAAAAATGGGAAATTGGAGCAGCAAACCAACGAAGAGAGCCCCATTTTGGAGATGCCAGACGATCATATATTGCAGAAAGACGATGAAAAGCTAGAGGAAATTTCTTATTCAAAGTTCAAGGAAACTAATGAAGCTGAAGACGAATTGAATTTCCAATCAACTTCACAAACAGAGGAGGAGAAACACGAAGATGGTAACAAGGAACAAGCACATAGTCTTCTCTTGATGCTTGAGAAGCAGGGTCACATGGAGAGAAGTAAAATGAAGGAAGCAGAAGAGCTAACTGAACAAGCTTCTGTAGAAGAAGAAAACCAGGTAAATTATCTTGGAAAAAAAGAAGAGGAGACCTTGCAGGCTTGTGATCACACAACTGAAGCAACATTAGAGACAGCGTCTAGCACACACAGCCTGCACCACACCATGCACCAAACAGTAGACTTAGAAGAGCAAGAAGTCAAGAAAGGCTTAGAAGGAGGAAACATTGAACAAGGAAACCAAGGAAAAAACACAATTAAGGATATGGAAATTGATGCAGAAGTGTTAACTGAAAACCAGGAAGCCGTTTCAAGTGATGTTTGTCCTTTTGCACTAACAGAGATGTCTGCCAGTGAAGCATCACCAAAACGAGAAGAAATGGAGGAAACTGGTGCCCAGAAAGATGTATCGGAAAGTAAACCTGCAGTAGAACTGGATGTTGGAGAAGAGAAAACAGATGACGAAAAAGAGCATGAAACGGAACCAGAACACAAAATTGAGGAATCAGGGACAGGTATTCCAATCATGGTGGAAGCTTCTCGAGAAGCTGACACCAAGCCATCCCCAAAGAAATCCCACAACTTATTATCTGGAGTTGGCTCCAAGGTTAAACACTCCATCTCCAAGGTGAAGAAGGCCATCACTGGTAAATCTTCCCATCCAAAGACACCCTCCACCTCAAAATGAAAACAGAAGCAGAGCTTAGCCCAAAGCTGGATGGATGATGTTTAGACTATTAGCCATTAAGTGTCAATGTGCCAGATTGGATTTCGTATAAATTAATAAAGGAAATGCGATGAATTTGCGCGTGGTTTATGCAATTGTGGTATGTGTTTTCATCCTCTAATAGAGATGGAGGAACATTCAAAAGGTAATGTATTTGTACAAGTGTTGATAAAAAAACTGTAGTGTGCATACATTTGTTGTATAAAATTGGGAAGGTAATGCGAGGAATGTGTGTGCAAAGTGTGCACTTTTGGAACTACAGACATATATTGATTTACATTTGAAAAGCAAGATCACCTTTTTCTTATCTGTATACGATGTGCAATAGTCATATTGAAGGCTTTTGAACAACACCGGCGGCAAACATATCCATCTTCCGAAAGCAGAAAAATGGCGGCGGAATGGGCACAAGAACAGCTGAAAGGTTGCTTCTTTGATCAATTCAATTTCAAGGTAGAATAACTCTGATGAGCAGAGAATTCCCTCCCGACGATCAATCCCATTCTTCCTGCGAGACTTCAAAGAGACCCGAGTGGCAGATGGCGGGAAAAAGACACGAGTAAAGCATAGCTTCAGTCAGAGTCTTCAGACTTAAAAAAGAGTGAGTTGAGGTTTATAGCTGCTCCCTGCCTTCATCCACTCGTGTACATTACTACGGCTCCATGACCTTCCTGTCGATAACATCCCCTTCCCTCCAGTTTCAACCGTCCGCTGGCCGATTACAGGCTCCTCATTCACCCATCTTTCTTTCGCCCCCGCCACCCCTTTCAACCCTCGCCCTCCTCGTTCCCGTCGATGCCCGCTGCCTGGGCAATTCAATATCACCACGATCGATCAAATTCAGGCCTGCGTCGCCCGCCGCCAGCGCCAAACACCAGCCGGACGACAATGCCGATGACGATGACGACGGCATTCCCGCCGACTATGTTAAGACACTCGTTAAATTCAAGTCCCGCCACAACTACATCCGGGTCCTGGAAGTCTCCAGGCGGCTCGTCGCCCACCCGCTCGCCGGCTCCCGCCTGCTCCTCCTCGACAAGCCGGGCAACATCCACAGCATCTCCTTCCTCCTCAAAACCCTCACCGGCACCTACTTCGACGTCTTCGCCACCCTCCCGCCGCTCTTGCATCCGGGCCCCATCGCCATTCTCGGCTTCGGCGCCGGCTCGGCCGCGCGCATAATTCTGCGGTTCTACCCGGAAAAAGAAATCCACGGGTGGGAGCTGGACCCTTCCGTGGTGGCGGTGGGCAGGGAGTATTTTGGGCTCGCCGAGCTCGAGCGAGAAAACCCGAAAAAGGTCTTGATCAACATCGGGAACGCGCTGGAGATGGAAGCGAGCGCCGCCACAGACGGGTTCTCGGGGATCCTGGTGGACCTGTTCAGCAAGGGCAGCCTGCTTCCCGAGCTTCAGCTTCCGGAGACTTGGGAGCGGCTGAAGCGAAGGCTGAAGGCAGGGGGAAGGATGATGGTGAACTGCGGGGGGAGTTGCGTGGAGGCGGAAGACCCAAGAAGGAATGGGAAGTTGGTCAAGGAAGAGACTTTAAAGGCCATGAGCTGTGTATTCCAAGACTTGATCGTGCTCAACCTGGGGCGGAGGAAGGAAGACAGCTGGTTGGCTCTGACGGGCGGCGCGCCGGACGTGGATGCCTGGAAAGAGGCTCTGCCTGAACCGATCGAACACTATGCAGATATGTGGTTTAAGCTTGGCAAATAAACGGCAATAAAAATGAGAATTTGCTCGTAGATGCTCTGCCCTGCTCCATTCCCACCTCCCAAATTAGGATGCGCTGTGGTTGTAGCCTTCAATGTTTTATGCCTTGTGTTATCATCATTTGTTTTTGTTCATAACATTAGACGCTGATCATCTATCACAACTGGTCATGCTATGCGATTCATATCACTGGTTAGGTTGCAATAGCATACTCTCCAAGTTTGGATTTCTCCAACTGGTTTCAAAAGGAATATCGGAAAGGAGTGGTGGTAGTGACAAAGAAGCAGCCAAAATTTTCACTTCTAACATACAGATGACGAGTTTAATCAGGAAGAACATAGTATATTGTTAGCGTCGTGACCGGCGGAGACAAAGCTTAAAGGCGGCAGTAGAGGCTGGGGCTGTGACGGCTGATGCGGAAGCGGCGGGAAAACGTGCACAGGAGGTGCCGGTGCACGTTGGGACATGGGGAGCCAGAGGCCGGAGGCACCTTGTCCGATGGTGGGAGAAAACGGGGAAGAACACTGCTGAAAGGGGTACTTCCGACAGTTAAATTCGTTACTCCATTTAAAATGCTCCCTTCCCTCTTAGCTGCTCGATTAGATCGGACGGTCTACAAGAAGTGCCGCACTTTCCTATAGATGGGGTCGCTCGCACCTGAAAATACTCCTCAGCAGCATATACTCCATACGCCCACAGGAGAGAGCATAAATTGATTGGCAAATGTATTATTGTTCCATCCTTTCTTGCTAATGGAACCCTTCAACAGTTTTCTGATGAGTCCATTCATTTTTAGTTCCTGTCCCTGCTTCAACGCAACGAAAGTCCCAAGAGACATGCTATGAACTCAAAATAATTGTCATTACCCAAATGCGCAAACTGAATTAGAACATCAAGCCAATCAATTTATGCTCCATGTGAATCCATCTAATTTTGCTGATCATACATACATGTGAAATGAAATAATAATACATTTGCCACCCAATTTCAGGCAGCTTATGGGTACATAATGCAAATTATACTGCAAATATACAGACTGGTAGCCCCATAAACAACACATGCACGATTTTATAGAATTATTTCTTCACATCCTTGAATAACCTCTATGATCTTCGTATTGCTCCATGAACTCATCGTTGAACTTCTTAAAACTGGCCATGATTGCAGGCATGTCTTCTTCAGCCGGTAAGATGGTGGTTCTCAAGTGGAAAACCCTATAGTCCAAGAAAAAAAGGGAGATGAACATGAATTTCTTAAAGTTAGGAGCTGTTTGGCACTCCCTTTAAGCATTGAACAATTTTATTTTTTTTATAATAATCATAATCATAATCAAGTAACGCTTTTTCCCAACTATTTAGTGTCGGCGACATGGGTCTTACTCCTCCATTCATTGAAGAATTTGCTTCACGGCTTTTTATCCAAGATATTATGTCCCATCAGCCCTTGAGAGAGAGAGCTTCCAGAGGTAATTGTTTAGCAAAGTAATTAAAAATTGATCCCTAAAGCTCTAGTTAGTTCCAGATTCTCATACACTTTGTGGATTTGCAAGTGGAAAGGAAATTACCCTTCTTTTTGGCCAAAACCTGAGCCCGGAACAGTGGAAATTCCAGTTGCTTCCAGAAGTTTGAGACAATAGAAAACATCCGGCACTTTTCCCGCCTTCTTGGCAGCTTCAATTGCTTTTGGTGGTAAACGTATTTGAGGGAATGAATACATGGCCCCTGAAACTCACATAATCCACTGATAATCAACACTGCTCCATTTTAGGAACAAACTCCAATATAGAATAAAATGATACTGCATTCTTGCCTTCCGTAAAATTGCAAACTACATTTCTGCAGCTGTTGAATCCATCAGTCATTATATGGGCTCTCCGCCTAAGTGATTCAAGGACTGCCTTACTGCATATTTAGTTCACCAATTCATTAATGAAGTCATGTTTACAAGAGCAAAATTGCATAAGGTTATTTGCAGTAAAAAAAAATTTAGTTATCATATCTTGCTACAATATGATCTTGAATAAAAAACCAGGGGGAGACGTGCACAATACATATTTCATTGAAAGAAATGACATATGATCACTTTGCATCCATGGAAAAAAATAAAAAGAAGTTGACAAAGGTTAATAAGCACATCTGGTCACCTCTCTGCAATGAACTTCAAGTATGAGATGTCACCTGGTTTTGGAGGATTAACCATAAGTCCCATCTAAAAACCCATGAAAAAAGTGAATTACACGCAATTCAAGACTGAAAAGCTAAAAAATTTCGTGTTTCACAAATCTCACTCACAAATATCTGCCCAGGGACGTTGGGACTAAGTGAGATAGATGCCACTTTATAGATTTCATCAACCGTCTGGATCAAGTAAACATGAAAAAAATAAAGTGGATAAATTACAAGAAATTCTAGCAAATATCTTAACAATTATTAAAATACATATCCGATAATAGATTGGCTCTAGAAAAACTGATACATTAATGGTAGAATAGAGAATCCAAAACATCTAGTCATAAAAGCAAACCTGCGGAGGAATGTTAGTCATCTCAAAGTATCCACCACGCTGTCCACATTCCCCCCAATATCCTTTAGACACGGTATGAAACGAGATAAGCTGAACCTCGTTGCTTATTGGTGGACCCATGCCCAGTAAAATCTTGCAGAACGATTCAATTGTTCAAAATTAGTTCAGGTCCTTCATGACATACATAACTTTCAAAGGAAAAGATAAACATAACACCTTCCTAGCACTTATAAATGGTCGTTCGTCTTGATATATATTCTGCTGATATACTTCATCTCCAAGCAGCACTAAGTTTTCAAGGAAACAAAAGTGTAATATTTCTTTTAAATTGGCTTCACTCAGACACTGGCCAGTAGGATTTCCTGGGTTTATGATCACCATAGCTCGAACCTGCATATGGTCACAACGAAGAAACAATTAGATTCACAATAGGCTTTCAAATTATACTCCTGTCCCATAATAATTGTCTGGATTGGAAATCAGAAATGAACTAATGTTAGTTCATTTTTGGATTTCCAATCTAGAAAATTAAACGTGGGAGAGATTGTTTTCTCGATACCATCATGGCCTAAAATCTTGGAACACAATCAAGAGTAAGTTTTAACTGGTTTCAACTGCAAACTGTATTATACATGACAAAGCTATAAAAGTGACTCCAATGACCATTCAACTTAGCAATTTAACTTGGCCTAGTATATGGAAATTCAAAGCAATCAATAAACCACTAAGAAGGCAAAGGACGACTTGCTTACTGTAATCCCGTTGGACTTAGCCTCTGCCACAGCTTGTCGTAGACTATTGACATCAAGACCCCAATTTGCTGACTCTTCCAGATAATATGGAACAAGTGTTCCACCATACAAAGATATTGCTGCTGAATAAAGAGGGTATTGTGGCACTGGTACCAATACCTGTTGACACATACATTGTTTAATGCTCATAAATGGATGCAATAAGAGTGTCATAAATCTGAATCCAACAATAACCTAGCTACACTCTAGGTAGAATTTGGTGACTAGTAAATAAGCAGTTTATGCAGCTTCTCATGGGACCCTCAAGATTGGCAATTAATTAATGTTCATAAATAATTGGCTGCTTGTACAACAAATGACAGGTATTACAAATAGGTCAAGACCAGCTGCTCACAATATGTGGAACTCTCTTTCCATATGCAATGTAATAACAATTAGTCGATTCCAAGTTACCAAAGTCCATTTACATGTTCTTTACAAAATTAATCTAGATCCAGGGGATGCAAATTTTAAATAATGATTTTACATGTTTCACAGAACTCTAAAGCATGAAAATTTTGCAAAAAAAACTTAATATCCCATTCAAAGCTATAGAAACAATTTGCATCTCCAAATGCATACAGAAGTGACAATATGCTTCTATGTCGAAACACTTTCAGATACAAAAAACAAGTAAACGTATTCTCTCTGACTGCCCATTCCATCACAAGGTTTGAAGTATAAATTTATAGAAAAGAAGGGGGAAGGCTAGGATGGCACATTAATGCATAATAAAAGGGGCAGTAAATACCCCATCCTTCTCATTGCGAATCACTGTGTTCAATATCTGCATCACTCCTTTGCTCGCACCATCTGTGAGAAATATAAGTTCTGGATCACTGTAATTAACATACATAGTCAGTTACCACGCATGAGGGAAAGAATGAAAAAATGCAAATTTGTCACCCCAAATAAAACAGCAAAACAGAAAGAAATCTGAAAGTGAATTTATAAAACTTCATCACCTTGGGTATCCATCACGTCTTTCAATGAACTCAGCCACCTCCTTCCTAATTCCGGGAAGACCTCGTGAGTCACTATAGGCACCTATCATCAAAAAGAGGAGTTGGTTAGCAGTTGTGACTTTTGCAACTTTCCAAATCTCAAAATGAAGACAAAATAAACATTTCAGAAGCAGTGCAGTAGAGGATTTAGAGAACAGATTATTTCTATGAAAATATGGCAACCCACATCTGATTAGTCAGTCGACCAGTAGAAAATACTTTTTATATACTTGTTTGACAAAAGCTTGCTCTTCAGAAGAAGGTACATTTAATGAAAAGGAATAATAATCCATAAATGCAAGTTAGAGACACAGCGGTTAGGAAGTTGAAACAGATATATTAAGTTAATAAATGTTATTTTATTTGGGTGCTTTTCAATGAAAGACAAGGAAAGCATAACTTCTAGTGCCAGTTATCAAACTCATAAAGTGAATACTCACCTAAACCGCCTGAGGTCAATGACAGGTAATGTTTAGCTCTAGCAATGGCATCTGCTGGGAAAACAAGGCCCACATTCGGATCATCTAACAAAAATGGAGCTTGACATAAAGCTACCACCTGCAACAAAAGCATTCATTACCAGCAAAAACTTAAACAGCCAAGTCAAGCAGAAAGAAAATAAATTATCAGAAGCAAATTTGAAGCTACTTTGAGTCACTCATACAATGGATGACCAAAAAAAGACTTCCTGACATAGAATGCACAATAATAACTAATAGGGCTTTTCTGAAAAGGTTATACTGTCACTTAGCAGATTGAAACAGGTAGTTGATTTAAAAAAACTCCAACTTCCAAATTCTTTGAAATATATGCTCCTTGACAAGTATTACCTAGTAATAAACTTCACCAAATAAAATTTTTTATAACCAAAGTAAGTGTTTCCAACCATGGTGACAAACCTGGCGAGGAAAAGTCAATGGTTTCTGCCCTAACGCATGAGGATTTCCAACGTTAGTGAAAATAATCTGCAAAAAAAAAGACAATTGCACGGTTAGCCAAATCACTAATACAACAAAATATCAGCGCCAAACTAAAAAAATCAACACAGTTAAGCGAATTTAGAATCGTGTCTATCCATATTTCCATTTTGCAAAAATTCAATGCAGCAAGAACCCCTCCTGTCACAAAATTTTATGGAGCCTGCACACTCTGATCTGAAATAAATAACTATAGTAGAAAGCAGTTAAAACAGGACATGTTTTGCAATAGATACACTGATCTAAAAAAGGCCGATGAAATCTGACAAAGCAGTGGATACAAAAGGTTGGTCTCATTATCCAATTTGATGACAAAGTATCAGCAATTATAAATGAGTTACCTTCTTCCCTTCCTTTTGAAGTTCTGAAGCTCGCAGATAAAGCTCGCCTCTAACCGCATATGCAACCTTCTTCACATTCTCATTTAGGTTTTCGTAGTCTAAAGCCTTTGGAGACATGATGTATTACAGCACAGGAGCTGTAGACAGTGTGACTATATCTGAAAAAAGATAGGAAACCTCATATCTCAATTTATGACCTCAAAAGAGATGCCCTTAATCAATGATAAAAGGAGATGGCAATGGCATAATACAAATTTCACCAACAGTCTAAGCAAATTAACATAAGGGTTAATATTTCACCTTTTTTTTTCACAAAACAGTTTTAAAGTGTTGCCTAAACATGGATAGTGGAAATTGGCCAAATGCAAAAGAGGACACTATGCAGAATTCACTGCTTCATTATAATGGGACATTAAAACAGGTACCAAAAAGAAATGAGTGTGAGACTGGAAAGAATATATGTGGCCAGCAACTGCAAAATGTGTATTAGAGGTTCAGAGTGGTGGAAGAGAAGAGAATATCATAGCATAGCCTGTGGCAGTCTTGTTATCTACCATGAGCCTCGTATTCGAGTGGACTGAGCTGAGTTGCTGTGTAGGGGTCAAGCGGGAATAAAACTCAAATCTCAGAGAGATTTCGAGGCATTGAGAAGGTGTGGGGGGGGAAGCAACCTTGGACCTTCGCGAACTTATTGAGAAGATTGGGGAGAAAATAGGTGGGAATTCGAGGCATGCAACGGACTACGATTAAATCGGATAAGTAATCCCAGAGATGAGAATTGGAAAGCTTGATACTGAAAAACTGATGATGGTTGAGATTACCGTGGAAGCTCACACTTTGCTTTGTAGGAGCTCCAGACTTCCCAAACGAACTCCTGTTGAGATGACTACAGTGTGCCACCCAATTTCGGCCCAATCTCTCTCTCTCTCTCTCTCTCTCTCTCTCTCTCCTGTTGGAGCAGGAGCCTGCGTCTGTTCTACAAATCTCTATTATTCCTGCCACACAAATAATGCAAACTTTTTTTATTATTCCTATTTAGCAGTATATCCCTTTATTTTCTATTTTTTATTTAGAAATTTGTTTATTACTTTACTAATTTGCTTCTTTCTTATGTCACGTGACATAAAAAGTTACGATAAAAATATATGTATATCCGGAAGCGATGAAACCATAGCCACTGGAAAAGATACAAATAATATATCAGCCAATATATTCTATTGAAATTTGAGGATAAAGTTTGTGAGGAGACAAAATACTTATTAAACAAAATTCGTGGATAAAGTTTATGAGGAGAGTCTTCAAGTACTTCACCAAAAGCTATATTTTCAGTGGGGGATGTGTTTGGATGCTCAAAAATGGGTTCGTGAAATCTCACAAAGGGGCCTGGAAAATTTTCACCTAGAAATACATGAAATTGAAAATATGTTTGGCTAGAAGTGGTGCAAACAACTTTCAAGAGCGAAGGACCCTCGATGTCTTTCACAATTTCAGGATCTTTCATGGGGAAAGGTCAAAAAATTTTACACATTCCTTTTACTGAAATCTTTTATTTATTTCAACATCACAAGTAAAAGCATTTGGATGAAGAGTTCACCACTCCACACCCCTTGTACAATTACGGTGGACATCCTTCAATCATGTAAACTACTGGGGTTGCAAACTACTCAACACTCGTGCAAAGCATATATAAGCCCATGTCTATTTCACAAAACAAAAAGACGAGTCATGGTTGACTGTTAACCATATGTGGCAGAGCAAGGCCCAAACTTGGGAGGCCCTGCCACCACGTCGTGGCAGCTTGTTTATTCGATAATCTCCACCTAATATTATTTGTACCAGATTTCCTCAGGCTCAGCTCTAAGTGGGGGTTAATGGAATGTGAAAGTAATTTAAGGATATGAACCGTATTTAAGATTCTTCGAGGTAATAAAGGAGTTTTATATAAGGTTTTAAAAATCCGACTGGTCATCAACCCAGAATTCTTGCGGAGTAAGTCCAACTGAGTTCAACTGGGCCCGGTTGACCCCATTACTGACATCATCAATATAAAAAAATCCCTCCAAAAATATTACATGATATAAAAACTTTGCATAGTTTAATGTTCCGTGCATAATAATTTAATAAACAAAATAGCCATATTATAAAAAGTAAAACTCTTAAAAAAGTAAATAATTTTTAAACAAAAAGAAAAAAATTTACAGTATGAAATTCTACAAGATCGATGTCAAAAGAAAATGAAATAATGTTGCAAAGAAAAAGAAAACAAACAAATTGTATTGAAAAAAGCTTAAACCCGACTAAACCAATGGGTCATGGTTTTAAAAACCGGCCTGTCCCGGCCAACCCAGCTCGAAAAACTGACCGGCTCTGGTCGAACCGACCGAGCCGATTCATATGGATTTTTTTTATAATGAAAGGTGTACGCTGAAAGGGATAGGGCAATCGACCACTCTTAGAGTATTATCATGTCATTAATCCCTCCGGGTGCATACAAGACTCACCCATCATACACATTGGGCAAATCGGGATACAATCTTATGTATGTAGTCAATGGAGTGGGCATTTAAACTTGGGACCTCTTTTTGAGGAAGGGTGCCCTGACTATCACACCAATACCCCATTAGTTAGTTTCAAATGAATTTTAGATTCAACGATTTGTAAAGTTAGTAAAAAAATTATAAGGAAACCAACATTCTAGTTGGAAATTGATTTTTCACTTGTGAGAGAAGATTTGAATTGTCAATTTTGTATTGTTTTGGGGTTTAGAGTCCAATAGACAAGGTCGTCTGACCTGAGAAAGTTGCCGAAAAATGTCGGTGAATGTCATACAACGTCGCCTTTCCACTTGTAAAGTTTTGTTTCTGACATAAAACTTTTTCGCCGTATGATCACTCAGGGGGAAGCTTGTGTGAAATGAGGTCAGCTTAGGGCGGGTAAAACATGAAATATTGAGCGAGATGGTAAAATTAAAAGATTAGGTCCTAAAACTAAGTTATATGACATGAGCCAAAAAAAACCAGGTAGTATGGCATTTCGGGCTCATTAGCTAGGTAATATGGAAAAATCTCCCAGATGCAGCTTTCACACTCGGTGGTTCTAGCGACGGAAATGCGTACTTATGGAAGGTTCTCATCATTTATTCTTGGAATCGTTTCTTAAGTGTTTTTACTTCTTATTTTTTCCGGCCATGTCATAACATGTGGGACTGCCATACCAATATACCATGATACCAGGTTCAGAAGCCTGTAGCAAGGCCTGTAACACTGCAAGGACATGAAGGAGAAGTTAGAGCTGTGGACTGGATTGCAATTGGTATTTGCCTGCACTGTTCATGGAACTTTAGAAACCTCATTTCTCCATTTCTTGCAGGTGTCCTTCCGAAATTGGAAAGATTGCCACTTCCTCTGACGACTTCACAGTTCGCATCTGGAACGTCTGCAAAGGTAGCAGCTCTACTTGTGCAAAATCTCCATCTTCCATGAGAAAGAGGGTAACAGCCATGTCAAGCAGGCAGGGCCGAAAGCTGATTATGGACGAACCACAGCCATGTTATGAAGAAGAATAAGGTCAAATAAAACCAGTTGGAATGTCCTCCTCGGATCAGATGAGAGAAATCGAAGTTAGAACTCCCGAATCTGCAAAGAGAGAAAACACCTTGCTTCCGTATAAGATTTGAAGTTGCAGAAGACACCAGACTCGGCATCTACTAGTCCATCATCAGTTCTAAATCCTCCTACACCCTTGAAAAGGAAAACCATACGTGACTATTTTCTGGCTAAATCATATACGTCAGACACTTTAGTTTTTGGCTCAACCATATATCAAGATCGGTGGGAAGCTAGCTAGTGATTATACTTCACGGTAATTTCATTTATATAAACAGAACTCATTCTTTTTTCCTTTCTTCAGGGTTGTAACTATCGTGTACAGAAGTATGTAAATCTCTGCCGGCAAAAACATGATATCTTATTTCCTACATGCAAACAGGTTATATTGTTTATTGAACACGAAAAGTTAAGCGAATAAAAACTTCAGGTCCAGCGATACAATACAAAATATACAACATATTTTATAGTAGTGATCAACTTCTAAAAAAGGAGATATTCATAAATATATGATACTCTGATTTCATTGCAGTCAAACCAAAGTGCTTAAAATCCTACCTTTTTCTGGGATAGGTAAGGGACGCACTCACACTAAATGCTCTAATGGGATTCGATCCAGGGACTATACAACAACAGCGTCACTGATGAATGTATAATTCTTGCTTTGATATGAAGTAGCACCCAATAGAATTACTCGCCTCCATGGTAAATTGTTCATGAAAGCTGCCCATTCGTCTGCTAGAAAGATCCACAGACATATCTTGAAAAATAGGCACGCCTTCTACCTGTAAGCCTTTCCCACATATAAGAACATGGTTACCAACTATAAAGAACCCAGATACCCTAACGAGAACTCCATCTTGTCTGTGTGCACGGCATTGAAGCTTCTCCACCACATGCACAAGCCTCTCATTGGGTGAATCACCAACTAGTGTTTTCCTAATATTTGATAGAGTAGCGAAGATATCTTCCGAGCCAATTTTTACTTCATCAGAAAATCTGACAAATTAGAGGAAGGTCGTCATTAGACTGACATTTAAGAGTATATATTCCATATACAAAGAAATGCAGCTAAAATTCCTGCTCTACCGATAGAAAGGATATTGCTTTAAGAAGAAGCACATCTCTGAACCACATCTTTCATGATCAATAGAAAGGTTGAGCAGTGAAGCACATCTCTGAACCAGGCAACTAATCAAATCCACAATATTCACCTTAAAGTCGAACTTTTCTTATATAAGGACTTTGCGTGGCGCCAAAGCTCTTCAGGTCCATCAAAAAGCAAGTAGTAATGAACTGAAAGCATCTGTTAAGTAGCACAGAGAACATATTAATATATATCCCATCCCACCTCTCTTTCAATTGAATATCCAAAATGTAAACCTTATAGTTTCATGACTTGATAGGTTTCAGTTTGTGTCTGACATGATCAGCTAAAGCTACAACATAGTATCATGTGCAGTCAAACTGGTAACATGCACGAATTCATTCACTGAAAAGCTTTCAGGTATTGGAATCTTTGTACCAAGGCAATTCAAACACTGTATTACTGGTACAAAACAAAAGGTTTTCTTTGGCATACATAAAGTTCTTGAGACAAATCACCTTGGGGGAGTACGTCCCATCAAGAAGGAAGTTTCTACCACGGTACTTTAGTCCATGTCCTACGTTGCCAGTTTTAAAGAATTATTTTTTATTCCACATTTGGTGAGAGCTTTTCAAGCTAATAAATTATTCCCTCTGTCCCATATTAAGTGTCCTATTTGGTTAAAAAAGAAACAGTTCACTTTGAAAAACCAAATATGATACATAATATGGAACAAAGGGAGTATTATTTAGTGATTCATGTAAGTGAAACGTTGCATGAACCAAGAGGTTGGAGGGACAGATTAGTCAATGCAAAGAGCTTCAAAGCCATCCGTACTCTGACATTGTTTATAAAAAGTCAATAATTACAAGCCAAGTCTAGCCTTAATTAAGTATAATTAGAAGGCTCCATTCAGCAGAGTAAAGGGTAGACGATTCAATTTGGAGCCCAATTAATGAAGTTTTTAAAATTGAAGCAAATCCTAGACAGTAGTTTCAGTTTTATGATATAATACAGAAGGTTTGGGGGGGCTAAACGGAGTCCAAGAGCAAGGGAACAAATGAACTCCACTCTAAAGCCTTGACCATCACACCAACACCCTGTTAACCATTTATACTTATCAACAACCCCACGGTTTACTCTAAAGCTATTGGCACATAATGATCCGGGACATAACTCGAACTGCAAAAATTTCAGATATCTTTTTAAAGTAAAAGATCAGAGACTGACCTAAAAAACTCATAACAAACTTACATCGGCTAAATCCTTCAGCCTCTGTGTAGGATCAAAAACACTTTGGACAAATGCTCCTAGGTCCACTTCTGCATTCTCATACTTCTTAATAAATGGATGTGATAGAAGCTGCATATACGAAACATAAAAAGCTCTTCAACATTGGGAATGGTGTGGTAGGTAACCCATAGAAAAAATGCAACGAAATTTTCACAAAACAAGAAAAAGTATCCATTCCCACCTGAGACGCCAGTGTCATTGACATATATTATTACTCCTTTCCTTAGAATTTAAGCTTTTAGGTGAAGTACAAAAAACAGAGAATTAGAGAGAAAGATTTCGGATTGAATTTCTGAAGCAGCACTGATCTCCATGTGTGTGTTCATGTGCAATGCTCAGTGGTGCATGCAGGATAAGGGTAGTTTTAGACTTGTTAATATACACGTTCTTCTCTACCAACTTATGCTTTTGAATAAACTGGCTTGCATGCCGGATAAGGGATGTGTTAAGAGTTATTAACATACAGCTGCTCTCTTTTCTAACAATTTGTTCTTTTGGGTATGTAAAATGGTTAACTGACAGAAATCAAAATAAGTTCTACCATCTTTCACCCGATACAGGCTTCAAATGAGAATGGCAACACCACAAACACTCACTACCATGTCTTGAAATCAAAATCTCTTTACTATCAAGGCCCATGAAGTTACTGTTAGAAAGCTCCAAAACAAATTCTTCTCATAATCACTCTTTTAAATACTTACATAAAACACTTTCCACTTTTAAGAAGTACATATTTCAATTCTTTTTTGCTCTTTGAAGGTCCTCAACAAGTTAGCATCAGAAACGTGAGTTTTATTTACAGTTTACTCAGCACCTCACTAATCAATATAATGCTTTTAATTTAAATTCAACTTTTTCAGTGCTGCAGTATCCCTTCGTCCACAACATGGCTTGAAAATGACAGCTTCTATGGAGAATAAAGCAATCAAGTGAAGAAAAGAGATTCTCACTTGCTCAGCTGTAGGCCTTGCATCTGCATCTTTCTGCAAACACGCATCAATGAACGAGCAAAACTCTGGTGAAAATGTATCTTTTGCAGGAGAAGGTGATGGATCATATAATATCTACCATGAAACAGAGCAACATAAATATCTACTTTAAAAAACAAGAAGATATTGAAACTTGCAATGAACAACTACATGTACACGTGGCAAATTTGTGTACCCAATCAATTGGACATACTCCAAGAATATGCGGACTCGATTTTTGCACATCAAGCAATTACCTGCATATAGCACAGCCTTGGTTTACGTTTAGGGTCTGGGCAGTTAGTTTCCTTCATCTAACTGCTTGAAATTTTCATTCTTCCATGCAGTTAAAATCAAGCGACCAGAGGAATTGTACCCAGGCATATCCATGGGTAGATTTTGTAATTGTTTTGGACCCATAATTACCAAAAGACGGAAGAAATACTTGAATAAAGCACTCTGATGGTCATTCAAAAAACATGGAGTGTTGCTAATACAAGTTAACTTCAGTGCATCCAGCCTTGTGCAAGCCTAATGATAAACTTAAAAGGACAAGCGACATCATCGAAACATTAATTCTTACTTGTAACATTAGATTGACAGGTCCTTCACTTGCTGTGTATGGAAATACTCCTGTGCCACTTTCAAATAAGGAAAGTCCAAGGCTCCAAATATCCGCAGGATAAGAGTAGCTGTCATTTCGAATTCTCTCCGGAGACATGTATGTAACAGTTCCAACAAAAGTGGCACACTGGTAAATCATATTTCACATCAATGCTGGAGCGATCAAAATTTGCAATCTTTAAGCACATAACAATATATGCACCTATTTACAGAACATGGAAAATGTACCATAGCCATGGAATTCTCTAGACCTGCACTAATGCCAAAATCTGTAATCTTTGGTTCCCCTTTGAGATTTATTAGCAAATTTGCAGGCTTAATGTCTCTGTGAACTAAATGCCTCGCTCCATGCAAGTAGTTTAGTCCCTTTTGTCAGACAGATAGAAAACAAATAAGCAAAGGCATGGCATGACTATAAATTAAAGACAAAGAAGAATGCAGAGGAAGGTTTCCTTACATGCAAAAGTTTCTGCACAATGGCCGAAAGAATTGGCTCTGGTACATATTTTTTAGATCGTAGTATATCAGCTAGAGATCCTCCATCAACGTACTCCAAAGCTATGCTAATCTGACCGGAATCAGGGCTATAAAATGCTCCATGGAACTCCACCAGTCCTTCATAAGAAGGCGCCTCACACAATGTTCGTATCTCATTGAGAAGCTGTTGTCTTTTTTCCTTAAAGGAGAACAAAATAACATGGGACATCAAACTTATTCATCTTGCTCTAGTGCACGCATGTAACATCATAACAAACCATGTCCAGCAGGCTTTGCCCATTGCGATACTGGCTGGATAAAGTTGCATTGGAGGTGGTAAGTTGATGGTTCAATTCCACCCACAAGTTTGCCACAATTTTATGTCCACTTGAGGTTGTTGAAAAACAAACATGTTGACCAACTCTTTTTTAGAATGACAGCTATAGTTGTTTGTTCACAATCTAAACCATGTTTTTAACTTTTAAGGGAAAAAAGTAACAAGAAAGTCAATCTGAAAAAGGAAGCATGCCTTTTCAAAGATGTTGATCTTTTTAAGGGCTAGAATTCGATGAAGAGGTATATGGATGGCTCTTTGGACGACGCTGCTAGCCCCACAACCGATAGTTCCAAAGATCTGCATCTCGTGGGAAGCACACCGATATGTCCTCTCAGTGGCCTCTGATTCACTAATGAAACCAGATGTGCGCTTTTGCAAGCCAAGCTCGTTGATGTTGTATACTCCACATGATCTACTCAACAAATTTACCGTCCCACCATCTGACACCTTCATACAACCAATGAGGTGAGAATACCTACGACCACAGATGTGGAAAAAAACTTGCCAATTAGTCACCTACCATATACGATGCACAAGGATCCAGGGCCGGTCCATCTTGAAGACCTTCCTCTGCATTGAACAAAGGCCCCAGCTTCTTTTTAAGCTCCTCCAACCCAGACATACTTAGTCACAACTGGTCATCTCAGAACTAGAGAACAGTTTGGCAGCAAAATAAGACATAGTACGTGGTAACTTCCTATCACATAAAAAAACACAAAACAAAAATCAGAAATCTCCCACATTCGAGAACGAAATTCACCTAAATCATTTCTGAAAAAAAAGCATCCATCTTCAGAGGGACAGAGAGAAAGAAAAAGCCACTAGCGACAGTTCATAAAACAGATACAGGTGATTTCTTATTGTCCACAAAATGTTCATGGTCCCCATAGCCTAATATTTGTTTCAAACAGATTCAGGTAAACTCCTATAAACAACAGACAGATATAAGCATTTGTTTATAAATAGTTGCTAAACAAAAAAGTGATCGAATTCAGTGCAGAAATTTGAAACAGACGAGGGGAACAACCTAATTTATGATTCAGTTGAAACAGATGATCATATATGAGTTGCACTGAACATAAGGATCGCCAACAAACAGTTTCAAAACAATCTCGGAAATGAATCTCTTACCGCCAAACTTGGATCACCAGAAGAAGACTCGCTCTTGATTCTCAATCCGACTCCTGCCAGAAAAAAAGAGGAAGTCTCCCTCTCTCTCTCCCTCCGCTCAAACAGAAAATCCAAACAACTCCAAGTCGAGAGAATGGGCCAGGGTGCCCGCCCCCCGCAGCCCGGCTTATTCATAATGGCCATTGAACAAACGGGTCGCCAAAAGCCCACCGCGGATTTTGTTGGTAAAGAGAACCCAGATGCCCAGCCCAGTGAACTGTGGACTGGTACGATATTGTCTGGTTTAAGCCAAAAGGGTGAATTGCTACTCTTTTTTTTTGGCGTCGATGGCTGATGGAAAAAAAAAAGGGAAATGATATTTATACAGCAAATTCTTACACATTTCATTTTCCGTACACAGCTGATGTGTATGGAAATGAATGGGTCAGCTGATGTGACCCATTCAGCTGATGTGACCCCACATCAGTTGACCCATTCATTTCCATACACATCAGCTGTGTACGGAAATGTGTAGGAATCTGATGTAGGGTTATCACTGCCCGAAAAAAAAGGTCAGTGTGTGTGTAGGGAAAATGTGTAGGAATTTCACCCACTCATTTCCCTGTACATCAGCTGTGTAAGAATCTGCTGTACAAATATCATTTTCCAAAAAAAAAGGCTGCACGAATAGAGTGTAGATGATGGAAGCACAACTATAATAAATAAATAAATATAAAAAATAAAATCCGCACCACCCCCATTGTTCAAGTTGAAAAAAGAGGGTTTGGGGAGTTGAAAAACTGCTTCATGAAGTAATCTTATTATCAAAATTTCCAACATGCAAGGAGAAATACTTTTGGCAAATGAGGATGATTTCTCTTCTTTTTTCCTCATTGATTGATAATAGAATCCTACAGATTTAAGAGCCCTGAACGGGAGAAGCGTCATACAATAAAGACATACATAAACTGTGCAGCTCCATTGAGCCATTAACGTTGTGTAGCAGGCAATGTAGTGTCACACCATTAACGATGCTAGGAATCCCAGTAAAAAAGAAATTACGACTCAAGGAACATAGGAGAAAGATGTTGAAACAAACCATGACAAATCTTCATAGGCACTGACCATCAGATTCCTCAGCAACGAGAAATATCCAGATGATCTTTAAACTTATTTGAAACCCTTGAACACCATATTTTTTATAACAAACAGTGGGAATCACACAATCGAAAACATATTTATTTTTTTATAAAAAGATATAGGAAAAAGCTATTAATTCAAGTAAATTTGCTAGTGCAATATCTTAAATGTTTGAATGGACGGATGGAGGCGCACTGGAACTTCACCCATCCAAGCTATCCAATCCTCACTTGAAAAAACCTTTGTTTTTGGATAACATATAAGCTATTAATTACCAGTTCTTTCCACATGCAATATCTTAATTGTAATTGTTGAACTCTACAAATCACATCCTGAATCATGATTTTAAAAATTGTTGCTATCTTACTGAAGAACAGAACATGTGTGTATCGTTAATTTAACGGCAGAAGATAGGAATTGGAGGTGTAAGCGAAGCATAACAAGTGACAGGAAAAAAATTTAAAAGGCCACGAAAACAAACAAAAAAATCACAGGACACTATTCCAATCACTTCTCTCACTGTATAAGTAGTGAAATCATCCAGCAAAAAAAAGTAATGAAACCACATGTATTTCTGGTGAAAGCAGAAGCCTTTCTAAATATAAGTAGAGTACTTGTTAGAAAAGCCTCTTATATTACTATGATCTTAGTTCACCCGCATAGTCTGATGGACTAGCCCCCCTATCGTGACGAATCAGAATCTTGTGGACTGAAGGAAAGAATGGTGCTTGCAGGCCAACTTTTCCCTGTCTCTGGTCCCACACATGCTTTGTATTTTGTTTATGAAAAAATAAAATGCTTCTTCTCCCGCTTATTTGTCACGGCCAACCTCACGGCCCACAGCATTTCCATGAATGACCCGTGAGGTTGGCCGTGATAAATAAGCGGGAGGAATAGCACTCCTCTTCGTTTATATCTGGTTGTTGCGTACTTTAAAGTTGGCATTCAAAGAAAAAAATCTACTCGTAAAAAGTTAAGCTGTGATAAATACTATCAATTCACTTGGCACATAGGAACTAAAAATGCTTCCATCAGCATATGTATGCCACATCATTCATTCATTCTCCTTGATAAAGCTAAGAACATGAGAAGGTACTTGACTAGAAGCTAGTACCAACTCGTAGGCCGGTGGAGTTGAGTAACATCGTCTTTCTCCTATCATAATCTTATTTTGTTGGTCTCTAATAGGCGTACAACTGATCAACAACAACATCGAAAGAGTACTATTTCCGAACTGTTAGGTTATGATAATGGAGCTGCTCATGCATTACTTGTAAATGGCTCCAATCATGGCTCTCTCCTCTTTAATTATTCGTACACGGATCGATTGATTCATTGAAAGAAAATAAAAAATCGCAGCTTTTAAATCAATTGGAGCATGTCTGCACCAGCCGAATGGAAGGCATGTCTAATCATTAGGCCACTTTGTCTTCTAATTTGTTAATACTCATCAATCAGTCTCACTCCTGATGCTGCCGCTATCGCCTAACCCTGTCATGTATTTTTGCTTTCGGCAGGCCAAGAGAAGGATAATGAATAAAGAATGTATCATTTCCATTCCAATTAAGATTACGTCTCATCAGTCATCACCGCAAAAAAGTGAATTCAGGCATGAAGATATTACTAGATTTGGGTTGCACATGAAGAGGAATTTAGATAAAATTTTCTAAAGCGAGTTCTTTCTAAATGTCATGTGCACCCACTTAATGGTATTCAATTATTCATTATGGCTTCTGCATCCCACTGATTACGTTATTAACTTATTATGTTTCTCAGTCAAGCTATACACTTGCTTACACTTGTCCATGGACGATCGGAACGAACACATGACTGTATTCTTATATATCCTAATTAAACATGACGATCGACGATGATTCGTGAAGTGATCAGACTTTGGAATCATTCCCTATGATTGTCAGTGACGATTGTTCTTATAAATCATAAGGGATTAGGGTTAGCAAAAGAATGGAAGGTTTCTGGACAGTGGATGGTAGGAGGCGATGGTGAAGTGAAACTGTGTGGGGTATTTGGAGGTCATTTCAATGCAGTTTTCGGCCTGAAGCTGGACTGCTTTCCTGATCAGGGTAAGGCCAAAACGTCCTATCAAGTTTTCAGCCCAGTTTCCCGTTAACTTTTCTCCATGGGAGAGCTAGGCACGAAGCGCCTTATTGCTGCAGGACTTCAAACTTTGTCCAAACGATCAGGGGAGGCCTCAGTGCAGCTCGTAAGGCAAAGACGTTATGGAGACGGATCGGCAATGATGTAGAAAATTAATTTCACATTCACAAATTTAAAGGCTCATTACAGAGGACTGATCTATGGTATGAAATTTTAAAATATTCCTATCTACATTTTTTTCCTCATATTTTAAACTCGAAGTTGTGTACTTGTATAGTTGTATTGCCAAGGAAAAAAGAACTTCCTTCATTTTGGCAAATAAATGAGGCAGACTGTTTTCGTCAACTTGAGGAAGAGATCAAGAAATGGTGAAAAGAAGGATCGTACGGCAAAGCGTGCTACTAGGCCCCCCTTAGAAGGCACATGCGGTTGCTATAGGTGAGACCAACATGTCAATTTGACCACATGTGCTTCCGGTACTCTTCGCTCTCTGCAACTGGGTGGGTTCATTCATTGATTACTGCTATACTATATTAATTGAATAGTATTAAGTTGCCGGTGCTGATCTCCGATCTGCACCTCCAATCCAATCTCCCAATAGGAACAGTTGTAGTTTGTTTACTTTGGCAGTACTTGATGACTTTAATTAGCTGATAATGACTGTTCTTTTTAATAAGGGAACCATTCAATCCAACTTAATGCAAGTAGCCAAGTGCTGACATGAGTTTCATCTGTTTTTCCTTCAAGTTTTTTTATGGTAAAAAACACTATTTTTGGGCACTAAGGGTAAAGAGAGCAGCTACCGTAGATTGTAAAACCATTTTCCAACTGGCTTTTTTGTAAAGACAGAGAGTATTGTGGATTTTAAGCCCCAGCCGCGAAAAAATAGTAAGTATGCTGTCCGCATCTAGTTGACAAGAAACCTTTTCAAAGTAATTAGCACTGATAAAGGATACCTCACTGTAACAAACAATGTGATAAGAAGAGTAATGATACGATAACCCACGCCAGCTTTTTGTCTCTAGGTGAGGCGTTTGCACTTCCACGACACGAGAATTTTAGTGGGCAATCAGGCAGGCGTCATCCAAATGAGAGTGTTGAGAGTGAAGATGAGGCAAATACCCATGGCACCAGGAAATAGATTAACTACAATGACAATTGTATACAGTACCCCTCTATTTATAATTAGTCACTGGCATATACATCTATCACCTTGTCTTTTTCCGTGCAGGCTTCTCTAACGCTACATGCTCATTTTGCCCCTTTCCTCATCATCTTCCCCTTCACCTCCTTCCTGAATTTTCAGAGGCTTTTCTCCTCGAATTACGGCTTCTTGTTTCCTTGGAAAGCTCTTCCTTGACTGTATGTTTTCTTCTCCTGCCGTTGATCGGTCCTTTAGAAATTTAAAGTCTATTACTTCCACAGCTTCCCATGATCTCACAGGAGCTTGAAACCCCTATTCAAAGAGTTCAGACGACGAGTGTCAAGGTCCTGTCCTCTCTTTCCTGAAAAGGTCCTTGTTCTTAATCAGGTAACTATATGTACAGCTGCTTTCTCCGCCAACACATGTGCATAGGGGCTTTATATATAGGGAATTAAGGTGGACTTTCTATCACAAACGCACACAAAAATTGGCTTCCACTTTTTAGCTCTAGTTTAGGTTTTCTCCATATATATTATCTTGAGACGGAGATACAAGTTATCAAACCATCTGGCATGATTTTAGTATTGTGATATTGAGAAATGCAGTGCTCTTGCACCAGCAATTTTTTGCATTTTTGTGGTGCAGTTGGATCTAATGAATTCACAAGGCGTCAAATATGTAAAGGGAAGCAAAATGGAGAAAGCAAGAGAAAAAAGCGTTACAACTTAATTTACAACCCGAAAATGTCCATACATTCTTTGCATTTTGGGTCTATATATGCGCCTTGCAAAATTATATCTGATTCGTGATGAAGACTAATTTAGCGAGAGGATCTCCATTTAAAAGAAAAAAGATAGCTCCTTACCGACTCAGAACTTTTTGTTTTCTCATTTTCCCTATTCTAGATAATTCAAGGGCTTTTGTATGTAATACACATTTGTAATTTCCTATTGAAGTTATTGTTGATTGTCAATGCTGCTGATCCTGTTGTTACTGATGCGCGATGATCGGTGTTCATCTGGTAGCTGCTGGTGGATAGATACAAAACATTAAGATGGCATCATCTAGCTCCTCCAACTCTCCATGTGCTGCCTGCAAATTTCTGAGGAGAAAGTGCATGCCCGGCTGCATTTTCGCACCCTACTTCCCACCAGAGGAGCCTCAAAAGTTCGCAAATGTACACAAGATCTTCGGAGCAAGTAACGTGACCAAGCTCCTCAACGAGCTGCTCCCACATCTGCGAGAAGATGCAGTAAATTCACTCGCCTACGAGGCCGAAGCCCGCATGAAAGATCCAGTCTATGGATGTGTGGGCGCGATATCTGTCCTGCAGAGACAAGTCCACCGCCTCCAAAAGGAACTCGACGCTGCCAACGCCGATCTGCTCCGCTATGCTTGCAATGAACTCCCGCCGCCGCCTATGGCTGCGCCACCCGCCCCTTCGAGGGCGACTTTGCCTACCCTTCCTCCTCCAACGTCTAGCCAAAGATCATTTGATCAACTCGGTAGGAGGACAGGGCGTAGTATGATCAATGGAGAGGCTGGATTAATCTACCATGCTTCTGGTTTTCCTTTCTCCTACCCTCCTCCTCCATGGACTAATAACCCATCTGCAGGAGACCATATGGATGGTGGAGGTGGAGGTGGAGGTGGAGGAGACAGTACCATGTAATGGGATGTAGATCGATTGGCATGCATCGACTGCCAAATCCCCGCATTTGGTTTTATTATATCCCGTGTGGATGGAGATAACCTTTTGTTTCAATGTTCACGGTCAGGTTTGTGGACAGTTACACTGTCGACTGGGGCAAGATGGTCGTGGGAGTGCTGATTATCTGCTGGTAAGCAACTGGGTAGAATACTCTTTTCCTTTCCCTAATAGATAAGAACTGATCAATTCACTGTATCTAGTGTGCGCATGTATGCAACCTTCTTATTGCGATGTCATTAGTACCTGGTAGCTAGAGTACTGGCTTCTGCTCCAGCTGTCTCCTTTAGTTCACTAAGATTAGGTTCAGTTAAGGTTGCATTCTATTATGAACATTTTGTACAGTTATTTGTTAGTATGTGACTCCCCAGTCGTCTGTGATTTCTTCACCTTATTCGCAAACACTCATATAGATGTAGGAAATGCAACAACTATATTACCTTAGGATCCAACCATGAAATTGTGCCATGTGATATTGCTTCTTCCTTATTGTAACGAGTAATGCTATATCTCCCGCTTTTTTATCACGGCCAACCTCACGGACTAGTGTGGTGAAAGGTTGGGGAAGATGCGGCCCGCAGCATTGCCATAAGGGGCACGTGAGGTGGCCGTGAGAAAAAAAGCGGGAGAAGGAGCATTTTCCTATTGTAACTCAATAAAACTTTGATAAAATTTTTGTTTGATGGCCCAAAATGTGTCCACAATTCCTTGAGTAGAGTCCAGCATTAGTTAGAAGTTGTCAACGTTTTCAATTGCTAATTTGAGCTTGCCAAATTGATCTGAATTATATTCACATTGCATCTTCATTCTCTGTAGAAGAACCTGTATTACAATATTTTTTGGACGCAAACGCTTAAAACTTTTTGCTGCATAGTCGGAGATCACTCCTTTAATTATCTTTGAGGAGTTAAACCATAGTTTTTTTCTTTTGATGTTAGTTGAGCCTTAGTTTTATACATGGGAGATATGCGTACATATCATATATATGAATGCACCATTCTATTTGTCTCATTTATTTCCTTCTGGATATCTAGATTATTTTAGTATATTGACTGCGTGTTTTCCTTCTCATTTATCATCTGAGATGCAAGTTTACTTATTTGTTTAGTTGTTAATCAGCAAGACTTTGTATAAAAAACAAAACTGTTAATCGGCAAACCGTCAATGTGATTGTGGAGGGTGCGTGTTTCACACAGCCGCGAGTCATAGTAGTAAGTCTGAGTCATATGGAGTAAGTCAGCCATCATTCTTAATGAAATCAATAAAGTGAATAGAGTCCACAAAGAGTCTCCGAAGAAGCCTGACAAGATTACGACAGGCCTCCTATCGCATCGTGCATTTCGCTTCCCTCGATCACTATTTCTCTTTTATTTCGGGTAACAGCACTTCTAGGTAGTAAAATGTGGAGTCCTTTTTCAAACTTGGCTTCTGGAAAAATTCTCCGAGGGAGCATCGGTCATTATCCGCAACAGTGAGTTAGATTGCCCTATCGTTTATCATCCACAAAGGCTTACTGACCCGCCTCAGTGTACCTTCTGAACAGAATTATTAGTTGCAGGTGATTCGTAATTGGGTTTTCATATTGTCTTACTCTTCTCATCATCTCAGCCCCTTCCAACTGTTCACTGCCAGAACTATGTCAGGCATCCCTGTAAACCACGGTATTCAGCCACCACTATATTTTGAGCTTGGGGGCAATAGTAATGTGATGCAACATATATGGAAGCCGAGTTATGGCTCTGTGGCTGATCACCTCTCCGTCCACCTCTTTCCATTGTTCTTTCAAGTTCAGTTTGTTGTATGCACATGCATTGCTCTCACAAACGCATATTATTGTCAGCGACTTGTTGTTTGATAAAAATGGAGCCACTGGTTTCTCATTCAGCATCATTTCCGAGGGCTAGGTTTTAGGTTTACGTCTACTGTTTACTTTTTTTTGGATGATCTGCACTGTTCTACTTAATTTAGAATGAGTAATGCTACTAAGCATAACCGGCCGATTGATAAACTCTCTCTCTCTCACACACAAGCCAGCACGCAAACAGTGAAAGAGTAATCAACAGTTCACCTGCTCATGTCAAGATTAGACATATCAGCCAGGGATAGATTGTTCCTTATTTTCTACGATCTTCTCTTTCCATCCTCTTCATTCAGTATCCTTCACAACTGCACGCCCTCGATTCTTTTATCCTTCACCGTTTTCCAACTTACTTGCAAATTTACTGAACAGTGAAATTGTGGAATTTTTTTTTTACTGAACACTTCACACTCTGTTTACTCCTCCCCCTCTCGCTGCTAAAGTGTACAGATATCGTGTCTTCTTGTGGCTACAAAACAGTGTAGTAATAAAGAGGACGACGAAAAAGAAGAAATGATTTTGTCGTCTGTCATCTGGAAATCGAGTGTCACGTCCATCAAGCCCCATACCATTCCTCGGCAGCCCAAATCCCCGAACATCTTTCTATTTGTCAAACTAGCAGCCTTTGGGCCTCTGAAATTAAATCTCACCAAGAGATCCACCTTACGTGCGCCTCAGCTCTTCTGTCTGACGCTTGGACGACTATGCGAACCACGTCCAGCCGACTTCAAGCGTGCATATTATTATATACTCGCCGTCCTGTTTTAATAGTTTTATGTAAAAAATTTTTATTAAATGGTGGAAACCCTAAGAAGAGGTTTAAAAAATGTTTAAATTTATGAATTGAGAAAAAACCAAGATGAAGAAGGAAAAGCAACAAACAGGGAGGTTAGGGTTTCAATATGATTACTTGAATATTAAAATATAACAAAAAAAGATATATATAGTCTTACACATAAAAGATGAATTTACCCTTACATCTTATAATGACTCTAATAAAATTAACCAGGTAGAGCATCTAATAGAGGGAGTACTATGAGGTGACAAATTAACGTGCGCGTGAGCCCAGGAGCAATGGCATGCATGCGCGATGCTGTATGACTGTAAGTGCATTAATGGAGAAGTGGGAGACCGGTCCAAACCCCCTTGGTCCCTGTATTGACGTGCTATCGGATCGAAATCCAACGATCTGCGATGCCACATATTCACCGGCTCTTATATGTATTTTTTTTTTTCGACTTTGGCTCTTATATGTATCTCTTCTTCCCTCTTGGTTCGAATTGGTTTCCTATATGAATTGCTGATTAGTACCCTTTGCTCTCTTCTTTCTGTAATTCAAAAGCAGTACTCCAAGGAGAAAAAGCATATAAAGAAGAGAAGGCCATGAGATGAGAAGGGTGACTGCCATTTGTGTGAGATGTACTGTACTTCTGTGTAGTTCCAAACAAGCTCATAAGTACCCTTTAAATTTAGAAGAAGAAATCCTGAAAGCGTATGAAAATGTTTAGCCGAAGTTGCTCTTCACATGACACGAAAATTTAGTTAACTATCCTACATGGCTTTCTTCTTTAAAACGTGTTTTCACTCTTCAGCAAGCAGCTATATAAGTATATACATACATATATTATGTGCAGTTCTTTTATTGCCACCAGAGCATCTCTTGAAGCTCTATATGTGGTTTTCAATACATTATAATGAGGGCGTGCGTGATACATTTAAATACCGTAGCCAGCTATATAAACAATTCTAGAGTACTAGTTTATGGGTATCTCTACACCGACCCAACTGGTCAAATAATTCTATCTAATTTGAACAGTTTACTAATGCTAAGTACTATGTCCTGAAATGATGTTTCCTCGAAGATAGGTATCACTTACTATCGTACGTGATGTATTAAAACATAATATGTCCCACATTACCAAAAAATATGCTCCCCTGTCCCGCATTAGTAGTCTGCATTCTTTATTCAATTGTTAATCTTAAAAAAATATACTACTAAAGTGGGACGGACTAGTTTGTATGAATTGAAGCAAGCAGTGTACGTCCTTTTGAATTTACATACTATAAGATATTGTCTATTTTATGTGCATGCTTTATATTTGAATATATAGGACTGGAAAAATGGAGCAAATTTGTTTTATTTATTTTATTCTTTTGTTATGCAAACTTAATCTACATGCAGCTAATAGGAAGCGTATTGCATTTTTTTTTGTTACTTTAAGAAATGTTTACGATCACGAGCTTCTGTTGTTAAAGGAAAACAATCTCTCCAACGAATCCTCTGCAACCAAAGCCTCCAATGACGAGGTTGGGTGCATCATTTGAAAGTTCACAACTTCTTATAACCTCTCTGTGGAGTCCCTCCATGTCAGTATTGTGGAGCCCACATTGAATAAAATTAACCAATTATGTGACCGTCTCAATTAAGGGGCCGTTTGGGCCGTGAAAAATAAAAAACATCCACTTCCGGGTGGATTTTTGGAATTATCCACTAACCATTAGTGGATAGTGGATTTTTGAAATTTTTCACGATCCAAACGGCCCCTTAAAGTGACCAGAGAGTAGTTAAGTTGTAACCATGCTTACTGTTCTTAATATCAGGCACATGGGCTAGAAACCATGTCAGGAAGCACATCATCCTAAAAGCTTAATCATAAAGGTTGGCTAAGAACCTAAACCAACACTAGAATGTTTGAGTCTTATGAGTATTATTGCTGCAGAGTATTTTGGACAGCCATTGTTGGTGATTAAAACTCATTGGTTATTTTCATAAAAAGAAAAGAAAAGAAAAAACACCCAATGGTGTTAGCACTCGGTAAGAATTCTTGATCGCCGCTTTAAAAAGCTCCGCTGTGGTTTGAACTTTGAACAAGAGGAGCGAGCTGTTTTCGTCCGAACCCATAAATAAATGGGCACACAGCATTGAGTGAGAGTAGCTCCTTTTTTGCCAAGCCCACTTGAAATGGGCCTAAAAAAAAGTAAGAAAATCCCTAAAGCCCAAGCCAACTCCCGCCCTCTTCAACCGCCGTCACCGACCGTCGTTACCGACGGTAGCCGTATTTCTCTCCCTGCTGAACTCCCGCTTCTCCTCATCGTCGCGTTCTTCTTCCGCGGCTTTTGTCGCGGCCCCCGCCGGTCTACCAATCCACCATCGACTTCACACTGACACCGTCCTCCTCGCTGCCGACCCTCAACCTCGGCGCAGCCACTTTCCCCATCCCGCTTCCGACCCTTTCTGCCAAAGCCTTCCCCTCTGCGGCCGGCTCTACCCCTCCGCCGGCAGCAGCCCCATTTCCGCCTTCTACATCCATCTCCGATAGGTCTCGCAGCAGGTACTTCTCTCTCCTGCTTGTTTATATCTACATTATACGAATATCTGTGTGTTGCATTATCGGTGAAAATTCAGGTGCTAATTGAACTTCGATGTTGTTGGGATTGGAAGGAGAGTGTGATTGACAATGGCAATGAACGCATTCAAGGCCTTCAAAGCCCAGGTTCCGATTGAGTGGAGCCCCCACTTGTACATTACTTTGGCGAGAGGCATCCCTGGCACCCGCCGACTCCATCGCCGAACATTGGAGGCGATGCGCCTCACCAAGTGCAACCGCACTGTCATGCGTTGGAACACACCAACTGTTCGAGGCATGCTTCAGCAGGTCCTCACTTCGATTGATATCACTGCCCACCAATCACTATGCCATGACGGGCATTACCTATTTGTTTGTCAGGAACTGATTATTACCGATTTTCCTCTCCCTCTTTCTCTCCCTCTCTCTTCATTCTTTTATAAAGGTTAAGAGACTGGTCGTGATCGAAACGGAGGAGATGTTTAAGGCTCGCAAGGCTAATCAGACTGCCCATCGAGCTCTGAGGTCCCCAATTATTGTAAATCATCTCTCAGCAAATGGTTCTTCCTGATCAGGTTCCTCACAGGTCAGACTTCTACCTGATAATTTTTAAATTTTGTCCAATGTACTTGCGACATCGTTTTAAATAAAAACTACTATACTGGATTCTATGGCATTATGATTGATTGTGACAATTAAATAAAACAGCAACTAGTATCTATACCCACATAATGCAACAGAGAGAAAATGAAGAAACTAAACAAACCTTGAATTAGTTTTTTTCGTTTCTGGATCAGAATAGCTGTTTCTGTTTTACTTGCTTGAAATGTGAAGAAAAAATCTGTTAGTTTCTACGTTTTATCTCTCCTGAAAATCTGTTACGTGATTGAAATGCATCGTTGGCAGATTCCGTCCCGCTTCCCTCTCAGTCCGCTGGCCACTGCGTTGCCCAGTCACAGTTTCCTGTCACCCTGTGTACTCGTCTACTCCATAGTGTACACAAATTGAGGGCAACAATTGTCCACAAGTACATCTATCATGTTTAAAATTTCATAAAAATATGCTGCCTTTCTTTACCAGCATGCCTCCTTAGAAATTCAAATGTGGCATAAAAGGTCAAATAAGGAGCCAATCCAGCCTTTGGTGGGCTGGTGGCATCTCTCCTGGTTGTGGATGAGGTTCCAGGATATAATCCTATTGGCGCACATAGTGTGGATGCGTGTGTCTTACCTATTTACAAAAAAGGAGGCATACTGGTACAGAAAGGCAGCATGTTTTAACAATAACTATTGAGCAAGCTGAACACAGAAATTAATAACCTAAACCCGCATGTCGACCAACAACGATCGAGAGTGCACTAGATATTACGGAATTGAGATGAAAAATAATCATTGCTGAAGAAGGTTAATTTAACAAGCAGCAAATATATTTAGTAAGTGATTCTCTTAGTTACTTGCAAATAGCTCAAACATGGGCTTTCTCTTAGATGCCATTTGCCATGATCCAGATTCTCATATAGTTCTCTTAAAAGATTTCTCAAATAAATGAGGGACTTGTAGTCTTATCTCCATAAGTACATGATATTCTCTAATACTATTTGTCACGGCCAGAACTTGTAATTCTTTTAGTTGAACATTGTTGATTTGTTTTTAAGCCATGAACAAAGGGCTTGCCTGGATCTAATTGTTTTTTTTTCTGGATGTCACCATGAACGCGGTACACATTCTTTAGCTGCTAGCGGGTTCACAGTCCGCTGTTTGCTGAGCGTGCATATTTTTAGGTACTCGGGCATCATGGAAGGCTCACTTAACTTTGGGCATCTGTCCATGAGGGTGACAGTACCCTTGTCTCTACAACATTAGGCAGTCTGTACGTGCTCAGACCCTGGAAGTTTTAGACACTGCTTCATGTTATAGCAGTTTTTACTTCTAGCATTTGAATCAGTGTTCATTATAATTGGACTTGCTAATGGAGTGATCTTAACTTCTGCTTTCACATTGATTTATATATGATTTTCAAATGGCTCATAAGTGGGTGAGGGATTCATGTTGGAGTTTGAACTGTCATCATTTATGTCTGACGGTGTTTTAGAGTAATATAAAATGTTTGTTTATCTTGCTATACTACTATATACTTTATAGAAGGTGTTAAATCTGTACTTAGTACAGATTGAGTCCTGTACTAAAATCAAATCGGACTGTTGTCTTTGAAATCAACAGTCTTAAAAGACCCCTCTTGCGTCGATGCCCTTATGCAGGTAATGGGGTCTGTCTGGTGGCCATGGCAGTGGTGCCAAACTGATATATTTGGCTTAGATTGTAGACAGATGCAATTAAATAAAGAGTGTTAAAAGAAGAATCGTTTGGGAGAAAACTTGCGTATTCTCAAAATCTCAAGGTCACAACGGACCCATTTTTCACCATTTATGTCAAGTAGACATTATTTGCTTGTGATTAATGTCTTGCTGTTGTTGATCATAGGTTGTGCTTGCAATTTGTGTTTCTTTCTTTTGTGTTTTTTTTTGGATGAAATTCTTTCTTTGGTTTTTGGTTAGGAGAATAATGTGGATGGTATGAGGTGTGGATGAGTTGATGAGAATATATGAGACGGTGAGTTTTCTGTGTGCTGCTGCAGGCTACCTTTAGGTCGTGATAGAGCTTGAAGCAAGAGAGAGGTGCCGGGACTTCAGTAGTTATGGTCTGGAGCTTAGGGCAATTGTGATGCTTTTGATCATGAAATTTTAATTTTTAAGGAAGTGTAAATGGTATAATTTTAGCTCATTGTTATTATATGATTGTTATTGGTATAATTTAGCTCTTTGTTATTGGAAATTTAAACGGTATAATTTTATGTGAGGAATTAGGCAATATTAATTATTAAAGTCAGGGTGGTTAGTATTGATCCTTCATAGTATATTTGCATTGTGATATTTGACCTGTATATAATCAAAGGTGATAGCCTGCTTCTGGCTTTTATCTTTTTTATAACGACTTTTGGCTTTTATTTGCTGCTAAATCATTTTGTGGAATACTGTGGTGTCAAAAAAAAAAAAACAAAAACAAAGCAGTCTTGGCAATTGGCATTGTTGAAATTACAAGGATGCTTAATGTGTGCATTTTCATCAGGAAAATTCTTTATGAGGACTGGGCATGGCTACCTCTGGCATCGATCCAACAGCTTTGAAGTCACTGCACTCACAGACTGATACCCACCTTTCTACCCCTACCCCCTTGCCATGTTGGGCCTGCTACCACCTATCCGGTTTCGTCTCCCACGGTCATGCTTGCAACATTTCCACACAAGCCCTCGTTTCTATGTCATTGGTATTCTGGGCTAGAATCGCTAACTTTTTAAGGCGAAACCAAGTGGGCAGTTTCATGACCAATTTGGGATCTCATATAGGAAATAGAGATCAAGGATTACTTTCTCCTCGAGCTTGGAACGCAACTGCAATAGCCGAAACAGGATGACAACAACTTTAGTGGAGAAGTTTCTTGTGGTATTTGATTTGGGTTCCAGTTTGGACTTCAGATCCAGTAATTCGGTCCATGATGAAATTGCATATCTGGGCTCTCATGGGCCTGGGCTGCACGAGCACCAAAATGAAAATAACGAGGAAACATCTGTGGTGGGCCGAAGGTGGACAGCCCATGGAGTATCTAGACTCTTGACCTCGCGGCGTCGGGGGTCTATGGAATGCTCCGGCGAGCACTCTCTTGCAGGAGTCGGAAGTAGGGAAGACGGCTGGCTTTTGGAGGAGTGGAAGGTTACCCTGCAGGCTAGCAATCCGGCGGCCTCTTTAGAGAAGACGACGGCGGAGAACCAAGCCAAGCCAGTACAAATTTGATTTCTTTGCCTTGTAAAATACTCCACCATTTTCTCCTAACTTGGCACAAATTGGTGATTTATTTCGTATATGGTCAGATTCCCATTTGATGTTTACGTCTTGGACTTCAGGTTCCTTCTTTGAGTGCTCACTCGAGTGTTGTTCTAGAGGGTCGTCATCAGAAATCTGCACCAATGTCACTTACCGAGCTTAATGATGATACTGTGCGCCGCATGGCTGTCGGAGCCATTTTCACTGATTTCGTATGTTTCTTTTTATTTTTAAGATTATTATTCATCGAACTGGTTGGCTGTCTGGTCCAAATGGCTCATGTTTGTGTGTTTTGCGATGATAGGCTGGGAAAATTACTTCAGTTGATTTTCATCGCACCCAGGATTTGCTTGTCACTGCCTCTGAGGATGATTCCGTCCGCCTTTTTAACATCGCCACTGCCACGTATGTTCACATGGCGTCTAATCCCATTCTTCTCTTTATTAATTTTTTATAGCAGCGTCTTTCTGTGGCATGAATTAAGAAGCCAGAAACACAATGAACAAATCAAGTAACTTGTTTTTTCACAGCAAGACCACAACCTCAAAGGACATGGTCCAATTTTCAAATGAAATCATCAACCTTCCTCTCTTCATTCACAGAACTGTTCTTTAATAGCCACCAGTTCCCTCTTAGGTAGTTACATAACTTCACATATAACCCAAACATATTACACCTTCACAAATTTATGCACAATATTACATACATAGTACACACAGAATAAAGCAAATAAATTTCAAATTCATAACACTTGATTTAATGAAGACACTCAGGAACAGAATTCTATCAATTTGCCCTTTTTGAAATGTATCCTTTAATTTGTTCATATTTATTCCCACTACCATACAGTCGTTGATGTGTTCTTGTCTTTGCAGGCCAATGAAAACCACATACCATAAGAAGCACGGAGCCGATCGTGTATGCTTTACCCACCACCCTAGCTCCGTTATATGCTCTTCCAAGTATAATATCGATTCCACAGGTGGTACGTTTCAAATAAGAAATATAGTGGGTTTAAATTTTCATTACTGACTTTCAATATGAAGAAAATGTGCAATTATGGCTTTGTATATTAATTTAACAGAAACCCTGCGCTACCTTTCTATGTATGATAATCGGTGCCTCCGATACTTCAAAGGACACAAAGACAGGTGCCGCTTCCATACCTGTCTTGGCTTTGAGTGTATTGACTATTTTTCTTCTTTACGTGTTTAAGTTTCGTTTCTCTTGATATATGTCATTTTGTTTGCATATTTCAGAGTCATATCGCTCTGTATGTCTCCAATTAATGATAGCTTTATGTCTGGTTCATTGGACCATAGTGTGAGATTATGGGATCTTCGGGTTAATGCATGTCAGGTTGGTTTCTATCTTACTTGTTCTACTTGGTCTTAGTTTGTTAAAAGGTACAAGTAGTAATGGAGAAAATAATGAGAATATCCTGATAACGGTTTATGCTCACTGATGAAGTTTTCAGGGAATTTTGCGTTTACGCGGTAGGCCCACCTGTGCCTATGATCAGCAGGGCCTTGTTTTTGCAGTGGCAATGGAAGGGGGTGCTATTAAGTTATTTGATTCTCGCTCCTATGACAAGGTAGTTTTCATCCTAAAGTAAAGTTGAAGCATGTTCTGTGTGAACCTTGTTAAAATATTGTCAATTTCAAATTTGACTGCCATTAATATATAGGGCCCATTTGATACCTTCCTAGTTGGTGGGGACACGGCAGAGGTCTGTGACATTAAGTTCAACAACGATGGAAAATCCATTCTACTGACAACCACAAACAACCATATTTACGTGCTTGATGCATATGGTGGGGAGAAGGTGAGTTACGCATACTATATAGCAACTTGGGAAACCTAAGGCCCAAATGCCTTTAGTTGCACTAATTAATTTGTTGCCCTCGTTTTACAAATATTTATATGATAGTATAGTAGCAGTCTTAAATGGATCAGTGTGTGTAAGCATTCATGTTGCTTTCCTGAGACTTTTTGGTGATTATGCATCTTGAATTTCTTTTCAAGACCTTTGTGCACCATTTTTGCCAGCAATGGAGACTCCTCCGAAACAAAGAAGAGAATTTTACTTTTCTTTCATATAGATTTTTACCCAATAGAAGATGGTCGGTCATCTCACTTTCTGATGCCACTTATATCTGATGCTTAGATTCACCAGTTAATTATAAAGTAATTTGTATGAATAAGCAGTGGTAAGAGCATGAAATTTGGTGAAGCATCCATCCAAGTTGCCCTTTATGTGTCCTCAACCTTGTACTCATTTCCATGTGTTTTAACCATATTTTAACTTAGTCTTTCTTTTTACATATGAGATGAACAATATCACATGTCTATCTTTGAAGATTATACAATTAAGATCTTTGCTTCGTTCAGCGGTGTGGGTTCAGTGTGGAACCATCTCTTAATTCAACAATTGAAGCAACTTTTACTCCTGATGGACAATATGTCGTTTCAGGTAAAGTTGTGTCTGTTATTAAGTGTGTTATATATGCATGTTGTTATTCAACAATTGGAGATTGTTTTATGTGTCATCTCACTGTGAGGATAAGCTCGCGCAATATATATAGCGTGCCCTGTGATTTGAACTTCTTTTATGACATCTGTAGGCTCGGGGAATGGTACCTTGCATGCATGGTGCATCAGCAGACGAATCGAGGTGATTTCCAATTCTGTTGTTGCTTAATATGATTGTGTCATATCTGGAATTTGTTATCGACAAATTGCACAATACTTCCTGCTCTCACATTCATATACCATACCCATTGGGAATAGGACCGAACGGAACCTTAGTGGCTGGGAAAGAGAGATCCCGCTTAGAAAAAAAAATTGGATGGTTCAGCCTGTATAATTTGTCGTTTATGGCTGACATGTTTGGAAGTCAGTAAAATGTTCTCCCCAGGTACTGATATGCTTTGCAGTTTCCATGATATGCATCAAATTCATTTTTTATCGAATTAATGCTGGTCCTTTGTTTAGGTGATACTGGACTATGCAGATGTCACCTGTTAATTACCTTGTTCAGTGCCCTTTAAGCTTCCATTTTGTGTAGTTTAGATATAAAATCTTTGTCTATGTCAAATTTGGCCCATTGCCATCCTATGTCGAATTTTGGGTGGCTAATGTTTAGATTTTGTGTGGCTAATATTGAGTGGTTGATGTTGATATTGTTGACTTTTTTTTCTTTTGCAGGTGGCTTGTTGGAATAGCAATATAGGTCTTCCAAGTTGCTTGAAATGGGCTCCACGTCGAGCTATGTTTGTCACAGCATCAGAATCACTTGCATTTTGGATTCCAAATTACAATATAGGTGCGAGTGCTGCTAATGTTGAGGCTAATACCAGAGTATAACTAATGCGTTCCTGTAAACCATTAAAAAAAAAAGGAAATGTCATTTTGTTATCTTGTAAAACCTACCACCTTGCGAGTAAAGGAAAAGTTAGTAGCTAATTGCCGGTAAAAAAAGTTTAGTAGCTTGTTTTTTTAATGCTTTTTATTTAGTAATTATGATTTACTGTGTTTGACAAAATTTGAGGTAGAAAAGATTGTAATGTTGCTAGATTGAGATTGGCTCCAGAATTATGTGGTCTCCATCTTGTTACTTTTGCGGGAATAGATGAAATCTCCTGGGCTCTTCTTCCCTAGATCCACGCAAGGAATTGTCGCCACATAAGAATTAACTATAGTAATTCACGTTTCAAACTTCAGTTGATGAAGCCTGTAATAATAACGATATTGCAGGCCACAACCCCAGGGACATATTTATGTGGAAAAATGGCGGGTAATATACGTAGGCAACCATGTTTAACTGCTCTTATTTGCGAGTTTGCTGGGATAACGAGAAGATATATGCCTAGGCCAAGCTGTGACAAGGCAAATGGCACTGCCACTTCCGCATATCTACTGTTTCTTTAATATTGATCATAACTTTATAGCCTCTAGTAACAAAAAAGAACGAGGCGGTATAAAATTGGGAAATTGGGAAAAGCGACATCAATCTTTGCCTCAATTGTTCTGCTATGTACTACAATACGGATGGTCTTTATCAATGCATTGGCAATGGGTTGATGGTAGAAAAGGCACGCAGTTTGCACTTTCTGCAGATTCAACGCTTTAGCAGTTTCTCAACCATCAATGTAGAGGCAGCCACTGGATTGAATTCTTTTTCAGGATAATTTTGAGCTTTTTCACCTGCCACTGAAAACGCCACTAAAGATCTGGCTACTTCCTCCAAGAGAAGCTTCCCACTCTATAGAGGACATGAAGATCTGAGAAAGCTTCACGACCACATCTCGCATCTCTGGTCGGTTTGCAGAGTCCTCACTCAAACACCACATAGCAACATTCGCCATCTACAGTTCAAAAGTTGGAAACAAAACAATTAAAAGAAAAGAAGATCCAGCACTTGGAACGAACTTGTAGCCTTAGTGAACGAACAGTGATTGACCCCTAGGCGCTAACTCATAGAAGTATACTAATGAGAAATCCAACGACCCATCAGGTTTGCCAATGAGAATGAGTTTTGATGTGCCAAAGATACTCGAAGCATAGTAATTTGGTGGAATTTATAGAAAATGATAAGATAACCTTGTATGCTTCTTCAATGGGGTAACTTCCTTTGAGATTGCCATCTATAATAGCTTCCAAGGCTTTTTCAGTATCCTCATCTTTGAATGTCGCGTAAATCTGTTCACACGACAATGTCAAGCAGCCCACAACATTCAGTAAAATTGTACTAGTATAAAACAGGATGTATTCAGATATTCAAAGTAACTAGAAAAATAATCAGATAAACAAGATATATAGTAACATAGTCATCTGTTCAGATTGCCATTTCTTATTTTTCGTTGAGAAGTAGATGGTGCTGTACAAAAGATAACGACTACTTACAATCGAGATAAGCGATTTCATCTTGTTGGGTTCTCGGTTGTCTCGTATAAGAGCCCGCTGCCCTGTTATCAACTCAGCAAGAACAACGCCGAATGCAAATACATCAGTTTTTGCACTTGTTTGAAGCTCGAGAACCGACCTGTATCAAAATAGCATATAAATTCTGTCACTTGTGAACCATTAAAAAGAATATACACAGGGCAAGACTGCAAATTAGCTACAACAATGTAAGCGTAAAAGAAAAAACCTTAGCTGAAGAAGCTCCAGTTCAAACTATCTACAATGATTGTTCTTTTTTTTTTTTGCTAAACGTTGTTCTTACATATGCCTTCGACTTGTATGATTTCCTAAATCTACTCTAATGACGAGGTATGTTAAACCCATACTCGGGAGGAAGGTATCCAGGAGTTCCAACCAAGCGCGTGGCGATGAAATCTTCTTCAGAACTTCTTTCAACAAGTTTCGCCAGTCCAAAGTCTGCTACCTGCATTATCATAGTCGCAGAGAATGATATCCATGGTAGAACGTTAATTAATAGGTTCTTCTAGCAATCTTAGCCTCCATTCCCAAGATCCAGATCAAATTTTCTTTCATTTCTCTTTATGTTCTCTGGTCCTTTATGTTCTCAATTACTGCTTAACTGTATAATAGCATAAGGTTTGAGAAATACCTTTGCTCTCAGGCAATCATCAAGTAGAATATTGCTCGTCTTTATGTCACGATGAACATATTGCGCTTTTGTGTGGTCATGAATGTATTCAATGCCCCTAGCGGCATCAAGTGCTATCTGTGCTCTTGCATTCCATGATAGAGGCTGATGACCTGATTCCATTATACCAGAAACAAAAATGTAACTTCTATATCCTGGTGTCGTAAAGAAAATATGTATGGAGTCAAACTTTATAACCATTAACCACTCGTGTCGGGATATTCTGATTCGATTTTTCAAAGTTAAACTATAATTAGTTCTTTTTGAAAAACTAAATGGGACTACTAATAATGTGAGACGGAGGAAGCATTCACCTTTTAGCAATGGGTCGTGGAGATGCTCACTGAGAGATCCATTCCGCACAAACTCGTACACCAGATACAGGTGGTCTTCTCCAGTGGCGAACCCTTTTAGCTCCACCTTGGAGCCGCTCAACATGTTAGTGATCAGACCAATAGAAAAAGAACACTAAATTAAGAAGGTTCGAACAATTTCAGCAATGCATCATGTAGCAATAGCCTCAGAATGAATCATCGGCCTTTTTAAACGAGAAGTACAACCGAATGCATGACACATGAACTCTGAAAGTGTGTGTGTAGGGGGAGGGGGGGGGGATCACTTGGTCACTTACAACATTGATGTGATGTACTTTGCACAATACCTTCAGCTCGGCAAAGAACTCTTTGGACTTGTTAGACTTCATTTTTTTTATTGCAACTTCCTGAGGTAGAAATCATCCATCATTTACTATGTATAAGATAATCCCACTAAAAGTTACTGCAAATGCTAATTCATGAGATTCTTTTTTCACTACGAGAAACTGATATACTCTCTGTTAACTATGGTAGAAGAATTGTCTTACCTGATCCCCAATCATGCCAAAGTAGACGCTACCATATCCTCCTTCCCCAATCTTCCTCGTCTCATCAAACCCTGCTGTGGCTTCCTCAACTTCCTCCAATCCTAAAATCAGAGGTCTATCCGATTCGAAGCCCGTCAAATCTGATTCACACACGAAAACATTAACTTTAAAGTGATTATAGTGCTAGTTAGCCGGCATCAGCTTAAGCTTGGCCTATGTAAAACCATTTGATGGATTCTGCCATCTCCTTTTAGTTGAGCTGATAAAGCATCCTAAGTAGTAACAACTCAAATTATCAGAAGTGAGTAACAACTCAACTGACCCGCCATGTTTTCTCCGCGGAGATAGTGGCTCTGGAGAGAGCGCAAAGCTTGGCCTATGTAAAACCATTTGATGGATTCTACCAGTTGAGCTGATAAAGCATCCTAAGTAGTAACAACTCAAATTATCAGAAGTGAGTAACAACTCAACTGACCCGCCATGTTTTCTCCGCGGAGATAGTGGCTCTGGAGAGAGCGCACGCTCACGCTTTTGGCGCTAATCGTTTTGCGCATGACTTTGGCTTCCTCGTCATCAGCCAGCTGATTTGACTTCCTTCTTCGGTATAGAAAGATCAGCAGGACGACTCCTGCCACCAGCACTGCTACTGACGTAAATATGCCCACTATTATCGTCGCCCTGTTTCTTCTTCTTCTTCCTGCACATCCAAAGACGACGATCCGTTTCAAACGAAAGCGCTCAATTACGGCGGATATTGATGGGCAAACTTATGATAATTCATCGAATCTGGCCTTGATCACTGAGATATAGTTATATTATCGGAGAAGATTTCAGCTGATCGTATTGTACGTTTCATTAACAGTACTACCTTGAGGAGTTGGTGCGCTTCCCATGGGCACAAACAAGACCCAGCCGACGTCGATGAACTTAATATCACGAAGTAATATTGGATTTAATCTTTGAATGTCATCCACAGTGGAAGACAGCAGAGACGCAATCCCTGCCAATGTATCCGACTCCTGAACCGTGTATGTCACCACGACCTCCCCCGCCTTGGTTTTGGAATAAATGTTCCCACTGAGATCACTCAGGCACCCACACAAGAGATGGATCGGAGACGGAACTCCGGCAATGAAACTTTCATTTTTTCCCATAAGTGCCTGCCCGCTGTAAATCTCGCGGCTGACATTAACAAATATGTTACCTGCTTGGACCGGATATGCGGTGTTGTGAAAATAACCAATTACCAATTCGTCGTCGACATCGAGGAGCTGGCCGCAACTGCATGAGACCGAGACCAGGTAGTCCTTGTTAATTCCACGCATGATGGGCTGTGTCTTGTTTGCCTGCACGTTGTAGAAGAAGGCGATCTGCTCTACTGTTAGGCCTTGGTCGATGTGGTAGAGGTATGAGTTGCAGGTTCTGACATCGCTGTTGCTAGTGCAAGGCCACGCGTACTTGTTCGGGCTTGTCTTTTGAATGGAAACATCTGAGAGTACTGTTTTGGTGAAGCAGGTTGTTAGAATAAGAAAGTAGAAGGAGAGAGCATGTTTGGAGTATTGCGATAAGATAGGCGTCGCCATGACCGCTGCTGTTTCATAAGAGAACAGACCACTGGATCAGGTGGGTGGAATGAGGACGAGAAGGAAGAAGAAGAAGAAGAAGAGAAAGAACTCCGCTAGCTAGCTGTATCGTATACAGCACATAGGATGAACTGTCTCTTCATTGCATTTACAGTAATCTCCTTTTGATTATTATGTATGATATTTTAAGTCGAATATTGGACGGTTCGATAACTTCTCAAATATGGAGTTTGGAGACATTCTTCTTTAGGACGGTAAAGTAAGGAAGTTTTTTTTTTTTGTAAAAAATAATTGCGGTATTGCTAGGATAGTCCAAATAAATGAGTCCACTCGTACCAATCGAACTTCATTTGGATTTGCCATTTGTAAGGGGATCATTCAATTTGACGTTTTTTATTATGTTTTTTTTTGGCAACATTGATTCGGCAGGTGAGATTTTTTTATTATGTTGATGTCAAAGGGGATTGCATACTTGAGGGGGAAATTTGATTTAAATATGTTTGTATGTATCATCTGCCAACACCTTCATTTGATGAGTTATAGTTGGTCTTAATAAGAAAAGGATGGGATGAGTTGGGAGGACGTCAAAGCAGCGTTCGCCGTAACCAATGTGTCTTGTACGTAACGGAAACCCAGTTACAAGGTGTCACGGCCATGAAGCCTAAATAAATATGATACGTAAAATAACAATTGGCTAAACTAGGTTCTCTATATTAATTATATAAAAAAAAAACTATGCTCTGTATATATGTTTTACACTGTCCAGATAAAGGTTATGTAACTTCTGGAATTATGATAAAGAAGCATCAGGAATGTATTACTTTTTAGTACATACACAGTATATTATTTTTTCAGCCCCAACTGAAATAACAAACAACGGACAGTATATTATTTTAATGACATTTTTGGTCGTCCTTGTTTGACTAACGTAAACCCACTTCTTATTGAAATAAAAAACAACGGAGAGAAAATGGTGTGCGTTCGGAGCGTATCTCCGGACACGACATCTCTAGCGTATCGCCAGGGTTTTGCGGTTTGCACTAAGAAAAAGTTCTACAGACCAAGGAGACCAAATTCGTGACTATATTACATACTCCATATTAAAGGGCCGTTTGGGGCATAAAAAAGCCAAAATATTTAGAGTAGATTTTAGACGTCTACTGTAGCATTCATATTTTTTCCATATCCAGCGTAAAACATGATCTGAGGTATTACATAACTTGAGGTGTTTCAGCTGGATATGAAAAAAACATGAATGCTACATTATAACAAAACATCTACTGTAGATATTTTACTTTTAAAGGCCGTTTAGGACGTAATTATAAATAAATATCTACAATAAATTTTTCATATCCACTGTAGCATCCATATTTTTTTCATATTTAGCGTGAAACACAACATGAGATATTTCAGCTGAATATAAAAAAAAACATGAATGCTAAAGTGTACAAAACATCCACTGTAGATGTTTTACTTTTAATCGCGCCCTAAATAGCCCCTTAATCACGCCCCAAACGGCCTTAAATGTCCGCATAAAAAAGCCAAAATAAAACAAGTTACATTTATTTTTGGTTTTCTAATTCAGACAAACAAAATAGAAGAGACACCGCATGCAATTTGGTCACGGTCACGGTCGGCAGGGCCGGCTAAACGCGCTTCTCTGAAAGTCGCGAGTGATTCAGAGGCCGTCAACTCCAACAAAAACCTATCTATTGAGGATTTTGGCATAGTATATAAGCATAGCATGTACTATAGTTCGCAAAAATCATTGTCATCTTCGCTGGACAACCGTCTGCACCTCATATTTCTGTTTGTTTGACATATTTGTAACCACATGCTAGTAATATTTCCACAATGACATCTGGTGGCCCTTTCTCCTGCTGATGGGTGCTGGTCCTCATCACATCAGAAGCGTGTAAGGCAGCTTTGAAGGTACTAGCGAGGTTGGACTTGGTCATTCGTCGTGCTCTGTTCAAAATTTCAAATATTAAGAACAGTGAGCATGCAGCTGCAGTTTCTCAGGAGATTGCAACAGCTTGCAGCTGGCACACAGCCACAAACACACACAACATATTAGATTATGCAAACCATGCACGCATACCGAACTCGTCACTAGAAAGCGTAAAAAAAGTGGACAAAAGTACATAGCCATAAGCCCAATACCACCGTCTACTAAGTACGTACAAGCTACATTCCTTTCACCCCTTCTTTTTATTAGTCCAAACCAGCTAGAGACAGACGAAAACAAACCCTAAACCAAGACCAGTACCATATCTACCAGTCATGAACACAGCCCTGATCACATTGATTGATCAGGTCCTCCCACCTTCCTTAACTTCATGGGCCTTGCTCTGTATGGTCTGTCCCAAATCCTTGGTCCGCTGCCCCAAATGGGCGGCCGTGTCCGCTATCCGCCGTTTCGCATAGTCCAGCTGCTCCGGGACGGCCGTGCGACCCCCACGCACGTAATTCACAATCCATGACAGTGAGGAGAGCCCAGTAAGACCGAAGGCACCGGACGCCAGGAAACCGGCAACAGCGAGGCAGACTGCAAGGGCCGCGGGAACGAGAATGGGGCTAAAGAGGAGGAAAACCGGGGTGGCTAGCGTCAGCCCGATGACGGTGCCGGTGAGAGTGAGGCCGGATAGAGTGAGCAGAATCCCCCCAATTGGCAAGAGAGTGGCAACGGCTACAACTTGAGAGGACGTCGGTCCGCCCTTGTTTCCGTTGGAGGAATGCTGCTGCTGTTGGTGTTCGGCCATGGCTAGCTTAGCTGATGGGTTTTGAAGGCTGTATGTGCGGAGGTGGAACAGTACTACTACTGTAGCTGGGTTGCCGCTTAGTGGAAGACACAGGAACTGGAGGATGAGAAGACATGCATGATGCAAGACTTGTGTAGAGACACTTCCGAGGCGAGGCGACGAAACGTGGCTAAAGACTAGAGATTGAGGGGCTGCATGAAGCACAACTCAGGTCGGACTTTGCAGGAATTTGTGGACATCTTTTGGTTTCTGGGTTGCATCTCTCCATTGTATTTAACCTGTTTAAATGTTTTTCTCTTTCCATGAACTGGCAGTAATCAGTCGCATATTCGCCATCAAGTCTGTGACCTAGCCTAATTTCAGTGAAGGAGTTTCTGTAACCATTCTAGAGACCAAGAGTAGAGTTACGCTTTATAGAAAAAAAGAGTAGAGTTGCATTAGAGAAGAGAATCCAGTTTTTTTATTTACCCCGTTCGTCTGTCTTAAGAAGTGTATGTTGGATGACGGAGTCTCAAAAATCACTTCTTCGTCACTATTTGAAAGGGTTGCTAGCTGTGAAAACTGAAAACACATGTTTGCATAGGTGGGTTGAATTATTTCGAGGTCTTTACATATGACCTGGCGCCAACTTTCGGTTTCTCACATCACCCGGAATCTTTTTCTTTCTTCCATATAACCCGGAAAGTATCCAAAATACCTTTAGGTTTAGGTATAAGCACCCACACTCTGTGTTTTCCATATTACCCGGAATCTGAGTAAGTACCCGGAGAAACTCGTGTTTGATCGAAGAAGAAGGTGTTCCGTCCGACATCTCCGCCCGTATCATCGCCGGCGCCGGCGCCGTTCAAATCGGGAAAGGTAATCTTCGGGCCAAAAAGCGAGAAAACGAGCTGGATAAAGGGATTTTGATGTAAGAGTAGCGGGGAAGCCCTCCCAACTACAAAAATTAAGATCTACATGTAAAGAAACACATATAAAGATCACTTATTAGTGTTGGACTGTCTTGGACATGAAATAAGAGAATAAAAATTGGCAAAAGCGTGAAATACTCGTCGGCGAGTAACAAGTTCAATTTATATATCTTTCTGTGATCCTAATGAAGGGGAAGATGAGGAAAAATAAGAAAGAACACAAAAAATGGGCAAAAACGGATGAAAAATGAGTGAGTTATCACATTTTGAAAATTCCTATTTTATCGTGTCGTCGAAGACACGAAAAATATCCAAGTCGTGTCTCCGATCACACGATAAAATGGGAATGTTTAAAATGTCATAACTTGCTCATTTTTTATCCATTTTTGCCATTTTTTTTATGTTCTTTCTTATTTTTTCTCCTCTTCCACCTCATTAAGATATATTAGGATAAAAGAATAAGAAAAAAGATGAAAGTGGAAGCTCTTCGCCGGAAAGCTTCTATTTTTTCTTTCTTCTTATTTTTTCTTCTTCTTTCATCCTAATATATCTTCATTAGGTGGAAGATGAGGAAAAATAAGGAAGAATGCAAAAAAAAGGCAAAAAAGGATAAAAAATGTGCGAGTTATGACATTTTAAAAATTTCAGTAAAATCGTGTCTTGAAAGACACAACTTGCAGTAAAATCGTGCCGTCGAGTACACGACTTGAATTCATTTTGAAGTTGCTTTTTGGACAAGATGTCTTGCATTTAAAATTTTGAAAAGAACAATTCATTCATTTTTCATCTGAAAAGTCATGAAGAATGTGTCCTTCACATTTGAAGTAAATTTCTAAGAGTTTAATTGTGACAACAGTGACTTACTGGAAGGCTTGTCATTTATTTTTTCAAAAAACACTTGAATGTGAGGAGCAGTGTGAATTGTTCAATACATCAATGTCACTGTCCCTTTCAATGTTTGTATGAAGAAATATATCAATAGCAGGTTATGTAGACTTTTTTGCTTATAAATATGCAATGCCTTATATTCAGTCTGATACAAGATCTTAATGCTACTTATGGCTTCTGCAACAACCCTTTTGAGACATCTCATATTGGCCTTGGTTACGGTTATTGCTTTGAGCAGGGGACCGGATGTCTCCAAGGAAGAACATTTCAAGATGAAAAGGTACTTGAGTTTCATAAATAGGTCCTCTGTATAGAACATCAAGGTAATTAAGCTTCATAATACATGTTCACATTTTCTCAACGTTCATCCTATTACAAAGTGTATAATGAATTAATCTATGTATTTGTTACTGCATACTAAGCACAGACAAACTTTTGATTGTGTAGAAATATACAGGCAGAATCACACGATCAAGGTTATCTTTTGATTTACTTGTCTTCAAATCAAACCTCACAACATTGTTATATGCGTTGTGACTAATACTAATGCTCATCAGATGAGACCATCTTCCTTACCTCTAAGAATTAATGTTTCACCTTCATGGTAAGAAAAAATTGAAGCTTTCTGGCGAAAAGCTTCTACCTTCTTCTTTCTTCCTATTTTTTCTTCTTCTTTTATCATAATATATCTTCATGAGGTGGAAAAGGAGGAAAAATAAAGAAGAGCACAAAAAATGAGCAAAAATGAATAAAAAATGAGCGAGTTATGACATTTTGAAAATTCCAGTAAAATCGTGTCTTGTTCCTTATTTTTCCTCCTCTTCCACCTCATGAAGATATATTAAGATGAAAGAAGAAGAAAAAATAAGAAGAAAGAAAAAATAGAAGCTTTCCGGCGAAGAGCTTCCACTTTTTTCTTTCTTCTTATTTTTTCTTATTATTTTATCTTAATATATCTTAATGAGGTGGAAGAGGAGGAAAAATAAGGAAGAACGCAAAAAAAGGGAAAAAAACGGATAAAAAATGAGCGAGTTATGACATTTTAAACATTTCCATTTTATCGTGTCGTCGAAGACACGATAAATATTCAAGTCATGTCTTACAAGACACGACTCAATTCAGAGACACGACTTGGATATTTTTCGTGTCTTCGACGACACGATAAAATAGGAATTTTCAAAATATGATAACTCGCTCATTTTTCATCCATTTTTGCCCATTTTTTTGTGTTCTTCCT